>CM042011.1:155217116-155604616 GCA_023525715.1 Cichorium intybus | reverse complement strand
TAATAATCAAATTTATTTCAGGTGTTTTTTCACGTAAACGTTAAAGAGGCACATTGGATGTTAGGAGAATTACGTTTGGACACCATGAAAATCCACATTTACGATAGCTTCCTAGAAGGTCATTTCTACGATCGACTGGTACAACAAGGGCACATCCAGACTTTCAAAAAGCAGGTTGTTGCCCTTTTGGATTCAATCAACTATTGGCAGAATCGAGGCATCCCTCGAATAGACGTTGATTTGGAGTTCATCATGGAAACATGGGTGCCTCAACAGTCCGGGCCATTAGGAGATTGTGCTGTTTGGTCTTGTTTATTGTTAGAGTATGCTATATCTGGGGTTCGGGTTCCTGTACAGGGGGACGAAGATTATACTCCCACAGATTACGCAGCTAGGAGGTTTCGTGAACGTATGGGTCGTATTTATTGGGCTTCCCGTTCAAGTTATTATTAGACGGTGTATGTGAAAATAAATTGTAGATGATTTATTTCAATGTTATAATTTTGAGTATTTATGTCGTTATAAGATTCTAAAAACTTGCATCTACACAACGTTTTAGATAGAATACTTCATTACACACAAAAAAACATTACAACGTCATGGAAAGTAGCTGACATCTGTCATTTGCTAACGTTCATAAAAACTAAAAATACATATAAAAGAGGACCATACCTTAAACATAAACATAGGACTTAGGGAAGAATTTGAGATAGGTGCAAGCGGGCAGTGTCTTTGTGACATTCAAACAGACTGGTGTACTGTTCAATGAGATAAACTGCATTACGGAGAGTTTCACTTCTTTCTTGTAAAGTAGATTGCTGCCCAGATAATTGATTGATTGTAGACATTGTTGAGATAAAACGTTGAATATCTACAGGCATTTGGATCACAAGCATTTGCAAATTATAATGCGCTACCTTTATACGCTCATCTGGTATCATACGTGTTATTTGGAAATCAAATTCCTCCAATTGTTCTTGGACATGGCGAAAAGCCCTGGTCATCAATAACGCGTGAGTGTCAACCAATCTATTTATACGTTCGTCGAGATCTGTCAACTCATTATGTAAGACATTATCAATGGTTGTATCCTGATATAAAAATAGAAAAGCAGTTAAGTGAAAACCAATTTCACATGTTAGAAAATTTAAAGTAATTAACAGAATGAAAATAATTATGATAGCTTACAACTCTGCTTGAGGAACCCCTTTGGTGAGCCATTGATCAATATGAGTAACTGAATGAATCAAATCGGTTTGAAGTTTCTTTATATAAAGGAATAAAGGATAGTAGGAGAAACTCATGTTGACAAGACAATACACTGCTCCCTATTACAGGACACCATAGAGTACCCTATGGACATGACATTTCACTGCATGGATATTATACGGGCTCCCATGGGCTGCGTTTTCCTCTAGATGGGCTGTGTTTTCCTGTAAATGGGCTGCGTTTTCCGTATGCAACAAATGTCATTGACAAGACAAGACAGGACACTATAGAGTACGTTGTATGTCATGATGAGTTGTCGTTTCAACTATTACTGATATGACTGTCATTATCACTGATAACTCAATACTAAACATAGCGTAGCGTGTTGCATCAAAGCTTCAGTTGTCGTTTCAACTTTTTAATATCGCCAGTAATTTATGCAGTCATGTGACAGATGACTATTAAAAATTATATAGTTATAATAATAACGTCAAAGGAAGTAAAAGTGAGCATTCAATAGAATAGAAATCAAAGATGATCCCATGAAACTGGTATTACAACCTAAAAATAACGTAATTGTAAAAACAATTAAACCCCCATTTAGCTCAAATCCACGGTAGGATAAACAGCTTCACTCTGTGACATGCTACTAGAGTCACCTCTTATGCTCGTTTTCCCTTTATTGTCTGAACCACGACGTTTGCCTGATCCTTCTGGTTTACGGGTTGGAACTAATGCAGGACATGTAGTTCTTGTGTGACCCCTTTGATGGCAACGAGAACATTCTTTTATTATTGGACCCTCACCTTGTGACGGAATACGATCCATATTTCTCGGTCTTCCAGGTAGACGTCTGTCCATGACTGGGGGTCTTACAAAAATCAAATCGTCCGGTGTCTCCCAATCACAAGGGGTGGGTAGAGGGTTGATAATGGACTCGTAAGTCTTTCTATAAAACACAACCAGATATGCATTGTGCACCCATCCAGTGCAATCTCCATGGTTTAAGCTATTTAAAACTCTTATTAGATGGCCACAAGGTATGCCAGATAGTTTCCACTTTCGACATGAACACGTTGCCTCTGCAAAATCGACAATCGCATCCCTAAGGAAGTCTACAACCTGGAATCTTGTACTTGAAATTGGATGGACTAGCCAGTTGCTGCTTTTAGTCATTCTTTTACGAATCTTTGCTTCCGCCCATGGAGTAAGTGTTGTTTTTATATCATCTAAATAAATATTTCAAGTTACCGGGTCAAATTTTTCAATACAAAGTAAATACGACAACGTTATTAGTGTATCATGAACGATGTAAGTCTTACTTGCACGATTGCGGCGTTCAAAATACCATTGCTGCATTGTTGTTCGAAAAAAGTCAATGAGCATCAAGACTGGCATCTTTCTGGCGTAGCGGGATAGTGCGTTTATGGACTCCGCGCTGTTAGATGTCATCATATTATACCGCATGCCTTCAAATCTAGACCGAGCCCATTTTTCTGGACATGCCCTGTCCAAGTACGCATACAATTCAGGATTATAATTGTTAATCCTTTGCATCCAATCATTAAATTCTTCGATTGTATATGCTTTACACGCCCCCCAAAAGAATGACTTGATGCTTTTCTTGGATCCAAACTTGGTCACTACATTAGAATATAAATGATGACCACAAATTCCATGATGTGAGGTCGGAAAAATGTTTTCAATGGCTGCGGCTATTGCCGCATGCCTATCAGATATGAAACTAAGAGATCCCATGTCGCCAACGCAATCGTGCAGTTTCTCCATGAACCAAGACCATGTTTCCGTGCACTCGCTCTTGCATATTGCATATGCTACCGGTAATATTTGATTATTACCATCCATTGCAACTGCCAATAACACAGTGCCCTTGAAGTCGCCCTTGAGGTGGGCAGCGTCTACCACCAATGTAGGTCTACACCAATTGCGGAAAGCAGTTAACTACAAAAAAGTTGTGTTATTGATATGGTTACATTCGTATAGTGGTAGTGAAATTTATTAGTTACAACAATACTTACAGCGCAGCCTAATGAAATATATATAAATTGAAATCGATCGTCACCATCTTTTCTGATTGAAGTTACAGTTCCGAGATTATGCTTTTGCAAGTTGTAGCAATACACAGGGAGTCTTGTGAACGATTCCGCTGGATCACCCCTTAACAGATACAATGCATGTTGTTTCGCCCTCCATGCTTGTTTGTAACTAATATCAATTCTGTACTTTGAATTGATATCACGAATTATGTCGTTGCCACGATATACCCTACTTTGGTTGGCAGCCATTACCTCATACAAAAGATGACCCAATACTTTCTTGTTTGCTTGGCGATGGTTTGGGTTGAGTTGTGAAGACGAGCACGTGTGTTCATCAACAATCTTAGTGCATTGGAATGAGCCGTCACCGCCTTTTTCTGATGTGGCTGTAAAACACCAACTACAGTTATCTTGACAACAAATAGCCTCATACCTTGTTTTTGTTGATCTTCTAACTTTGTATTGAAAGCCTTCGGTCATACTTTTAACACCAAGTGCAAGTTTCATAGCGTCTTTGTCTTTATAGGCTTGGAAAACTCTAATCTTTTGTGATGGGTGGTGGCTGTAAGATGCGGTTTTTATTTTTGATGGTACAGGACATGGCGGCGGCTGTGGCATACCGTACAACAATGTGCTTTTTAACCGCTTGTGTCGAGCATCCTCCGACCCTCCTTCGTGGTCGTTTTGATCAGCCGTCACTCCTTCGTCACGATCACTTCCTTCCAAGTCCGATAAACATAAATCACCATCCACGGGATCCCAATTTGGTGCTAGATTACCATCATTTGGTAGCACACAAACTTTTTCGTAGTCTTTTTGATCATTCGTGTCTGCATTACTCATCATATTTTTGGCGCCAAAATCATCCGCACACGTACCAATGTCGTCCTCTCCTGCGTACTTGAAATTTTCAGGTTCCACATAGTGGATTGGTTCTTGGAAGACGGTTTCTGGAACAGTTTCGGTGGTCATAATATTACATGGAGCGTTGTTGCTCCCAAATCCGCTGGACTTCTTTTCCTGTGATGTTTTGCACAGGTCGTTACTTCGAATCTCGTTATCTGCAACGACGTAAATAGGAACGATGGTGTTCACAGCTTCGATAACTTCTATCAAATGCATGATATCATTGTCATCAACTATCTCCATAACATAGTTATATTCTGGATGTTGAATTGATAATCTAGCACTCGATTGAGCATCGAAACCCGCCTTTGATTTTACCAATAAAGAAAATCATGATAATTTGTATGTGAACTAAATTTCACACCGTAATTCTTATGGTTTGGGCTAACGTATTTAGGTTGCCCATCAACTGTGGACCAATGCCCACCGGTGCACACTAGAACAAAATATTTTTTCTGGGATGAACTCATTATGTAATGTAGTTTAGATTGAATTTCACTCCGTAATTCTTATATTTTTTCTGGGATGAACTCATTTATATAGTTTGTATGACAGCGAACCTCGCAGTCAAAGTTGTACGAATACACAGTGAAGGTTGTCCAAAACGCAGTCAATGTTGTACGAATACGCAGTCAAGGTTGTAAGAAAACGCAGTCAAGGTTGTACGAATACGTAGTCAAGGTTGTACGAAAACGCAGTTAAAGTTGTACGAATACGCAGTCAAGGTTGTACGAAAACGCAGTCAAAAGTTGTACGAAAACGCAGTCAAAAGTTGTACGACTACGCAGTCAAAGTTGTACGAATACGCAGTCAAAAGTTGTACGACTACGCAGTCAAAAGTTGTACGAATACGCAGTCAAAAGTTGTACGAATACGCAGTCAAAAGTTATACGAATACACAGTCATATTTGTACGAATACGCAGACAAAGTTGTACGAATACGCAGTCATAGTTGAACGACAACGCAATGTTGTATGAATACACAGTCAATGTTGTACGACTACGCAGTCAAAGTTGTACGGATACGCTGACAATGTTGAACGACTACGCAGTCAAAGTTAAACGAATGCACAGTCAATGTTGTATACTGTTATAAATACTGTTACAAGGTAGTAAGCATTTCTGGAGTTACATTATGAGTTCTTCTAAAGATGCTTCTTGGCATTGTGATGATGAGGATTGTTACATTTGTTCAGATATTAACCCTTTTCCCGATGTCTGCCCAGGTCAGCCAGGATATTCTATGAATGATCCACTACCAGATAAAATGCCTGACTATATATTTGATGCGATGACACGCGCAGAAGAAGAAAACAAAAGAGACCTGGAAAAAACAAGGATTCTATATGACCGTATAGAAGTCCTTTGTGAGAAATTGAAGGAAAAGAAAATTTGGGTTAAAGATACGTCTATGAAGCTAAAAAATGCTAAACGTTGGATTGAGGAAACTGAACAACAAGTTTCTAAGCTTGTGGAAGAAAAAAATCGTATTGCGGATGTTAGTAGGATAAGGGGAGATTTTATCGACCGTGAAAAAACAATGTATCCGTTGCAATTCCCAAATTTGTGGCCTAGTAATTAAGATTATTTATTATATTATTCCAATTAAAGCTAATCGCAGTCTATATACTAGACAGTTGATGTGACAATTAAGTAGATGTAGGTAGAGTGGTTTGTTTGTATCTGTATCTTTCCTACTTTTCATCTCTATATAAAGGAGTGCTCTTATGGTCTAATGCGTATCTTTTTGTTGTATCTGAGTTTGTTCCATCGTCAAAATATCAAATGGCAAGAACTTGCAGTTGTTGCGGTTATCCTACACTAATACGTGTGTCGAATACAAGCAGAAACCCAGGAAGACAGTTCTATGCTTGTAGTAACAAGGTAATATTATAATATCGAACCCACCTATGTTTTATAATATGATCGTACTATATGATAACCTTTGCTGTAATATCATTAATACAGATGCTAAACTGTGGCTTTAATGGGTGGGTCGATGAAGACAATGTTGTTGCCAGAATTCAAAGAGATAGAGAACTAAGAAGGCTTCAACTCGAGAATCGAAATTTGAAGATCGTCCTAGTGCTCAGTTGGATGCTTTTTGTAGCCATACTAGTTTATAAAGTCTAATTACCATATAACGGTGATGAATTGTGTAATGGTAGTAAAGTAAATCCTTATATGACTTTACTGAACCATCTAGTAGTTTAACGTCGTTGGAATCTAATTTAAATTTCTATGTTGTCCTTAAAGATCCAACAGGTAAACATACTTTTGCAATCATGAAGTAAACTTAACCAAAACCTTGAATCCAAGACCAACTGCTTCGTCTCCTATGAACTACACCAAAGATGCAACATAACAGTCGGAGTTTGCAGAAAGAAATAGAAGCAATTTAGGTAAATGCACCTAAAGACAAAGCTAATACAAAGCTAATGGGGGGAAAACAACGAAATACGCTTAACACAAAGGTCATATATCTAATACAAAGCTAATGGGGGGAAAACATTTAAGACAAAGCTAAAGGGGGTAAAACATCCACCATGTTGACAGGTACATGCCATTCACTTTGAGGGGGTACAGCCTGCACCACTTCCGTTTGATATGCAGCTCTATATGCAGCCGTAGTGAAATAAATGTTCACCGTATTAAAATCCTCCTGTAACATCATATAGGTTCGATACGCAGCCAGGCCGTGACGACATGGAATACCAGAACTCCTAAATTTTCCACAATCACAAGTGTGTTCACGCAGGTTAACAAGATATGTTTTCGTGAAGTCACGGACAAAAAACTCGGTGTTGTATAATTCCGTTACTTCACATGGTTCAGACTTGCGCATTCGTCTATAAAGTATGTTCTCTGCATACGGGGTGAGTTCATGATGAAGCATGCCTGAAACAAATCATTAAGAAATTAGCATAAGTCAAAGTATCTTACACACAAATATAATTAAATAATAACGATTAACCTCCTAAAGCACTGCGATCAGCATAAATACGTTGCAGCATGTCAACGAAAGACCGAAGAAGTGATATTATTGGTAAGTCTTGCTGAGCTGCAGAGACCCAACGAATCTCATCGGGCATTATTATGGAGAGGATGTTGTAACGGAAAATAGGGAACATCACCCGTGCCCATTTTTCTTGAGAAATACCTTCAAACCAGGTCATTATATCTTGGCCCCCGTGTTGGACCAAAACATCTCTAAGTATAGCAAAGTTCGGTTCAAAATGACGTAATTCGTAAGCCTTGCAAGTCTGCCAGAAAATATGTGGACATTCTTGGAATATTGGCATTCTATCAACAAAATATTTAAACACACTTTTGCAACAATATCCATGGTAACAGTGTGGGAACACATGAGATAGGGCGACGTCTAAGTGATTGGACAATTTGGTAATGAAACAAACTTCTCTAGCATTTCTAAAGCATTCATGTAGTCTCATAAGGAACCATGTCCACGAATCTAACGATTCTGAGATTCCAAGACCGATTGCTATTGGTAGAGGTTGATGGTTTCCATCTACCGAGACCGCTACGTACATTGTATGGACGTATGGTCCATTCAATGGTAGGCACTCCAGTAAAATGACTGGTAGGGTGGTAGAAAGGAATGTATGCATCTACAAAAAGGTTTACAACAAATGTTAGTAGTATAAAGTTGTGATCATTAGATTAAAAATATGATCAGAATAACAACTTACGACACATCCTACAGCCATAAAACAAAATTCAAATCGTTTCTGGGCATCTTGCTTTATGCTAGTGATTGTATGTGGGTTCACAAGTTGAAGGTTATGGAAGAAGAGGGGAAGGCGGGTAAAGCTTTGTTTGTGTTGCTTGGTTGATGTACTCATTTTGGATAATAATTGAAATACAAACTGATTGATTACAAAGTATGGAGATATCCACGTATTTATATCCTACTCATTTCGATAACTATTGACTACACACCCTACCTACTGCTAAAAACTATAGACAATACACTGCTCCCTATTACAGGACACCAAAGGGTACCCTGTGGACATGACATTTCACTGCATGGACACTATACGGGCTCCCATGGGCTGCGTTTTCCTCTAGATGGGCTGCGTTTTCCTCTAGATGGGCTGCGTTTTCCGTATGCAGAAAATGTCGTTGACAAGACAAGACACTGCTCCCTATTACAGGACACCATAGGGTACCCTGTGGACATGACATTTCACTGCATGGACACTATACGGGCTCCCATGGGCTGCGTTTTCCTCTAGATGGGCTGCGTTTTCCTCTAGATGGGTTGCGTTTTCCGTATGCGGAAAATATCGTTGACAAGACAAGACACTGCTCCTTATTACAGGACACCATAGGGTACCCTGGGGACATGACATTTCACTGCATGGACACTATACGGGCTCCCATGGGCTGCGTTTTCCTCTAGATGGGCTGCGTTTTCCTCTAGATGGGCTGCGTTTTCCGTATGCAGAAAATGTCGTTGACAAGACAAGACACTGCTCCCTATTACAGGACACCATAGGGTACCCTGTGGACATGACATTTCACTGCATGGACACTATACGGGCTCCCATGGGCTGCGTTTTCCTCTAGATGGGCTGCGTTTTCCTCTAGATGGGCTGCGTTTTCCGTATGCAGAAAATGTCGTTGACAAGACAAGATAATGCTCCCTATTACAGGACACCATAGGGTACCCTGTGGACATGACATTTCACTGCATGGACACTATACGGGCTCCCATGGGCTGCGTTTTCCTCTAGATGGGCTGCGTTTTCCTCTAGATGGGCTGCGTTTTCCGTATGCAGAAAATGTCGTTGACAAGACAAGACACTGCTCCTTATTACAGGACACCAAAGGGTACCCTGTGGACATGACATTTCACTGCATGGACACTATACGGGCTCCCATGGGCTGCGTTTTCCTCTAGATGGGCTGCGTTTTCCTCTAGATGGGCTGCGTTTTCCGTATTGACATGACATTTCGCAGTCAAACCCACTTACTTCGTAGTCAAACTAACACATGCGATTTCCCTAATTTCTATATAAATAAACTTTTTTATGTCAACTATCACATCTACACGATCAATCAAGTTTAGATATTTTTTATTTGTAAACATGTCTGATCAATCACAGAAGTTAAAACGGGTATTGGAAAAACGCAAGGCTCCTTCTACATCAACAACTCCACCTACTATTGATGATAGGATGCCAGAGGAAATGAAAAGAATTCTCCTTCACAGCGCCTCTGAAGTCGACAAACAAATTCAATCAATTGCTGAAGATACAAAATTCTTAGAGGGTCAACGGAGATTACTTGACGGTAAAAAAAATTGGATAGCTTCAAAAAAACAAGAAGTAATAGAAGCTGAGAAATGGATTAAGTCAACCAAAGCAAACATTGATCGAGAGATGGATAATGTTTTGTCACTTGGTCAAGAAATTACTGAAAAAAAGTTTTGGGTAGCTAATATGAAAAAAAACTATCCATATGAGTTTCCTGAGTGGCAAATTAAAGATTAGTTTTTCTATGTCGTAGGTATTAATTATTTCTATTTCAAAGTTGGTATTTAGGGTCCCAGTAGTCATTTGTCGCTTGTTGTTTGTATCTAGTAGTTATTGTTTGTATCACTTTATGTATTTCAGTACTCTATATATCTTTATATTTAATGGTCACATCAACCCCCTCCCCAGTATTATTATTTCCCACCTACCAACCCATTCTAAATGTTCTATATATACACCTTATTTCACCTTAACATTCTTCACACCAAACCATTATCACTCATCGAAAATATCGTAGCCCAAATATGTCTGCTTCATCCTCAGACCAACAAGGAAAACCTTGGCTCATGCCTGAAGCCCTTAGAAAACTAGTTACACAAAAGGAAGAGGAGATTGAATCTCAAAACAAATCTATTAGGCAGTAAAAAAACAGTTGGATGAAATACAGGAAGAGGTTGTCAAAAAAATAAAATGGGTCAAAAAGACACAACAAGATATCAAACAAGCAACTATCTGGGTGCAAAAACAAAAGGAGGCTGTTGAACAGGGCGACCTGGAGCTCCAAATTAAGGTCAAGGAAATGAAAAGGAAAAACAATTGGGTGATTGCAGAGAAAAAAAAATATCCTCTTGATTTCCCAGATTTATGTGATACTAATTAGACGTATTGCGTATGTTTCTCATGTTTCTATTATCATGTAACCTCTTGATTAGGATGTGCTTTTATAATATTTGTCTTTGTTTTTATTTAATATCACTACTAAATATTACTATATAAACGTTAGCGACAACCTTCTTTAGACCTTCAAAAAATAAATCTTTCCGACATCAAATATTTTGGTTAATCATGTTTGTGAACACATCTACTGATACACTTCACGTTAAAAAAAATTCAAGTAAATCGGAGTTCGTATGGAGAAACTACGGCCGTTCAAAGTTGGACAAAATAAAAATAAACGTTACCGACAACCATCTTTAGACCTTCAAAAAGTAAATCTATCCGATATCAAATAATTTGGTTAATCATGTTTGTGAACACATCTACTGATACACTTCACGTTAAAAAAAAATTCAAGTAAATCAGAGTTCGTATGGAGAAACTACGGCCGTTCAAAGTTGGACAAAATAAAAATAAACGTTACCGACAACCATCCTTAGACCTTCAAAAAGTAAATCTATCCGATATCAAATAATTTGGTTAAACGTTACCGACACATCTAGTAATACACTTCTCGTTAAAAAATATTTCAAGTAAATCGGAGTTCGTATGGAGAAACTACGGCCGTTCAAAGTTGGACAAATAATTAATAAACCTTACCGACAACCTTTTTTAGAGGTTCAAAACGAACACTTTAGGACATCAAAATTTTTTTTTAATCATGTTTGTGAACACATCTACTCATACACTTCACGTTAAAAAAAACTTCAATTCAATCCGAGTTCGTATGAACAAATGACGAGTGTTCAAAGTTGGACAAAAATTATAACTAAACTCATGAACCTCAAGAACATGTGGGAGGAGAGGGGAGGAAAACGCAGGGGAAGGGGAGGAAAACGCAGGGGAAGGGGAGCAAAACGCAGGGGAGCTTGAAGATGGCTTGAATATGGCTTGAAGAGAGGAAAACGCAGACGATGGGGGGAAAACGCAGCCAATAGGCACGAAAACGCAGCCCATGGCTGCGTCTAAGAGCAAAACGCAGTTTTTGGGATGAAAACGCAGGTGCCTCCTGCGGCCTGCGTTTTCCTTGGCTATTTTGAGGCAGGACCCGATTTTTTGGCTATTTTGAGGCAAACCCTAAGGGATTAGGCTATTTTAGTCATTTTCTCATGTTTCATCTAGTTGGCAAAATCTGATCAAATTATGTCGACGTGTCACTAAAATGGCGGTCTCATTGACTTGTTTTATTAAAATTTTATTTTGTTATATTATAATCAAACCCAAACACAAAGCAACCAAAATCAAAATATCCATATTGTAAACGAACTGAACATTTAGTTAGTTGTTCGTAACTGTTCGACAGAAAATTCATCTATATTTGTTTATTTAGTACATGAACGCACATGAAAAAAAAATTTGTTCGTTTAATTAAACGAAGTTCATTAATGAACGTCACTTGTGTATAGTTATTATATTACATTATATATAGAGTAAATTATACAAATAGTCCATGTGGTTTGGGGTAATTTGCACGTTTGGTACATAACTCTTTTTTTAATTCAAACCATCCCTATCGTCTGTTTTTGTTGTGTGTTTGGTCCCTATCAGACGTAAAAAGTCAGATTTACCCTTAGTAATTTATTTATTAAACTTCTTTATACTAGTTATTATTATTTTAATTAATAAATGAATAAATATTTCACCAATCTCCCCCCCCCCAAGTCAGATAAATACATACTCGCACATTCTCTCTCTCTCTCTCTCTCTCTCTCTCTCTCTCTCTCTCTCTCTTCTTCTTCATGTACTTCTTCTCTATCGTTGTAAACACTTTCCCCATCGACTACCTAGCTTATCCCTAAATTGTATAAATGTGCCCCTCCCACATCGTCGGGGTCGACCTTCGATGGAAAAATAGAACCACTGTCGTGGCAGCGTTCGTTCAACGATGAAGCTTATTATGTTTGGTTTATCCCAAACCACATAATCGATCAAGGTGTT
Organism: Cichorium intybus; assembly: GCA_023525715.1. NCBI lineage: Eukaryota > Viridiplantae > Streptophyta > Magnoliopsida > Asterales > Asteraceae > Cichorium > Cichorium intybus. The sequence goes on along the minus strand of CM042011.1, from coordinate 155,592,291 downwards.
AGAACGAATGAAGTTACATGGTGTATTCAATTGACAGAAAAATACATCGATATGTGTCTTCTCATCTTCACTTTCCAATCATTACCAACTCGTCTATCCTGTTCATCCTCACTTCCTAATTCTAAGATCAATTTTATCTCCCCCAGACTAGAGTATAAGAACAAACCTAGTTTCTCACCGAAAATACTCGAAAGCATCATCGTCACTTCCCAACCTGTAAACACTCAAAAGCATCAAGCTTTCAAATCCCCTGGCGATTTAGCAATTCTTAATCAGTTCAGGAAAGGGTTGATGAAACTATTTTCAAAATATTGAAGAACATGAAATATGTCTGATAGGTTTTCTATACCCTAGATACAACAAACATGGCAGCGAAAACACAAAAAAATTATCTAAGGCAAATAACATTTACTAAAACCTACAAGGATGCTACCTAATGGTATTTACAGCTACAAGAGAGATCAAAATACCAAACTAATGAAGGTAGTACGCAAAAGAGAATACATCTAATGGTTCACATCCAATAAGTTCAAATTATTAGGTTAATTTGTTAATTAAGAAAGCTCGTTATAAAACCCTAGAAAGGGATTATAGATTCTGCTGAGAGAAAAGAGAGAATTCTAGGTACTTAGGAGCTCTGGAATGAGGCGCAGATTATGAGTGCTAGGGAGGTATATTTATAGTTTTAAAGGATGCATAGAGATAAACCTGATTTGAATTTAAACTGGATAAGGATAATTAATTAAATAATCCAACTTATCTTTAATTCAAATAATTCCTCCCTTTCCTAAAACCTTTGAACAAAATTTGAAGGGTTATCCGTTCAAATTTTCGTCCTCTATCTCTTGATTCATGATTATCCCTTTACCCAACTACTTTAAAATTAATATTTAGTCACTGCACATCTAATTAATGCCAAATTAATTCCAAAATAATTCCAAATAACTATAAACTAGTTTCTAGTTAATTTATCATCACATGAAAAATTAATAAACTATTTATCTTTCTCTCTCTCCTAAATAACTCTAATACCATTTGGACTATTAATGGTAACCCAAAAAGGACCTTGCTATTAATGGAAAGTTCTTACCAATTAGTTATGACATTGAACACTATTCCAACAGTCTCCCACTTGGACAAGTCATCAACTATAATTGGTAACAAGTCTCCCACTTAATCCGCAGAGCGTGCTTCCTTGGCCGATGTATGTAACACCCGACTTATTAACCAAAAACACCCCAAAAATTTTCATTTTTCAAACCAAATATATTACATTCAAAACCATAAGTGCGGGGTATTAGTTAACAAAATCAGAGTTCAAGTGTATCATGAAATACAATACATAGTATTATACATCTTTAAGCCGGGCTGTCACTTCAATCACTAAGTCCTCAGTCACGGACTTTGTCCTTTCCCTTCGCGGGATCACGCTCACCTGCAGGGACATATCACATAAACTGTGAGCTACAAAGCCCAATGAGTAATCAAATCAAATACTACATGTATCAGAATATAATTCTCTATACAAAGTCAAATATGTAACATCACACAATACAAGAATCAAACATGGCTCACGGGTATCCCGCTGTTGCCTAGACTCACGGCTGGATCCGATATTGTCTATATAGATTTATTGACTCACGGCTGGTCCCGGTATTGTCATTTTCTTTTCCATTGACTCACGGCTGGTTCCGGTATTGTCTTTTCCTTTTATTGACTCACGGCTGGTTCCGGTATTGTCAATAAAGGTTTGACTCACAACTCCGTTCTTGTCTATTAAAGACTCACGGCTTATCTGGTATTGTCACATCAAATCAAACATTTATCATTTTTCGTCCCCAAAACTATTTTCAATCCGCAGCTGCTCGACAATCATATATCACATCAAATACGAGTGAGATTACTCACCTGAAGGTTTGCTACAACTAGCGTTTAGCGGTTCTTGCCTTTCGATGTGTTTCGCGAAATCGCGTCCCGTACCTATAATTCCATTTATTTCAAAATGATTATAGGTTAATAACCATTACAATTAACTCTAATACAATAGAGTTCAATAATATAGAATGCCTAGTTAATAAACTTTCCGTTTATTAACTTTATATAAATTTTACTATTCACCGAGGCATTCGGGTCGGTCTACAGTGCCCCCGAGGGGTCGAAAACTCGATACGAAAATTTTCCCAAACTTTTTAGACCATAACGAGCCTATGGTCCAAATTTGAGCTAAAACGGATAAGCCAAGCAAAAGTTAGCGTTTTTGAGCCCCTGCCTGGCCTCTGCTCGGAGGCGCACCCCGCCCAAGGGAGGGCGCACTGCGCCTGGGCGCACCCCGCCTGGATTTGGGGCGCACTGCGCCTAGCTGCAGTGCAGGATCCTGGGCAGTCGCGATTTATGCACTGTAGCTTGCAGATTTGGTCCATTAAGTGCTTATTTCCGTTCTTAATTGCTTGGGGTTTGTTCCTAGGCTAAAACCTTACATGTTAACAAGGTTTTTAACCATCAAAACATCCTCAATCATCCAAATTAAGAATTAGGGTTCTTAGTTTTAACAACCCCAAATCTTCAATTTTGCTATTTATAGCATCCTACTTCCATTGGATTGAGTTATGTCTTTGTTATAAGGACTTAATGGAAGTATTCTATCATTTTAACCCCATGATCATGGCTGTAATTTCAGTTTGCAAGTCCTACTCAACTCATCAAGATGAACAATCAAGAACATGAAGAAACTTACCTCAATTTCTTCCAATTATGCCCTTTTTAGTCAAGGATCACAATCCAAGCTTCAAACCTTCAAGAAACCTTCCAATCCTCTGCAGAAAATCAGCCACAAGAAGTTCCCGTAACTCCCAAAATTCTGCACACAAGTCTCTCTTATATACTTCCAGAAATTACAATTTGGTCCTTGAAGTTGCATATTTCAAAGTTTTGCCACAAATAATACAATTTATGACAAATGATCAACTTTTATAACATTTTAAGTCCAAGACTTAAAATATTATTACATAACAAGTCCTTTTCTGTCCAAATGACCAAATTACCCTTTTGAGGTAAAATGACCATTTTGCCCTTTTATTATAATTATATAATAAATACATTTCGGCGTTACAAATTCTCCCCTCCTTTAAAAGATTTCGTCCCCGAAATCATACAAATAGTTGAGGGTATTTCTCCCGCATTTCACTTTCGGTCTCCCACGTCATGTCGGAACCTTTGTGATGACGCCAAAGGACTTTTACCATGCTAATCTTCTTGTTCCGCAACTGTCTTGTCTTGCGGTCTAGTATCCGTTCGGGTTGTTCCGGGTATCTCAACTTTTCATCCACTTCAATATCAGCGAGAGGTACTTGTTGAGACTTATCAAACAGCGTTTTCCTCAAATGGGACACATGAAATACGTCATGTATACCATGAAGTTCATCAGGTAACTCCAGTCTATATGCTACGGCTCCAACTCTTTGGGATATACGGAAAGGTCCAATGAAGCGAGGACTCAACTTTCCTTTCTTCCCAAAACGAATCAAGCCTTTCCAAGGGGATACTTTGAGCATTACCATATCTCCCACTTGGAACTCTATCGGTTTCACCCGTCTATCTGCATACTGCTTCTGTCGATTCTGAGCCACCTTTAAATTTTCGCGTATCAACTTGATCTTTTCTTCGGTCTGTGCTACTATTTCAGGTCCAGCCAATGGCTTTTCCCCAACTTCAGTCCAGCAGGTCGGAGTACGGCACGGTGCTCCATACAAGGCTTCATACGGGGCCATCTGAATGCTGGAATGATAGCTGTTATTATACGCGAATTCCACTAAAGGCAAGTGATCTTCCCAGCTTCCACCGAAGTCAATGACACACGTTCTCAACATGTCTTCCAGAGTCTGTATTGTTCTTTCACTCTGACCATCGGTCTGCGGATGATACGCGGTACTCATAAGTACTTTTGTACCCAATCGCTTTTGAAGACTCTGCCAAAAGTGAGAAGTAAACCTGCTGTCTCGGTCCGACACAATCGATGCTGGTAACCCATGCCGACAAATTACCTCATCAATGTAAAGTTTCGCCAGTTGATCTACTCTGTACTTCTCCTTATATGGTATAAATTGTGCCGATTTGGTCAATCGATCAACAATCACCCATATAGAATCATATCCTCGCGGTGTCCGCGGCAACTTTGTCACGAAATCCATGGTAATATGGTCCCATTTCTTCTCTGGAATCGGCAATGGTTGTATTTCCCCATACGGTTTCTGATGGTTCGACTTAACTTGCAGACAAGTCAAACATTTTTCCACAAATCTTCCGATGTCCCTCTTCATTCCAGGCCACCAATACATCGGTTTTAACGTCCGATACAACTTAGTACTGCCCGGATGAACTGCATAACGGCTGTAGTGTGCATCTTCCAGAAGCAATTTCCGCGCTTCTCCTTGTTTCGGGACCCATATCCGGCCTCTGAAGGTCTTCAATTTCTGAGCATTTTCCTCCAGATGCTTCAAGTATCCAACCATTCTTTCGCTTTTAACATGCTCAGGCTTGCACGCCTCTTCCTGTGCTATACGGATCAATTCTGGTAATCTGCTTACTACACCCATGCATGCGGATGAAATTTTCAGAGGAGCTTCTTTTCTGCTTAAAGCATCTGCCACCACGTTAGCCTTGCCGGGGTGGTACTGAATTTCACAATCAAAATCTTTCAGTAGATCCATCCACCTTTGCTGTCTCATATTGAGTTCTTTCTGATCGAAGAGGTACTTCAGGCTCTTGTGATCGGTGTAAATGAGAAACTTTACACCGTATAAATAATGCCTCCATAACTTCAATGCTAACACCACCGCAGCTAGTTCCAGGTCATGAACGGGATACTTCTTTTCAGCATCTTTTAATTGGCGGGACGCATAGGCTATGACTCGACCTTTCTGCATTAACACACAACCAAGACCAATTCTAGAAGCATCGCTGTAGATCACATACTCTTCTCCGCTTTGAGGTAAAGCCAACACCGGTGCTTCACATAAGGATTGTTTCAACCTCTGAAACGCTTCTTGCTGTTTTTCGGCCCATGTGAACTTTTCACCTTTCTTGGTTAACTTGGTCAACGGAGCAGCTATCGAAGAGAAATTCTCAACAAATCTTCTGTAATAGCCTGCCAAACCCAGAAAACTTCGTATTTCAGTTGGACTCCGGGGCGGTTCCCACTTCATCACGGCCTCAATCTTTGATGGATCAACTTTCACCCCTTCGGTATTGATTACATGGCCAAGAAATTGAACTTCTCTTAACCAGAATTCACATTTGGAAAACTTCGCGTATAGCTTTTCTTGACGAAGCAGCTCTAACATCTGTCGCAGGTGTACCTCATGTTCGGCTTGGCTTCGTGAATACACCAGAATGTCATCAATAAACACGATCACCGAGGTATCAAGGAACGGTCGACACACTCGGTTCATGAGATCCATGAATACGGCTGGAGCATTGGTTAACCCAAAAGGCATCACCAAAAACTCATAATGACCGTATCTCGTACGAAAGGCTGTCTTCGGAATATCTGATTCTCGAATTTTCAGTTGATGGTAACCCGACCTCAAGTCAATCTTGGAAAAGTAGGACGCGCCTTGTAGCTGATCAAACAAGTCATCTATTCTGGGTAACGGGTACTTGTTCTTCACCGTGATCTTATTTAACTCCCGATAGTCAATACACATTCGCATTGACCCATCTTTCTTCTTTACAAACAAGATAGGGGCTCCCCAAGGCGATGTACTCGGTCTGATAAAACCCCTGTCTAGCAGTTCTTCCAGTTGCTTGCGCAGTTCCACCATCTCTGAAGGTGCTAAACGGTATGGAGCTCGGGCAACAGGTGCAGCTCCCGGTACTAGTTCAATCGTGAACTCAACCTGTCGATCTGGTGGCAACCCTGGAAGTTCGTCTGGAAACACGTCTGGAAACTCGTTTACCACGTTCACATTTGCTACCCCCACTTTAATCGGTTGAGCCACCGATACATAGGCCAAGTAGGACATCCCTCCTTTACTGATACAGCTTCGAGCTTGAGCAAAGGAGATAACTGGCATTCGCAGCCGAGGTCGTTCACCCTGAATCTTCATCAATTTCCCATCTGGTGATAACACTGTGAGGCTTTTATTTCTGCAATCCATGTTAGCATAGTTCGTTGCCAACCAATCCATCCCCACTATCACACCAAATTCATTGGTAGTCATCGGCTTCAAATCTATAGGGAAAACGGTCCCGTAGATTTTAAGCTGACAACCTTCCAAATGTTCAGATACCCAAACGTATCGGCCGTCCGCGATAGCTACTTCGAGACTTTCGTCCATTGATGTTAACGGTACATTCAGGCGAGGCAACAAAGACTCCGATACGAAACAATGAGTAGCCCCCGCATCAAAAATAACATATACAGGTATGGAATTGAGAGTAAAAATACCTGTAATCACATCCGTCTTCTCACGGGCTTCCTCCACGGTCATCTGAAAAGCTCGCGAGGCCACCGGTCGTCCCCTGTTCTTTGGCTCTTCTCTCTTTCCAACATGGTCCTCTCTGGGTCTTTCACTGTATGCCCCAGATTTCAGTTGCGGACAGTTCAGTCGAATATGATCCGTAGCCCCGCATTGGAAACACTTACGGTCCGCCCAACATTCCCGTATAGTATGACCCGTTTTTCCACAATTTCGGCAGATAGGCGTCCCAGTATCGCTGCGACAACTGCCCGTGTGTCGTTTTCTACACTTATCACACCATTTTCCTTCGTCCCTCTGGCTTTTTCCTTTAGAACCGGATTGTTGCGATTTCTTCTGAGGCGTCCAACCTTGGTCTTCCGCCTTTCTTTTTGTTTCAACAGCTTTCTTTTCATCTTCTTGTCTCTTTAGTTCGGTTTCTCGTTCCGTGGCTCGATCCACCACTTGTCGAAAATTAGTTAATTTCAACGGTTGTACAACTTCTCTAATTCGGGTTGTCAATCCCCGAACATACTTGTCAATCTTTCTCTTTTCTGTGTAGATGTGGTGTTCAGCAAACCTAGCTTTCTCCAGAAAGCTAAGAGTGTATTCCTGGACAGATCGGGACCCCTGTTCCAGGTGTAGGAATTCCTCTTCCAACTTTTGAATAGCCACTTCCGAGCAGTATTCTTCATTAAACTTTGTCTTGAATTGCTCCCAAGGTATCGATTGGGATGAATCAAGATCCAGTGATTTGTAATAAGTCTGCCACCAATGTAACGCACCGCTTGTAAGTTGATTCGTGGCAAATTCAACTTTATCATCGTCTGCACACTTGCTTACTCTGAACACCTTCTCCATGTGCATGATCCATTCCATGGCTTTGACTGGATCATCCGTCCCCGAAAATTCCTTTGGTTTACAACCAAGGAAGGATTTATAAGTACACCCAATTTTCTTGGTAGAGGCTTCTCCACCTTGAGTTTCTTTCATCGCTCGGGCCCGACTTTCCCCCTGACTTTCATTCTCCGGTTGCCTGTCATGGATACTTTTTGCAGCCTCTTCAGTAGGATCAGGATGTACACTTGGGTTGGGATTGCCACTCGGGTTAGGGTTGTTCGATAATGCTGGCAACATTTGCCTAACCACCTCTTCTACTATGGCCCGAATGTCAGGTGGATTTTGTCCCACCGGTTCCCGTGCTGGTGCCCTTTGCCTGGCAGAACCGCGTGAACGTGCTGGTCCACTTCTTGCTGGTCCACTTCGTGCACTTCCACCACGCGAATTCACACCAGTAGGATTGCTTCGTGTATTTCTCATACTTCAAAATTTTAGCAAACCGTTAGATTACATATATAATAACGATCTTATATATATCTAACAGTCCATTTATCTATTGTTCTCTCACGGTTTAAGTCCAGGAATCTAGTCTAAGACACCTAGTTCACTTAAACCTCGGCTCTGATACCAACTTGTAACACCCGACTTATTAACCAAAAACACCCCAAAAATTTTCATTTTTCAAACCAAATATATTACATTCAAAACCATAAGTGCGGGGTATTAGTTAACAAAATCAGAGTTCAAGTGTATCATGAAATACAATACATAGTATTATACATCTTTAAGCCGGGCTGTCACTTCAATCACTAAGTCCTCAGTCACGGACTTTGTCCTTTCCCTTCGCGGGATCACGCTCACCTGCAGGGACATATCACATAAACTGTGAGCTACAAAGCCCAATGAGTAATCAAATCAAATACTACATGTATCAGAATATAATTCTCTATACAAAGTCAAATATGTAACATCACACAATACAAGAATCAAACATGGCTCACGGGTATCCCGCTGTTGCCTAGACTCACGGCTGGATCCGATATTGTCTATATAGATTTATTGACTCACGGCTGGTCCCGGTATTGTCATTTTCTTTTCCATTGACTCACGGCTGGTTCCGGTATTGTCTTTTCCTTTTATTGACTCACGGCTGGTTCCGGTATTGTCAATAAAGGTTTGACTCACAGCTCCGTTCTTGTCTATTAAAGACTCACGGCTTATCTGGTATTGTCACATCAAATCAAACATTTATCATTTTTCGTCCCCAAAACTATTTTCAATCCGCAGCTGCTCGACAATCATATATCACATCAAATACGAGTGAGATTACTCACCTGAAGGTTTGCTACAACTAGCGTTTAGCGGTTCTTGCCTTTCGATGTGTTTCGCGAAATCTCGTCCCGTACCTATAATTCCATTTATTTCAAAATGATTATAGGTTAATAACCATTACAATTAACTCTAATACAATAGAGTTCAATAATATAGAATGCCTAGTTAATAAACTTTCCGTTTATTAACTTTATATAAATTTTACTATTCACCGAGGCATTCGGGTCGGTCTACAGTGCCCCCGAGGGGTCGAAAACTCGATACGAAAATTTTCCCAAACTTTTTAGACCATAACGAGCCTATGGTCCAAATTTGAGCTAAAACGGATAAGCCAAGCAAAAGTTAGCGTTTTTGAGCCCCTGCCTGGCCTCTGCTCGGAGGCGCACCCCGCCCAAGGGAGGGCGCACTGCGCCTGGGCGCACCCCGCCTGGATTTGGGGCGCACTGCGCCTAGCTGCAGTGCAGGATCCTGGGCAGTCGCGATTTATGCACTGTAGCTTGCAGATTTGGTCCATTAAGTGCTTATTTCCGTTCTTAATTGCTTGGGGTTTGTTCCTAGGCTAAAACCTTACATGTTAACAAGGTTTTTAACCATAAAAACATCCTCAATCATCCAAATTAAGAATTAGGGTTCTTAGTTTTAACAACCCCAAATCTTCAATTTTGCTATTTATAGCATCCTACTTCCATTGGATTGAGTTATGTCTTTGTTATAAGGACTTAATGGAAGTATTCTATCATTTTAACCCCATGATCATGGCTGTAATTTCAGTTTGCAAGTCCTACTCAACTCATCAAGATGAACAATCAAGAACATGAAGAAACTTACCTCAATTTCTTCCAATTATGCCCTTTTTAGTCAAGGATCACAATCCAAGCTTCAAACCTTCAAGAAACCTTCCAATCCTCTGCAGAAAATCAGCCACAAGAAGTTCCCGTAACTCCCAAAATTCTGCACACAAGTCTCTCTTATATACTTCCAGAAATTACAATTTGGTCCTTGAAGTTGCATATTTCAAAGTTTTGCCACAAATAATACAATTTATGACAAATGATCAACTTTTATAACATTTTAAGTCCAAGACTTAAAATATTATTACATAACAAGTCCTTTTCTGTCCAAATGACCAAATTACCCTTTTGAGGTAAAATGACCATTTTGCCCTTTTATTATAATTATATAATAAATACATTTCGGCGTTACAATGTAGAACTCTGAATCATATTCTTAGAGACGACCCTTAGATAAGTGACCAATTATTCCTTCGTTCTACAAGATATCGTATGAACCCAACACATGGATAATAATCAATCTCAAGGTTCAAGATTATGTTTCCCGATTTCCGATTTATATTGACTTTACTAGACTATTGGGTTGAACACATCAATCTAGTCTAGGTTGGGCCCAACACTATAATGTCCACATCAAATCACCGAGGGGCCCATGATATTGCTTTTCCTATTTAAGACAAAAGGAACAAATAAACTTTGACTGCATAGCTATAGTCAACTATTCATGTTATACATAGACAAACCTTTTATAACTCCCAATTATGGTTGCTTTTAGGTAAACCAATGTATAACAGATATGTAACCTAAAACTCATGCATCTCTGTTTGAAGAATAGTAGATATTATCATCTTAGAGTTACTTGTGATTGTATCCATGAAGTAATCTCTAAGTGCGGGTTTATCCAATACTTAAATCTCTATTTAAGTACTCACGAGTGTTAGTCGCATCTTCATGCTATGTCCAATCTCCATTAAACATCAACTAATACTCTATGACAGTCTTAAATCAATACTTACTTCCACGAGTATGACCGACTGTGGAGGTTTGAGTAACTTAATACTCGGGAAGTGGATTCTAAACATGCAAACCGAAACACAATAATAAATAATTGCAAAATGGTAGTTCACTAACTTATAAAGAAATCTCCATTCATTAATCACCAAATTCAATTACAATTTATCATTGTTACAAATGTTTCAGTTGTCAACTAACTACTAAAACTAATATAATATATCATGCCTATGCTCCTAGCATGCTCATCGTGCTTATTTTACTCAACGCATTCGTGAAGGGATCAGCCAGATTATCCTCCGATGATGCTCTATTCACTACAATGTCCCTGCTCTCCACCTTGTGACAAACGTAGTGGTATTTCCTGAGTATGTGCCTTGATCTTCCGTGATCCTTAGGTTATTTAGTCAAAGCGACTGCACCTTCGTATCATAGAAGATTTCAATGGGTTCTTGGATTGTTGGAACAACTTCGAGATCACCAATGAAGTTCTTTAACCAAATCACTTCCTTTGCAGCTTCACTAGCCGTAATATACTCTGACTCACAAGCAGAGTCAGCCACTATTTCTTGTTTGGAACGCTTAGATTTGTTTCTATATATCCTTATTCCAAGTATATATGTTGCATCTCTTAGATCCTTCATAGCGAAACATTTCCCAAGCTAGGTTTTTACACCTTCCAGAGTCGGGATATCGTTTCCTACAAGTAGTATGTCATCCACATACAGTACTAGAAAGACTACAACACTTCCACTAACTTTGACATATACGCAGGACTCATTCTTCACTTCTAGAAAATCCAAACTTTTTGAACTTTTCATGAAAGCAAAGATTGCAACTACGAGACACTTATTTAAGTCCATAGATTCACTTTTCAAGCTTGCACACCTTATTATGATACTTGGCATGTTCAAAACCTTCCGGTTCTGTCATATACACATCATCCGAAAGTTTTTCGTTAGGACAGCGGTTTTAACATCCATTTGTCATACCTCATAATCATAGAAGACGGCTATGGCAAGCATTATCCTAATTGACTTGATCTTAGTTACTGCTGAAAAGGTTTCATCATAATCAATCACTTGGGTTTTAGTATAGCCTTTTACAACCAACCTAGCTTTGAACGTGTGTACATTCTCATCCATGTCGGTCTTCTTCTTAAAGATCCATTTACAACCAACCGTCTTTCAACCTAGTGCATGATCAACCGAATTCCAAACTTGGTTATTGTTCATGTACGTTTGGTTCATTTACAACCCTATGCGGAAGGCAACCAAAATGAACTTCTTCATGTGGAAGGCAATCAACACAGAGTATAACTTTTCATTAATTTTGTGTTTGGCAGGTTGTAATCACAGAATGAAAATAACGATGCATTTTCAAGGAATGAATAAAAGCATGTTTGGTTACCCTTGGGAAAAGAATAAGGCATTAATCAAGAAATGTCATTCCTTCAAATATATTGATTTTGATTCATTGCTAGCTACTTTTTTTTCCTGGATGGAATGGAAAAAAGGTTACCCTTTTAACCTTATCTCATTTACATCTATGTTTTTTTATTTATTTAGAACGTTCTTTCTTTATCTTCGAGAACATCAATTATGGTATGCCTTTCTATGAAACCTGAGCAACAACAAACACTCTCATCCATTAATATTAGTGAATGTTGTTCTTGCTAATAATTTCATATTCAAGGCGGTTATATTATTATTTTTTCCAGACAAATTTCCCTATTATTAAATTGAAGGAAGAAGATTTTACAGATAAAATCGCCACCAATAATTAAGTTGTCTAACATTCTTAGACTTGGCGACCTTTGTGATATGAAGAAAAACCCAAATGCTACTCAATTTTGTCGATGTAGTTATTTCCTTCAAAATTTATGGGTCGACGGGTGGTATTGATGGTTACAGTAGCACACCAAATGTTGCCGGTCATGGTCATCGTAGACCTGAATGTACGGAGCGTGGGCTGCTCGAATATGAGGGACTAGATTATCATTCCTCTATCCTCCTATAAATATTATGTCATAGGGAAGGCACCTCAAAATCCATTAAGAAGCATGTGTAGTCTCTATAATAGGGAACTTCAAGCTTCATATTAGTCGACATCATCCTGGTGCATGCCCCATACCCATCCTAAGATTAATTTTATAGTTACATATATTTGCTTTTTATAAAACAATTAAAGTTGATGTCAATACGACGAACATGTGTCATATTAAAATCCTCACATACATGCTTCCGATTTATCATTATCATTTGCTCACATGCTCACATCCTAGGAATTTTACTTTTATCGTGGCGAAGAAATCTCTCTCGGCGGTACCGAAACATCTCCCTAATCCACACCTTACACATTAATATTCAAGTAATTAGTTACTTAATATTATTATACTAAAAATTTTTGAATCAGAATTTTTAACAGAACCTCCATGTATTCTTCCATGTATCCTAAACGTTATACTTTAAGGTATTGCATCATAGATACTTGTCACATAGAAAATAACATTTGGACGAGTGAAAGCCACTCCCGTGTTACTGGAGTTTTTTTGTTCCGTCCAAGAAAACTATTACACAACATATGAAGCAAATATGCTCTCACAACATTCTCGACAAATATATCCTAAAATCATCACTTTTATAAATGTATCCAAGTTGTCTTAGTTCAACAATTTGTTTGTTCTATTGTAAAAAAAATGCTATTGTAATGTAGATGATATGATTGTAATATCTAGGAAACATCCAAATCGGAATCTAGTCTCAAGAAAAAACTCAAGTCCTCTGAAAGAAAGCTCGTACCTGACTACTAAATATCATAACCGCTCCCAGACGATTAAATGGTCGTCTGATTGGATCTCATGTAGCATCATGACATGTATAAGTATTTCATTCCCCCAGCTTCAGGTACGTCGATACAATATTTATGTCGTGTCAAATATCGCATGCATTTTTGGGTTGAGACGGCGTACAACAACATAAACCTGACCGACGACTACTTTGGGGTTCATTTACCCTAAAAAGTTATTGTTAAAATGCCACAACAAAATTGATAAAATAAAAAAGGACAAATCTCATAAAAACCCAACATATTTTCATTCAATTCCTAAAAAAATCACTATATTATTTTCTAGTGTATTAAAATCATTATATTTTCTGAAATGTCTAATTTAAGGTTTCAGATCGGAAAATCCTAGACAACCACAAACACTAGATAACCGACTCCTAAGTGTTTGATGATACAATCTATTAGATTAGAAAATTTCGGAAAATATATGAGTTTTAACGCATTAAAAATATAATATAGTGGTTTTTTTAATGATTAGATGAAAATATGTTGGGTTTTTCTAGGATCAAAAAACTTAAATTAGATATTTCAAAAAATATAGGGGTTTTATGTAATAAGATATAATATAGTGTTTTTTTCAAAAATTTATTAAAAATATATTGGGTTTTTCTGAGATTTGCCCAATAAAAATGAGATAAAAATGGTATTTTCGCAAAGGCACATGCTAGAAAACACCATCTTTCAAGAAAATGATATTATCATAGTGAAAATATTGTGCCTTCGCAGGACTTTGAAACACTTGTAAAATAATGTAAAATTTCCAGCATTTTTTTTGTAAATGCTAGATCTATGAGAAACCATCTTAAAAAACATGTGAAAATACATTTTTTCAGCCTTGAAAATAGTATTTTCGCAACTGAAAGATTATATTTTCATAGGAAGACTCGTGAAAATAACAAAAAGAAAATATTATTTTTCCTATTTTTTTGTTGTGTAAATGTTAAATCAATGCAATTTATGATAATAAAATGTAAATTAACTTACCTCCATCAGACTATCGTATTCCTCATCAATTTTTACAGTGTGTTTTTTGGTAAGAACGCGAAAATAAAAGATAGAAAATGAAGAATAATTTTTTAGGTTTAAGTAGTAAGATTATGTCAGGCCTATTTCGCAGTAAAAAAACTCATTTCATAGGCTTTTGGCCTATTTCCCGAGGAGGTCCGAAAGTTTATGGTTATTGAGGTGTTTTGTTTAATTTTTTGTTTAAATCTTGAAACAAGTTTATGAAAATTAGTCATAATTGTTTTTTTCTCTTAAAGAAATCATTAAAGACAATAAGCCTGTATTTGATTGCTTCTTAATCTGAATGATTAAGAGGCTCTGAATAGTTCAGATCTTTCAGATTAAGAGTCTATGAATGGTTCAGACCGTTTGATAGACAAAAATACCACATCTGAATGAAATAGAACCTCTTAGTGAGCTCTGAACCATTAAGAGAGATGAATGAATCTGAATAAGCTCTAAATGGTTCTGACCTCTGAATGATTCAGATGTGAATCATTCAGATGCTACCAAACACAGCCTAACTCAGTTAACTAGAACTTGAACCAAAACCAAAACAAAACAAAGCCAAATGCACGATGAAAAAAATAAAAGAGCAAAACCTACAAATTGAACCAAATCACTATATAATTTATTCCTGAATCTACTAATTCAATTGCTCATTTTTTGAGACTTTAAAGCATGGAAAACGTTGCTTTTTTAATTGTTAGAAGTCAAAAGTTTAAAAATAAATTTGTTAATTGATATCGAAGTTTCTAATTTTAGTTAATAATTACTTATAGAAAGAAAAATAGACTAACGTCAAAACCTATAAAAAACAGATAAAAGGGGAAATATGCCATTTCTGAATCCAGAAAATACATATTTTGACATAACATAATTTTAATGATATTAACCATTTGTTTTTAGTCATTATATCTTATATTAATACCCTTAATTTAGATTCGTAAATTTCAGTTATTTTATATTTTTCTTTAAACACTCTCAACCAAACCTTTTAATTTGGTAGTATGTTTATCCCACACGTATTCTAAAAAATAGAAAGGGTTTTAATAATTATTAGTTTTAGCATATACGTATCTATAACTCTGAATTGTTAATTGTTTTCAAAATATTCATGAAATATACCTGTCTCCTAACAAATTCCTCTTATTGGACATTGGAATTTAATATATATATATATATATATATATATATATATATATATATATATATATATATATATATATATATATATATATATATATATAGATAAGCGATCCGGTGAGGACACTTCTTAAAGTGAGTACTCGTGAGGACACCTTTAAAAAATTGAAAAAAAATAAAACAAAAATATAAGTAATAAAATGGATCATAGTACTATGTTGGAGAAAAAAATATTCGAAAAAAAACTTGTGGATCATTATTTTTTTTTATAATGAAACAATGATCCACAAAATAAATTTTTTTGTGTATCATTACTGTTTCTCCATGATCCAAATTTTTTTTTCTAATTTTTTTTGGATCATGATATAGTACTATTCTTGATTTTATGATTTTTATTTTTTTTAAATTTTTTTAAAATTTTTTTAAGGTGTCCTTACGAGTC
The DNA here is from genome assembly GCA_023525715.1 of Cichorium intybus. NCBI lineage: Eukaryota > Viridiplantae > Streptophyta > Magnoliopsida > Asterales > Asteraceae > Cichorium > Cichorium intybus. Next base: position 155,576,422 of record CM042011.1, on the reverse strand, counting down.
CTCACCGAAAAAAGAGTCCTCACCGGAACGGGACCCTATATAGATATATATATATATATATATATATATATATATATATATATATATATATATATATATATATATATATATATATATATATATATATATATATATATATATATATATATATATATATATATATATATATATATATATAGATGAAGGTTCAAATGAGAACAAAATTATATATTGAGAACATGAGAACAAATCTCAGCCTTTAATAGTAGAAAAGCAGGCGCGTGTTTTTTTTAAGTGATAGAGGGTATTTTGGTAAATGTGTATTTTATATCCGACGATAACAGCGTTGCTTCTTTACATTCAAAGATCGTATCTTTGTCCGACATTGTTGCCATAAAAGACGCTTTTTGATTTTGATCCTGATATTCATTCCGTTTTTGTTCTGATTCATACAGATATACATTCGATTTTATTAAACACGAGTTTTGCGATTTCATATTTTTGTTTTTTCTTAGGCGATTTTGTCTTTTGATTAAAATCGATTTTTGATTGTCGTCCTGATACACATTCGATTTTTATGCGGATATACATTCGATTTTTCTTCTGATTGATCCTGTTATAGAATCGATTTCGGATTTTTGTCAACGATTCAAGCGTATTTGATATTTTTATTCGAGGACGACTAGTGAGAATACAGATCACGAGGATTCAAGCGTATTTGAGCTTCTGTATCAGTTTATTTTGGTTCGATCCTATTAGTTCAGATGGATAACTATGTTGATGATGTTAATATATGTACAAACGAAGAAGAATTAAGTATTTTCGTTAGGATATCTGAAGATGAGGATACAGATGACGAGGATTCAAGTAAATATGGTCAGAATTACGGTGTTCCAGGTAATTACTATTAAAGTTTTATAATCACATGTGATTATATATGTGAATGTTTGTAGTAGTTTTATTCTGAATCATATGTGATTATATATGTGAAGTTTTGTAGTAGTTTTATTTTGAATCAAATAAAATCATATGTGATTATATATGTCGATTATTGGGAATCAAATAAAATCATATGTGATTATATATGTCGTTTATTGGGGATCAAATTCAGTCATTAAGTAAAGATAATTGTTGTAATTTTCAGAAATCGTATGTGATTTTTTCAACAGTCATATTTGATTTTATAGATCAAGACTCTGCATAATGATATATATTTTACGAATTTAATTTGTAACTCATATGTGGTTTGTTGTGAATCAAATTCAATCATCAAGTAGAGATAATTGTTGTTATATTTGAGTACTCATATGTGTTTTTTCAGTAATCATATGTTACTTTTTCAGCGCAAAAATGTTTATAATCATATGTTATTTACGTATTTAAGTTTGTAACTCATGTGTGCTTTATCTTGAATCAAATTTAATTATTAAGTAGAGATAATTGTTGTAATTTTGAGTAATTATACGTGATTGTTTTTAGTAATTTTATGTGATTTTCTGAATTGAATATTTTTTGATGTCATTTTTACATGTGATTAATTAGGTGATGAAAAGTGTACTTCTTCTTATCAATCAAACAATAACGAGGTTCCACATGATGTCAAACCGAATGTTCTCGAAGAATTTAAACCAAATTTGTTAATGAGATTCAAAAGTGTTGATGCTGCAATTGAGATGTATAGAAGTTATGCACAGAAGGCTGGTTTTGATGTTCGTTTGAATACACAAAGGAAAGTTGGTGAGATTGTAAAGCATAGATTTTTACTTTGCTGCAGGAGTGGAAAAGTAGGACAAAAATCAGTTGATACCAAACGTAACACAACATACAAGCGTACAGATTGTAAAGCAAAGATTGTTGTTAAGCTTGTTAAGGGAACTAATGACTACAAGTTTGATAAATTCAATGAAATGCATAACCATGAGCTTGAAGATATACATCATTTAAGAAAAACAAGAGAATTGCCATTCTCGGACATGGAGTATATTGTTCGGTCTTCGACAGCAAAAATTGGTGCAACAAAGGCATACAAATTGAAGGCAACCTTGATTGGCGGGTTTGAGCATGTAAAGGGTAAAGTTGGTGATTATAAAAATTTTAAGAGAAAGATCAGTTGCATTATAGGGTACAAAGATGCTCAAATGATTGTTAATAAAATGATGGAGCGGAAAGAGAATTACCCAAATTATTCTTTTTATTATAGATGTGATAAGAACAAGGTGTTGAATGCAATGTTTTGGGCCGATGAAACAGAAAAAGCTTATTACAGTGAATTTGGAGATGTGATGTCACTTGATGCTACATTTCGAACAAATAAGTAAGTTTTCACTGTTATTAATCATTTGTGATTTTTTGGAGAATATGTTTTTGATTATATGTGATTTTTTATTTTTGTATGAAACAACAGGTATGGATTGGTTTTTGTTCCATTTACTGTGATTGATCATCATAAATCATCTGTTACTGTTGGAGCTGGTTTACTAAGCACAGAAACCGTTGATTCATATAAGTGGTTGCTTCAACAATTTATGAATGCTCATGGAAAAGAACCAGTAATGGTGTTAACGGATCAAGATGCAGCATTAAAGCAAGCAGTTGAATCTGTTTTTCCAAATTCAAAACACAGATTGTGTATGTGGCATATCATGAAGAAACTTCAATCAAAGGTATGTTATTATTTTTGTATAATCACATGTGATTGTAAACAAAACATTTTAACTTATGAAGTTTTTTTTTGTGCAATTACATGTGATTTTATAAGCAAGTGGTTGAATCATATATGATTTTTATATATTAAATCATATGTGATTGTGTATGTGGTTTTACAAATTGCAGCTATCCATGGAATTTCTTAAAAACACAGGCTTTAAGAAGTGTTTTAAGAAACTTGTATGGGACTTGAATATGGAGCCTAATGTTTTTGAGACGAAATGGGATTTGTTAATGAAAGAATTCAATCTTGAAGAAAAAAGATGGTTCAAAGATATTTTTAAAATACGGGATTCTTGGATTCCTGCATATTTCAAGGACTTTCCAATGTGTGGATTGATGAAGACAACATCAAGGTCCGAGAGTATGAATTCTTTTTTTAACTCGTATTCACAAGGCGAAAATTTCCTTGTAAATTTTATGATGAATTATGATAATGCTATTCAAAAACAACGAAATTCGCAACGTGAACTTGATCATAAAACAAAACAAGCGCATTATGGAATGAAGTCACCATCCGATATAGAACAACAAGCAGCAAAGATTTATACCAGTGCTTTATTTTTTGATATTCAAAAGGAATTGTATAAAGGAGTATGGTTTTGTGAAGATAAAGAGTCCACGGAGGGAGATGGCGTGGAATATTATACTGTAATTCAGAAGAACAAGAGAAGGGAATTTAAAGCAACGTTTCAGGTAATTATTGATTTGATTTCTGATTTTTGAAAAAAAAAATTTACTCATATGTGATTAAATGTTTAGATATATATTAGTATAATCATAAGTGATTACGTTAAATAATTAGTCGTATTCATATGTGATTTCTGAAAAAGAATGTTCAATCATATGTGATTATTATTATATGTAACATGTTGAAATAAGAATGTTTTATCATATGTGATTATTATTATATGTAACATGTTGAAATAAGAATGTTTTATCATATGTGATTTGTTATTGTTGTAACAGGTTGAAATAAAAGCCGCTGAAAAGAAAATCAAATGCAGTTGTGGACTATTTACACAGTGTGGTATATTGTGCAGACATGCCTTCAAAATATTGATAAAAAAAGATTTTAAGGAGATACCTTCAGAATATATTCTAAGACGATGGACAAAGGATGTTATATATTCAAATCATAAGCTTATTAGAGATCGTTTTGATGAAAGGGATGCTGAGGTTACAAAACTTGTGAATGAAGCATTCTTTACTTTTCAATCATGTTTGGATATCGTTAGAGATGATAAAGAGAAGCTGGCATGTTTTGTTCAGAAAACCAAACATATGTTGAATGATGTCAAGAGTGATTCTACAAGTGAAGTAACAACAAACAATGCAGATTTAGTTGAAAAGCTTCTTGGAATTGCAGTTCCAGAAGAGATTGTTGTTCAAGTTCCTGATGTTCAATTTAATAAAGGTTGTGGAAAGAAAAGGCTGGTTGGTGAATATGAGAAGTCTATTTTGAAAGCACAGAAGAAGACTAGAATTTGTTCTGGATGTGGTAAAAGAGAGCCACACAATTTACGTACATGTCCAACAAGAATTGCAAATCAGAAAAAAGAAACAACAGGTTCAGTTTTAAACGATTAATCATATGTGATTTTTTAGATGATAATCATATATGTTTTCAGAAAAGTTTACATTGGCGACAATTGATGATAATCATATGTGTTTTTTTGGATATATATGATTTTTAGTCTATTTTTCAAATATATAATCACACATGATTTTAAATATAACATTTTTATTTACAAATGACACATGATTAAAAGTTGCATATGATTATAAAGATAAAAATTAAGATATATATTTTTGTGCAATCACATGTGATTTCTGATTTCAAATAAAACATTATAGGCACACATGATTTTCTAGTCTATCCCGTTATATAATCACACATGATTTCAAATAACACAACTGTTATTTGTAGTTGCCACATTCAGTACATATATAAAACATTATAATCACACATGAGTTCAATTAGCATATTTCTTTAAGAATCACACGTAATTCAAATAAGAGAAACTGTTTAGAAATTGTATTTGCCACATTCAGAACATACATAAAACATAATAAAATTGTTTGAGAGTTAAGAAATTGTTTAAACACCATTTTATGACCAACACCATTTCAACACAACCTTCAACAACACCATCCCGAACCTTCAGAACTCCAAACCAACCTTCAACAACACCATCCCCAACCTTCAGAACACCATCCCACCACATTCAGAACATACATAAAAGATAATAAATTTGTTTAAGAGTTAAAAAATTGTTTAAACACCATTTTCATCACCAACACAAATATCAACAACAGCAACCCAAACTTCACAACACCAAACCAACGTAACCTTCAACAACACCATCCTAACCTTCTTAAGAACACCATCCCATCTCTCAATTCAGATTCTGCAACCTCTGTTGAATAATTTGGCTGGCATCTTGCAGATCTTGGTTTCTCTTTGATTTAGGGACCTTGGAGTAGTCCCTAGCAAGATACAAGATATCGTTTTTCATAATGTTTATATCGGACATTATTAATCTATGTGCATATTTTGATCTAACCCTGTCCAACATAACATCTTGCGAACCACCTTCTTTCGGAAAACCGCAACTGTATTTGCCATCAGTTTGACCTTTAAATGTCTCCATGTGTCTCATGGCAAAAATCCCACAGTCTATTTTATTGTTCTTTGTTTTCCAAGGCATGTCCAGTAAATTGATTGTCAAATTTGGATTTGACATTTGTTTTGCTTTTTGGTGGTTAACTTCCTCCAAATATCTGCCAAAGAATTTTTTCTGCATTTAAAAAGAAAAGAAAATTAAATCATATATGCGTACAAGTTTTTTCTGCATTTTGTTATTAACAATGTTTATGAAATAGTACTTACAAGGTTGTTCAAAACAGGCATGTATTTCCCTTCCATTGTAGCATCTGATATGCTGTTGTCAAGGATCACAATTCCTGGGTTCTTTAGGTTGAAAACAAACAGAAATATGTGTTCACTTCGGCATACAGGGAAAAACACCTGTATTTAAGCAACAATAATGTATAAGATTTAGGGTTGATATGTGATTATATATACGAAGAGTATATAAAATATCTGTAACCAATCATATATGATTTAACATTACAATCACATATGATTGATCATCATTTATTAATATATATATATATATGTGGAGTATATAAAACGATTGTAACCAATCATATGTGTTTTAAATCTACAATCACATATGATTGATCATCAAATATGAATATATTTTTCAGCAGTTGACACTTACAAGATCAATGTCTTTTAGCAGAATTTTCTGTTTGTCATTGTGCAAGCAGTCATGAAAATATTTTTTGAACTGTTGATATTGTTCTTCTTCTGCTTGCAAAGCCATCTTTTCAATTGCTTTTTTGCTTTTTTTCTCTTTTTTCTCTTTTTCAAACGTCTTTTCCTCAATGTAGTTTGTCTAAATGGTTTATAATGTGTGTGTTAGTATAGAATATTAAAAAATCACATATAATTAACAATGTATTATGAATAACTTACTGTCATTTGCACATCAAGAAAAAGTCTGTACGGGGAACTGTTCTGATCCCTTTCAAGCTCTTGATGGTTTAAAACTTCAGCCCAGGAATCAATGATTCAATATATTATATATTCTCCTGGGAACAAACTTTCCAACATGTACCTGTGTACAGTTCTTCCACTTACTGTCGTTATCACTTCATCGCTGTCAAAAGAAAAATCACATATGATTAACATTGTATGTTATGAACAACTTAGTGTCACTTACATGTTTAAATTTAATAATTTTAGAATAAGAACCACATATGAATAACTTACAAGACGTTCCCTTTTAAGTTGAAGAGCCATTCACTAATCATGTCTTCCTCAGCAGTGTTGGGGCTTTTCATGTTTATCACCCTATCCTTAAAGGGTGATTTCATGCTTGGCCTGGGTTTTTCTGTCTTTTTTCTTCAGGTAAGACAGTTAATACTGGTTGAGGATTTAGAATTGCAGGCCCAACTTGTTTTTCTTTCAGATTTGTTTCATGTATAATATGTTCAGAAAAAAGAACTTTTGAGAATATAATAAATTTAAAAAAGATGACAATCACATGTGATTACATACACATATAATCAGATGTGATTAAAATATGAATTATAATCAGATGTGATTAGATTACCAATTTGTTGGTTTGAACTTGTTTTTTTGATTTTGATTGGATTCTTCTGGTGGTGTTATTTGACTGATATGAAGGTCAAAACTTGGCATGAATGTGTTCTCTTTTTTTTTTTGATTCATATATAGTCTTTTCAAAAAATTCAATAACATCTGGTTCATTTAAGAATTGAGTATCTGTGATTGTGTTTTCAATATTATGAACATTATCTGTCTTTTTGAAAAAATCGTTCACCTCTGATGTTTTCTACAAAACCAAATAAGAGAAGTTAGTTTATAATAATATACAATTAACATACAAACACATATGTGATTAAAATTTTTTTTAATACCTTTTGGATCATCAAGAACTTGTTTCACATGGTCATCTATTGTTTTGTTTATGTCTGCTTCTGTTGCTAAGTTTGATAAGTCATTCCAAAAATCCATATCTCCACTGCAGCCAACATGGTCTTCATTATTTTTTTTCACTAAAAAAATATGAACAAAAGATTAGTATAATCACAAATGAATTCAATTTTTTAATTTGTTTAATCACAAAATTAGTATACTGACCTGCTTCTTTTAAAGGTTCGTTCAGTATGTTCTGGATTGGTGTATTGAACCAAATTTCACTTAATGGTTGTTCCTGTTCACCGCTACTTTTCAAACTTATCAATATTTCTTCTACATTTTCGTCTGAACTTCCACCAATCCCTTCCTTTTTCTCACCATCATTTTCATCCTTTTTAACATCACTAACAATCTCCTCTATCCCCTCAATCTCCTCAATTTCCTCAATCTCCACAATTTCTTCAATCCCCTTATCATCTTCAACATTGTCATTTTCCTCATGACCAACATCATCATCATCAATCCTTTGCTTCTTTTGAACATTACCTTCTTCTTCTTGAACATTTCCTTCTTTATTTTCTTTACCACCATCATCATCATCACTTTCACTGTCTTCATTACTTTCACTGTCTTCATCACTATCGTCATCATTGTCGTCATCACCTTCACTATCATTGTCCTCAGCTTCACTCTCTTCATTATCTTCATCATTATCATCATCATCATCATTATCAACATCATCATCTGAATCATCAATTTTTTCTCTTTCCTCATTAATTAACTCGATAATTGCATTCCAAAATTCCAACTTCTTGCTTTGTGGAAGCTTGACCGATGCAGTTTTCACCAAAGATTGTAATTTTTCATTCCTCTTTTCTATCTTCAACAAATATTCCTAAATGAAACAAATGAATATATAAGTACAAATTATAATCACAAATGATTTAAGAAAAACATTGTAAATAGAAATATACATCCTCAGTCAATTCTTTCTCAACGAAAGCTTTGTTTAGACGTCCTGTGCCAAATTCACCGAGGACATCCTTCTCAAAATTTTCTCTAAATTTGACTTTTTCAGAAGTCCAGTTGTTGATCACAGGACGTGAACGCTCCACATCCAGACAATTGCATTTCACACTGTCTACGTACAGTAACTGCAAATATAATTAAGAGAAACAAATTACATATGAGTTAATATGACAATCACAAATGAATAGGATAACCAATTAAAAACACAAGGCAAATAGGTCGGTGATTATTTTATAACCACAAGTGAGTTAACAGGAAAATCATGTATGATTTACACGTTGTAATCATATTTTGATTACATGTATGTATAGTATACAAAATTATTCTAAACAATCATATATGAGTTAACATTATAATCATATATGATTGTTCACAATACATGTATAATATAGAAAATAACATGTTAGTTATCATGACAATCATATATGAGTTTTATCAGGTAATCACATGTGATTATAAACCATTGTTTTTTCCATTGGTTTATTTTCCAAAATTGTGAGGTGGTTGAAATCTATTGTTTGGTATAAAAACATAGTAAAACGTCTCAACAACCATTCTCATTTCGCTAGAACCAGATTCCTCGTCTTCATTATATTTATTAAAATATTTTGATCTTGAAATTCATTATATTTTCATGACATTTCAAGATAGTAATCAGCATCTGCTATCACAACAGGAACATGATTTTCTTGAAATTCATATAGCAACTATCATGCAATTCAATATCATTGAATATATCAAAGACCAGGCATCTGGCACTAGCGGAAATGAGAGTGATAGCTCAGATGATTTTGTTAGAAGAAATAACATTTTAGTCAATATATAAAATCATATATGAGTCATCACATAATCAAATTACATGTGTTTTATAAATGTGAAGAACATAATAATCTTCCTTGTGTTTTCCATTGGTTATTCTTTTCAGTATGTGAACTGGTTTTATCTACTGATTGGTAGAAAACATACAAAAATATATGAGCTATTACTGTCACTTTCACAAGCACTATATTAATCGTTTTCATCATATTCAATAAGTATTGACAGTGATAGCTCAGATATTCTTGTATGATTTATAACAAACAACAGATTAAACCAATTCAGATACTGAATAGAATAACCAATTAAAAAGACAAGGCAAATAGGTCGGTGATTATTTTTATAATCACAAGTGAGTTATCAAGAAAATCATGTATCATTTACACATGTTAATCATATTTGATTACATGTATGTATAATATACAAAATTATTCTAAACAATCACATATGAGTTAACATTATAATCACATATGATTTTGCTCACAATACATGTATAATATAGAAAATAACATGTTAGTTATCATGACAATCATATATGAGTTTATCAGGTAATCATATATGATTATAAACCATTGTGCTCTTCATTTGGTATTTTTTTGCAAAATTGTGAGCTAGTTGAATATCTTGTTTTGTATAAAAACATAGTAAAACGTCTCAGCGACTATTCTCATTTCGATAGAATGAGATTTCTCGTCTTCATTATATTTACATGACATTTCAAGATAGTAATCAGCCTCTGCTATCACAACAGGAACATGATTTTCTTGAAATTCATATAGCAACTATCATGCAATTCAATATCACTAAATATATCAAAGACCAGGAATCTGGCACTAGCGAAAATGAGTCATATATGAGTCATCGCATAATCAAATTACATGTGTTTTATAAATGTGAAGAACATAATAATCTTCCTTGTGTTTTCCATTGGTTATTCTTTTCAGTATGTGAACTGGTTTTATCTACTGATTGGTAGAAAACATACAAAAATATATGAGCTATTACTGTCACTTTCACAAGTACTATATTACTCGTTTTCATCATATTCAATAAGTATTGATATTGAATTTCATTATATTTGCAAGATATTTCAAGATAGTAATCAGCCTCTGCTATCATAAAAAAAACATGATTTTCATGAAAACTCATATAGCAACTATCATGCAATTCAAAATCGCTGAATATGTTAAAGACAAGTCGTATAGTTCTAGTGAAAATGACAGTGATATCTCAGATATTCTTGTATGATTTATAACAAACAACAGATTAAACCAATTCAGATACTGAATAGAATAACCAATTAAAAAGACAAGGCAAATAGGTCGGTGATTATTTTTTATAATCACAAGTGAGTTATCAAGAAAATCATGTATCATTTACACGTGCTAATCATATTTGATTACATGTATGTATAGTATACAAAATTATTCTAAACAATCATATATGAGTTAACATTATAATCACATATGATTTTGTTCACAATACATGTATAATATAGAAAATAACATGTTAGTTATCATGACAATCATATATGAGTTTATCAGGTAATCATATATGATTATAAACCATTGTGCTCTTCATTGGGTATTTTTTTTTGCAAAATTGTGAGCTGGTTGAATATCTTGTTTTGTATAAAAACATAGTAAAACGTCTCAGCGACTATTCTCATTTTGATAGAACGAGATTTATCGTCTTCATTATATTTTTTTATTAAAATATTGATGTTGAAATTCATTATATTTGCAAGACATTTCAAGATAGTAATCATATTCCTGTTATGATGGCCTTCTGCCATCATAACAGGAACATGATTTTCTTGAAACTCATATAGCAACTATCATGCAATTCAATATCACTGAATATATCAAAGACCAGGCATCTCGCTCTAGCGAAAAATGAGAGTGATAGCTCAGATGATTTTGTTAGAAGAAATAACATTTCAGTCAATACAAAAATCATATATGAGTCATCACGTAATCAAATAGATTGGTGACAATTTTATAATCACAAGTTAGTTAACATGAAAATCATATATGAGTTAAACAGTGAAATCATATGTGACTAAAAATCATATATGAGTTATCACGTAATCACATGTGATTGTTTATCATATAAGAATAATAGAATTTAAATTAGTAGACATACCACTAAAAATGACGCCGGTCCAACGTAAAAGGCTGTTTTGCTTTTTGGGTCAAAAGAACTTTTTGTCTTGACCAAGGAATCAATAAGAAACTTGCACCAATCCAAATTTGCAATATCTATTTCTCTTGTGATGTAGTTCAAGGGCGAGGTGTTACATTTGCCTATTGAACTTGATTCCAATAAAGCATTAACCAATACCGCTATGAAGTTTAGTTTGAAGTTCATATCGGCGTTTCTTATTGATACAATTTTTGTCTTGATGTCCTGAAGTCTAACCATTGCATTGTTTTCAAATTGAGCTTTCCATTCATCATAAGAAGTATCACCTTTCTTTCTGTATTCAAGTTCTTCAAACTTTACCTCCCCCATTGGCAGACCAAGGATTTCGTGTACAGATTGCCTTGTTACAGGAATGTCCCCTCTCTTAACCGTCAGTGTGTTTGTTGACGGGTCGAAGTTTTCGAGCACGAATTTACTCAAAGCTCCTGGTACGTCTGTCATTTTCATCTTTAAAAGGGAACCAAATCCCATCTCTTTCACGCATTCCTTTTGCTCTTCACTCAAACTTAGTATAATGGAAAACAATGCACCTGGCGAACACCTATTATGATGTAAAACGTGTAATTAGATGAATCACATGTGAATGATATATGTTTCAATGACATATGATTATAACTGTAAAGATAAGTAAAATTTACCTGTTTCTGATGGTCTCAAAGGTTTTTGGTATTTGTTTTCTCTTTTTTTTCAAAGGTTTTGTGGCTTCAGAATCTGAATCTGAATCCACAATTTCTTGTTGAACTTTCTTCTCAGCTTTTCTCTTATTTGTTTTTGATGATGAAACATCGGATTCAGTTTTTTCCTTTTCTTTCTTCTTCTCTCCTTTGTCCTTCTTTCTTTTTTCTCACCGCTATCTCCAACATCTATAAGAAATGCATAAACACATATACAATTTCATTAAGCATTGATTAAAAAAAATAGTGCATTATGAATCACATACGATTTGATAAAAAATTGAAAAAACTCATATATGATTTTATCAAAATAACATAAATCACATATGAGTTGAACAATACCTTTGTCGTTTTTTTGTTTCGATCGTCTCTCGTTTACTTTCTCTATTTTTTCCTTTTTTTGTTTTGTCGTATTTACTTTCTCTGCTTTTTCCTTTCCTTCTTTTTCTGATATGTGTAAATATATATTTTGTTATAAAATCACATATGATTTAAATAAAACAAAGCTATAAGTATTAGTATTATTAATGTATAACATTAATCACAACTGAATTGAAAGGTACCTTTGTCATTTTTTCTTTGGACCTTCGTTCTCTTACTTCTTCATCACTTTTTTCTTTTTGCTTTTTTTGTTGTTTTCTTGGATTTTCCTTCTCTTCTTCTGATATGTGTAAATATATATTTGTTATAAAATCACATATGATTTAAATAAAGCAAATCTATAAGTATTAGTACTATTAATGTATAACATTAATCACAACTGAATTGAAAGGTACCTTTGTCATTTTTTTCTTTGGACCTTCGTTCTCTTACTTCTTCAACACTTTTTTCTTTTTGCTTTTTGTGTTTTTTTCTTGGATTTTCCTTTTCTTCTTTATCTTGTTTGGCTACTTGTTTATGAGTAAATAAAGTAAAGTTATATTATTTATTACTATAAATTAATAAGGAATGCATCAATCATATGTGAAAAGAAGAGTACATTTATCATTTTTCTTTTTTGATATTCTTTCCTCTTCTTCGTTGTCTTTTTCTTTTCGTTGTTTTTTCTGCTTTTTTCCTGATTTTTCTCCTGCTTTATTGCATGTTTGATTGAATGTAAGTTATAGACAGAATGTATTGCTAATTATATTTTATTTGAAATCATATCATGTTAGATAAAGATATCATATATAAAATATACCTTTTTCAGTGGTAGGAGATTCTGAACCCCTTTTTGAAGTTGATCTAGTTAATCTGATTTTAAGATTGGCTTCCGTGGTTTTTTTTTTCTTTTGCTGTTGTTTAATTATAAATGGTTAGAAAAATGTTATAGAAAATCATATATGTTTAAAACTTTTCGTTACAAATCAGATATAATTAATCAAATGGTTAGAAATCACATATGATTAGTCAAATATTTACAAATCACATATGAGTTTATGGTTAATCACATATGAGTTATGGTTAAGTATTTATGATTTTAATAAAACTTTTCGTTACAAATCAGATATGATTAATCAAATGGTTAGAAATCACATATGATTATTCAAATGTTTACAAATCACATATGAGTTTATGGTTAATCACATATGAGTTATGGTTAAGTATTTATGATTTTAACAAAACATACGATTAATCAGATGGTTACAAATCAGATATGATTAGTGGTTAATCAGTATAATAAAATACATATCGAATCACATGTGATTTACAATTTTTCACTATAACAAAATTTTACCTCAAATCACATGTGGTTAACGATTTTTGTTTTTAACAAAACATATCATTAATCAAATGGTTACAAGTCACATATGATTTATGGTTAATCAGTTTAACAAAATACATATCGATTCACATGTGATTAACCATTTTTTCACTTTAACAAAATTTACATCAAATCACATGTGGTTAACCATATATGATTTTAACAATACATAAATAAAATCACCAGCATCTTCGTTTTTCTGCTTCTTCTTCTTTCTTTCGTATATATTTTTGAAACTTTTTTCTTTATCTGCAAGTAAGATCAAAAAAACGTTTGTGAATATGTTATTAGTTAGTCGTTTTCATATGAACAGAAGATTAGTATAACAGTAATAACAAAACGAGTGTACTTATGGTTATGTTGTGGTTTTCGGATGAAAAAATTCAAAAACTAGGGTTTTAACTTTGAAAACATTAGTTTTTGTACAAACATTTGGGGATATTTAAACGATTTCGTATACTAGGGTTTTTCGGATCAAAAAACATTCAAAAAATTAGGGTTTTCGCGGTCAAAAAACTTCAAAAAATAGTGTTTTAACTTTGAAAAAAGGGTAGTATAAATCGATTCATACCGTTTTTTGTTGTAGGTTGTTGATCTGGTTGTTTGCTTGTTGACATTTTGGAATTTGGATGTAGAAATCTTCAAATTTTTGAGTAGTTATTTTGCAAGTTTCAGAGGTTTTTTGAAAAAAAAAAAACTGACGAAATCGTATGAAATCTTTCGGAGGGAATGATTGTCTGACCTATAGCGAGCGTGGGCGGTTGGACGTGACCTCTCGTTTTTTTTTTAGTAATACCCTGATATTTCGAATACATGTCATTTAGGCCCTGAAGATATACATATTTTACAAAAATGCCACCGTGTTTAATCAATGGTGCATTTTTATTCTCATGTTCTCAAATTACAAATTGTTCTCATTTTAACCCTCCCCTATATATATATATATATATATATATATATATATATATATATATATATATATATATATATATATATATATATATATATATATATATATATATATATATATATATATATATATATATATATACTATATTAAACAAGAACTCTTTATGAACGAAATTTCTTTTAACTATTTTATATTGGCCATACACATACCGACGCATCATAAAAAGACATCAAAGCGTGCAAGCATTGAAGTATAACGACATCGACATCCCTTAAGACTTTTGATACAATTAAAAACTTTTATCTTCAAATTATTAATTTTAAAACTATTCTATGAAAAAAGAATAAAGGAAAATCACAAAACAATATAACGAGGACACGATTGTATCGTTACCCTTAAGAAATATTGGCTCGCACTAGCTCGTTGATGGATCTAACTATATAATTTTGCAAAAAGACCCTTACATCTAACCAACTTTTAGAGTTTCTCCAAAATATTTCTTAAACTATTCAAATGCACTTCCACTTATAAAGCAATAAGTCTTTCTTCCGTCATTTATGTGGGACTAAGCCAAATCAATAAAATCACACTTTTATAAACCAAATGATAAAAACTACGCTTGTTTCAACATTAATAATTATGACATGTTTGATATTAAATCGAGAATTATTGACGCCTGATTGTTATTGCAAAATCCCAATGATAGGCATTTAAAGTTTGTCTCAAACAAAATCATAATGGTATGAATATCGAGTGTAGACAGCAATACAAATGGGGTTCACAATGTTGATATCTTTTGAGCATCATGCTTTAAAATTTTAATATTTCTTCGTATTCTAACAAATATGATAATTTTACAGTAAAGGTAAATTATGATGATGAAAAGATGCATTTCCCACACATATGTACATTGTAACACAGCAATATATTTTAATCAGGTTTGGGCTCTAAATTTATTTAGTTCATTACAAGGAATAATGGGCCTATCAAATTAGTAATACAGAATTTGGCCTAAAAGAGTAGAATTAAAACTTTATTTAAATACCAAAATAAGTTGATGTAAAAAGGAAATGGGCCCTGAATAGCAAGTTCGGTATTTGGGTTCAGTGAGGAGGTTAAGGGGCTGATTATAATTTTTCCTATTTTTTGTTGTGTAAATGTTAAATCAATGCAATTGATGATAATAAAATGTAAATTAACTTACCTCCATCAGACTATCGTATTCCTCATCAATTTTTACAGTGTGTTTTTTGGTAAGAACGCGAAAATAAAAGATAGAAAATGAAGAATAATTTTTTAGGTTTAAGTAGTAAGATTATGTCAGGCCTATTTCGCAGTAAAAAAACTCATTTCATAGGCTTTTGGCCTATTTCCCGGGGAGGTCCGAAAGTTTATGGTTATTGAGGTGTTTTGTTTAATTTTTTGTTTAAATCTTAAAACAAGTTTATGAAAATTAGTCATAATTGTTTTTTTCTCTTAAAGAAATCATTAAAGACAATAAGCATGTATTTGATAGCTTATTAATCTGAATGATTAAGAAGCTCTGAATGGTTCAGACCTTTCAGATTAAGAGGCTCTGAATGATTCAGACCGTTTGATAGGCAAAAATACAACATCTGAATGAAATAGAACCTCTTAGTGGGCTCTGAACCATTAAGAGAGAGGAATGAATCTGAATGAGCTCTAAATAGTTCTGACCTCTGAATGATTCAGATGTGAATCATTCAAATGCTACCAAACACAGCCTAATTCAGTTAACTAGATATTGAACCAAAACCAAAACAAAACAAAGCCAAATGCACGATGAAAAAAATAAAAGAGCAAAACCTACAAATTGAACCAAATCACTATATAATTTATTCCTGAATCTACTAATTCAATTGCTCATTTTTTGAGACTTTAAAGCATGGAAAACGTTGCTTTTTTAATTGTTAGAAGTCAAAAGTTTAAAAATAAATTTGTTAATTGATATCGAAGTTTCTAATTTTAGTTAATAATTACTTATAGAAAGAAAAATAGACTAACGTCAAAACCTATAAAAAACAGATAAAAGGGGAAATATGCCATTTCTGAATCCAGAAAATACATATTTTGACATAACATAATTTTAATGATATTAACCATTTGTTTTTAGTCATTATATCTTATATTAATACCCTTAGTTAGATTAGTAAATTTCAGTTATTTTATATTTTTCTTTAAACACTCTCAACCAAACCTTTTAATTCGGTAGTATGTTTCTCCCACACGTATTCTAAAAAATAGAAAGGGTTTTAATAATTATTAGTTTTAGCATATACGTATCTATAACTCTGAATTGTTAATTGTTTTCAAAATATTCATGAAATATACCTGTCTCCTAACAAATTCCTCTTATTGGACATTGGAATTTAATATATATATTAAACAAGAACTCTTTATGAACGAATTTTCTTTTAACTATTTTATATTGGCCATACACATACCGACGCATCATAAAAAGACATCAAAGCGTGCAAGCATTGAAGTATAACGACATCGAAATCCCTTAAGACTTTTGATATAGCAATTAAAAACTTTTATCTTCAAATTATTAATTTTAAAACTATTCTATGAAAAAAGAATAAAGGAAAATCACGAAACAATATAACGAGGACACGATTGTATCGTTACCCTTAAGAAATATTGGCTCGCACTAGCTCGTTGATGGATCTAACTATATAATTTTGCAAAAAGACCCTTACATCTAGCCAACTTTTAGAGTTTCTCCAAAATATTTCTTAAACTATTCAAATGCACTTCCACTTATAAAGCAATAAATCTTTCTTCCCTCATTTATGTGGGACTAAGCCAAATCAATAAAATCACACTTTTATAAACCAAATGATAAAAACTACGCTTGTTTCAACATTAATAATTATGACATGTTTGATATTAAATCGAGAATTATTGACGCCTGATTGTTATTGCAAAATCCCAATGATAGGCATTTAAAGTTTGTCTCAAACAAAATCATAATGGTATGAATATCGAGTGTAGACAGCAATACAAATGGGGTTCACAATGTTGATATCTTTTGAGCATCATGCTTTAAAATTTTAATATTTCTTCGTATTCTAACAAATATGATAATTTTACAGTAAAGGTAAATTATGATGATGAAAAGATGCATTTCCCACACATATGTACATTGTAACACAGCAATATATTTTAATCAGGTTTGGGCTCTAAATTTATTTAGTTCATTACAAGGAATAATGGGCCTAACAAATTAGTAATACAGAATTTGGCCTAAAAGAGTAGAATTAAAACTTCATTTAAATACCAAAATAAGTTGATGTAAAAAGGAAATGGGCCCTGAATAGCAAGTTCGGTATTTGGGTTCAGTGAGGAGGTTAAGGGGCTGATTATAATAAAGTTGGGTAAGGGAAAGTGATTGGACTTTGGACTGGTGTTTTGTAAAGTATCACATGTTAGTAGAGGTGCACATTACAACCGGTTTTTTTAAAAACCGGGAAAAAAAATCGAAACCGGTTTTCTAATAACCGGTTTTTTAATAACCAGTTTTCTATCTCAAACCGAACCGGTTTTTTTCACCGGTTTTTCTTCCGATTAACCAAACCGAACCGGTTTAAAAACCGAAAAAAACCGGTCGAAAACTAAATTTCCTTTCGAAAAAAACCGGCCAAAACCGGACTGGTTATAACGAAACCGGTTGGATCCAAACCGGTTTTTGAAAAAACCGGAACTGGTTTTTAACCGGCTTTTGTGCACCTCTACATGCTGGTCACCAGCTTCTGGGTAGTTCTGTTTATGAATGGTTAACCGAATCGAAATCATTCGGAAGGTTAACCAAAATGATCGGTTAGTTAAATTTGTGAACCTAAACCGAAAAACCCGGTTAACTAGTTTTCAGTTAACCTATTTTTCCAGTTAGATTATGCGGTTAACATAAATAACGATAATCAATATCTAAAATAACGATAATCATTCAAAAAGAAGAATATAAGTTTAAAGTTCAAACAAACAACATTAAAAATAACTACAAAAAGTAGCTAACGTCATTGTCTTATAGTTTTTCACTTCAATAACCCATTGTAATTTGCACATATTATATTGAATCATATATTATTATATTAAGACAATAAAAAATCCGGTTTTTCGGTTAACCGTCCATGGTAAAAAAATTGAACCGTAACCGAACCGAAAAACCGAAAATTTTAGCAGTCCGGATAACCAAACCGGAAAAAATGAAAAAATCGGAGCGTTTTTTTTTTCCGGATTTTCGGTTCGGTTTTCCGATAGTTTGAACACCTCTACTTGTGGGCATGTGATATATTGGTTCACATTCATGAATCATGAGTATCCATTAATCCAAGTTATTTCTGCTAATTCTTCTAATAGGGTTTTAAGTAGGTGTCGTTCAAAAATGTTTAATCGGATTGGTTGATTAAAAAACCCTTGTATTAATCTTGTTGGTTTTTGAATAAAATCAGGCTGTTAAAAAAAAGTTATAGGCAACAACAATACATGTGGATTGATTACATATCCTACACCTAGCTAGTTATGAAGATCAACTCCCATACTTAGGCTGATGATGACATTCACATTGGCTTCGTGTGTATTATAATTATGTTTTCCATGGCGTTTATGTGTGCATTGCATAGGTGCATGTCTGAGTACTAAGCGTGTGCTCTTGTTGATGACAATTACATTCGAGGTTTTGTGTAATTTAAGGATTATCAAATAATGATTGGGTACTCTTAAATCTTAATACATCTCAAGTAATAAAAAAGATCATGTTGGCTGATAAATCAACTTAAAATATTTAAATTAAAATTACAGGCTTCATCTTACAACGGAAGTAACACCCATAGGATACTATTGGATATTTGTATGTGCCTAGCCCTAGGATTTTTGCATCATCTATTGGTTTAGATGCATATCAGTATACTCTTTCTTTAATAATATGACTTCTATAATCATATTTAATACATTAATTATTTATAAATTTATAAAAGCAAAAGAATATCATATTTTTGACCTGTGGTAACTAGAAAGCAGGTAAACACAATTTCACCCACATTAGTTATACATTGTAATTTATTTGTAATCATGAGTAGAATATATCAAACAAAAAATTTCCGGTTTGCCCAACCAATTTTCTAGACCAAAAAGTTATCAAATCAACACACAGTAATATGGATAGCAAGGTGAGTAGTAAAAGTTGTACATAACTCTTATTCGAACCTAAATGTCAGATATTTTTCGGGACAAATCATAATAACATAAAATTTACATTTGATCTACTCGATTTGTCTGTAAAAACAGAACTTCATGAAAAGTATCTTTTAAGATTGTTCTAATAAGTTTTCAAGGTATAAATTCAATATGTATCTTCCAGTGGATAGAACATCGAGCCTCTTCTCGAAAGGTTCGTATTTACCTTTTCGAAGCTGGTACCTGTATGTTACTGCTGAGATTGTGTAATTTTGTCCTTCAATTGTCACACCATCTCCACATTGCAAGTTCTGTCATCACACGTAATTTAGATCATGTTATCATACATAAAAATCCGTATAAACAATAGGCATAAGCATGTAAAAAAATAGGTTTATTTGGGTGTTTTGATGTGCAATAATGATTCTGATCTTTTTGTATTTAGGGTTAAATGATCGAATTTGGAAAAGCGAAGAGGAACTGAAAGAAAACTTAGTATGGAGATAAATGTGAAATTAGCTAATTATTCCCTAACTTTAGCTAACCGATCACACATCATAATGTGATTAAGTTAAACTAATTAGCACTCCATGCTTAAATGTGGTGTGAATCCGGTAATTTTTTGATACAAAATCGATGACTACATCTCCCATTACCGATATAAAATTGTTTCCGGTAATCAATTTCGAATCTGATAAGTACCAGCTTTGACTTTGACAGTCGATTCCTTGTTTTGCAGTTTATCGCAAAATGAATAGTTATTAAAATTTTAACACCATACGATGAAATTGATGATGCTTACCTGAGGGAAGCAGCGAACGCCAAGGCTTTTAGGCGGAGGCGTAACTTCGATGACTTTATAGGGATAATTCTGGTCTCGACCTTTCTCCTTCTTTCTGCACAGGATCTGCTGCATCATCTGCGGCTGTTTTGTTTGACAGAGAGTTCCGACATCAATAAAAATCCAAAAACCTTGGTCCCGAGAGCTACATAATTACTTAATTTACACGATTTTGCCCAAATCAAAGCGAAACCATTCGATTTGTAAAATTCAAGTGAAATACAAAGATAGAATGGTCTAACCTTCCGGAATGTGGTCAAGTGGGACGCCATTGCCATCAGGAAGAAGCAGATACCCACAGTCCTCAGTCCCTCTCTATAATTCCTGGCCAGAAAAAGATGTGGACTATAGGGAAGTCGGAAAATAATTATATTTAAAATCCCAGCCGTTTTTTGTTTTTTATTTTGGTAAATGTTTACAAGGTAATAAACATTTTTATGTATTTTATTGCATATATATATGGCGATTAATTTTTTTGTGTACAAATAGTCATTTATGTTTTTCTACACATATGATTATTAGGTTTAATATCATACGTAAAATCAAAAAAAAAAAGTTTAATGGTCACATTGGTACCGGACAAACAATTTTAATGGTCACATATATACAAATGAAACATAAATAACGGAATATGTAAAAAAAAAAGTGATTTAACTATGTACACGGGACAAAGTTTATAACCCTTAATTAACCATTTTATTTTATTTTGGCAATCGCCATGGTGTTGGTATTTGGTAGTGTGCAACCGAGTTTTGACATATTATTTCATATTTTCATGTAAGGCTCAAACTTATTTCAAAATTCGGGGAATATTCATGATAAATGAAATCCTAGCTTCATTTAGAGTTGGTAGAGCAATGTTGTAAAAGTCATTTGATGTTACAGATTGATCGGCTTATTAAAATAGTAAATCAATTAACTTAGTTTATAATAAATCGAATATGATCAAATATCATATGAACCATTTTCCCTCCCAAAAAAAAAAAAAAAACATTGAAGATGTGTTGCTGGTTCTTTCCAGACTTAAAGAGATTCTTCGATGCTAGACGCTTTTGTGAAGGGCCTGAAGTATGCGGTGACTTTACGCTCTCGAAAACCTTTTCCATTTCATCAATGTCATATTTCATGACTTCCAAATTTCACCCTCACATTGTTCTCTTCTTTTTCAGCTTGCTAACATTTATCGCATTTCTACATTTTAATTGATCATCTTTTTTGTTAACATCGATGCCAAAAAGTAGAAAAATACAACATGCAAATGTGATAGATGATGAAGAGAAAACAACCATATTTGTAGTATCTTTTCAAGGAGATTGTTGATTCAAGACGAAAATAGAGAAACGCCAAAATCTGGTTAAACCACCAATAGTTTATATCTAGCTTTCAAAAGCTCATCATTTGTAACATAACATTACAACATTGCATTCAGCTTATTAACATACAAGACATGTCCAAAAGCATGGCTAACAGAAGTTCAATAATAACGATAGGATGTTTTTGTATCCTTAAAACACACAAAAGTTGCCCCCAATCTAAAGAGAGGGTAGTATTTTCAATCACATTGTAGTTCAACATAAATCTTAAAACGTTAATCATGTTGTCCAAAGGGGGCTCATCATTTTCCTCCAGGTGTCTTCAAAGTATTTCTGCATTTTCTTTCAGACTGCAAGGTAGGAAATCGTTCACCCTACAAATCAGTAAAAATGTCAAGTCATTTCTTCCTAGTTACAACATTATAATTTGAAACTTTTATCAATTTTAGGCTTATAGCAATGTCATCCAAAAACAAAGCAATATTTATTCACTGCTATATTCTTTAACATTACAAACAAAGAGCATGTTGCAGATGCAAATCAGAAGCCCTCTCTGTATAAAGTTAAGTGCAAGAAATAACAACGTACTTCTATTGATTTGTTTATTATAGCATCCCACTCTTATTTGTTCCTATTAAAGCTTTATAACATGAATAATCTATCAATTATAGCAATTCCATTAAAAAAAGGAATTCTCAGGTAGATTTTCTTTAAGTACAATGCTTTAATTAAGTAGATTTTCCAAAGTAAATTGCCTTAATAAGATTAAAGAAAGTACAATGTTATAATAGAACTAATGAAAATAGGATGCTACAATACACAAAAGTATTTGCTAGTTCTTGCATTTACCCCTTCTATATTATCAGAAGGAGAAAACTGTGGAGAATAGCAACATACTTTACTCTCTCTACCAATACGGGCAATGTACTTTGTTTTCTACCAATACTACCAACACACATACGTTTTTTTTACCAATACACATTTTGCCTATAATATCAATGTACTTACATTTTGCTACCAATACTGTCAATTGTACTTTATTTCTCACAAATTACTATTATCAGTAAAGAAACGCAAGTACATTGCTATTATCAGTAAAGAATTGAAAGTATATACTGCTATAATCGGCAAATGGATGCAAGTATATTGCTTTTATGGGTAAAAAGTAAGTAAATTGCATACATTTGTACAAAGAGTAAAAGTACGTTGCTTATTTCCTGCAATTTTCCATATTGTTAAACATTACAAACAAACATGATGTTGAAAATACAAACCTGAATCAAGCAGCAGCTTGGAGCAACTCGCGGTCAGCACGCTCCCTGATCCTCCTCTCCATCTCAGGCCTAAAATGTCTAATAAGCCCCTGAACAGGCCAAGCAGCAGCATCACCAAGTGCACAAATAGTATGCCCTTCAATCTGCTTAGTCACCTCCTGAAGCATATCAATCTCCTCCAATTTCGCATTCCCAACTTTCATCCTTTCCATAATCATCCAAAGCCATCCAGTCCCCTCCCTACACGGCGTACACTGTCCACAACTCTCGTGTTTATAAAAATATGAAAGCCTTGCAATCGCGTCCACAATATCAGTCGATTTATCCATCACAATAACAGCAGCAGTCCCGAGTCCAGATTGAACCGCTTTCAATGCATCGAAATCCATCAACACATCCTCACATAAATCTTTTGTAAGCAACGGGACAGACGAACCGCCAGGAATCACTGCCAGTAAATTGTCCCATCCACCCCTCACACCGCCACAGTGTCGCTCCAACAACTCCTTCAATGGAATACTCATTTCCTCTTCCACTGTACACGGTTTATTCACGTGGCCTGATATACAGAACAACTTAGTACCCGAATTGTTCTTCCTACCGAAACTAGAAAACCACTCGGGCCCGCGTCTTAGAATTGTAGGCGACACCGCGATTGTTTCCACGTTTGTGACGGTTGTCGGGCATCCGTATAGACCCGCGTTAGCGGGAAAAGGCGGTTTCAAACGCGGTTTTCCTTGTTTGCCCTCGAGGGATTCCAAAAGCGCGGTCTCTTCACCACAAATGTAAGCACCGGCACCGTAATGGATATGGACATCGAAGTCGTATCCGGACCCACATGCGTTTTTCCCGAGTAATCCAGCTGCGTATGCTTCTTTTCGGGCTTTTTCTAGATTCAAACGTTCGTTTACGTATTCGCCCCTGATGTAAATGTATGCAGCGGTTGCTCGCATACCTACTCCAGCTATTAAACATCCTTCTAGAAGCTTGTGGGGGTCGTTACGCATGATTTCTCTATCTTTGCAGGTTCCCGGTTCACTTTCGTCGGCATTTACAACGAGATAAGACGGGCGGCCGTCGGATACTTTTGGCATGAATGACCATTTTAGCCCTGAGGGGAAACCGGCACCACCACGTCCACGTAGGCCGGATTTTTTCATTTCGTTTACTATCCAATCGGCGCCTTTGATTACTATGTCTTTGGTCCTATGCCAATCGCCTCGTTTCATTGCGCCTTTGAGAAACGGGTCGTGTAAACCGTAGAGGTTTGTGAAGATGCGGTCTTCATCTTTCAGGCCACCAAAGTGGGTTTTTTCCGGTGGAGGTGTTGGTGGTGGAGGTTGGGCGGTGTTGGCGGTTGTTGCTGACTGAGTGCTAAACAGTCTAGCACTTAGCCCACGATTCACATTTTGACGGCTCAACAAAACAGCCCTTTGTAGAGAAAGAATGCCCTTCATTGGTGCCTATCATAAAGTTTATCCCAAAATGAAGAAGTTCAGAATACAAATCTTCTGATGGATTTAGTGCATATTAACCTACTTAAGATGAACACCTAAGATTATGTGTACACGATTCAGATATTCAGAAAACAAGAATGCAAAAAAGAATAGAGAGAGAACAGATCCGAGGTGCATTAGAATTTAAAAGAGAGCAACAAATCACCATATATCAAACGAATATTGTAAATAAGGGGAAAGGTACGATTTTTAGGCGATTAAACATTCGCTTCATCTTAAAGTCCAGAAATTTCGGTGTACTCAACAAAATACGGGAGTTCGATACAGTACCAATCAGAAAAGTACATAGAACCATAGGGTTTCTACGAATCTCTCTTTGTTTACTTCCATTTATCCAATTTTTACTTAGATCAGAAAAATAAACTCGTATCTGATTCGAATAAGCACCACCAAATCAAATTGGATCTATAACAAACTCAAAATAAGGGCGAAATCAATCAAATCTCTAGGCAGAACCAATCAGTGCACGTTTCAACAACAGCAAAAAAAAAAAAAAAAAAAAAAAAAAAAAAGAAAGAAGGAACTCATACCATACACCACGAAATATAGCAATCAAGCTTCTGAACTGATTATCAGCAATTCAACTGTGGCGAAGATTTTGAAGTCTACTATACGGAAATCAACTTGACTCCCAAAATTGTCGCCTGAGCCCTGAAGGGTAATCCAACGGCCTTAAATGGGTTTTATCGTGGGGCAGCGGTTCTATCAATTTTACGACGTGAACCGGGTGAATAAATCGGACGTCTTGGTCTGTGATTGTTAACGGGACGCGTGGATGGAAAATGGGCCGCAAGCTATAGTTGACGAAACGGCCCAATAGAACAACAACGTGGATAATAGCTTTCAATTACACGGGCATTCGTTATTGACTTATTAGGTACCCAAATCGGATCGGTTTTCAATCCGTTCATTCTTATTATTATTTTTTTTACCTTTTACGTTGATATTACATTATGACGTAATGTTTTTTGGTTGATATCACTATGTCAAAATTGAAATATATATATATATATATATATATTATAATGACTTAATTGAAAAAATGTTAAAATCGAAATTTCATGAATACTTAACGTCGTTTTTGGCAATTTGTCATTATTAAAATGAAAACTTATTAGAGTTTTTAAAGTTATATTAGAATGTTCGGTCAAAATAATAAGATCTAAGCTTTTGATATATTAATAAAAATATCATTTTAACTTCCTGTTTAAATGACATTCAATTAAAATATTTGCTTGTAACAACGCGAACAACAAAACATCTAAGGGACTATCCAATGTATGTTTGAACAACCCCGGCCATGCTACTAACAAAAAATTACGTTTAATTTCATATTAGAATGTTTTTTTGAATATATTTGTAATTTTAATTCACAAGTAAAATCATAACTGACTAGGGTATTATAAAGTTTTGTGGTGTCGTTAAAAAGTGTTAGCTAATAAACTATTAATAATCTACCATTTTTTGACTAGAATATTATATAGTTTGTGTTGATGTGACATGTGGTGACATATCAATCCTATTAATAATCAACGATTTTTGTGAACAGTAAAATTCATTGAATTTGACGTAAGATATATGTCCCTTATCAAATATGTGTGCCTTTGTGACGAATTTGACGAAGGAGAATAACGTAAAAATAGTCTCTTTTAGAGAAATGGATAGAAAGAATTTCATTTTGTTGAATTTATATATATTATATTTTTGGGGATTATAACACTTGAAGACACAAATATATGACAAGGGAAGATGCTATTATTTGATATTTTTCGATATTTATTGTAAAATGGATGCCTAATTGCAAATAAAGACTTTATGGCTCACAAAAATAATAGATTATTAACATTTTTTTGAAGTAAAATAGTCTAATGTAGAGAGATGGATAGAAAGTTAAAGTCTAACACTTTACGTGGTGATTTTATAGAAAATTTCACAAAGTGACATTCGAAAACTTTATAAAAGTTTATTAAATACAATAAGTTAATAGTGCTACTCAATATTTAATTTATATTATTATAACGGTTTTTCGATTAAAAAACCTAATTATAAGTTGTCACATGATGGATTTTATGTCAAATTGCATAAAAGACACTAGGTTTTCATAAAAGCTCGATTTTGATTTTGTTCTTTTTTCAATTAAATTATTACATTTTCAATTTAACATGTAGAAAGTGATGTCATCAAAAAGTGTTAAGCCATGTTAGTATTACGTCATCAAATACTGTCACGTCACCATTAAACATCAGTTAACAGTCAATTGGGTTAACTGCTCAAATAGTCAACATTGAAACAAATTGGAAAATACATTGTAAAAATCAAACTTTTTTTAAAACTTAGATGTTTCTTTTTAACTTAATGAACTTAATGTATAAAAAATTAATGGGTTCAACTATATATAGTTGTTTCTTTTGTACTTACTGTTAACAAAATATCTTAACGTGTTAAGTTACGAAAATAGTGTCCTTAACCTTAAGTGGTGATTCCATATTTGTTTTTCCATAATTACCATCGTCTTCCTATAAATTAAACATTTTATTTTTCCCCAATATAAAAATATTTCTCTCATTATTTTTTAAAAAGCCGAATGAAAAAAAAAAATCCCTACATCAATTTAAATGAATGATTTTTTTCTATCAAATTATGGTAATATTTCTTTAAGACAAAGCAAACTATAAAAAATTTGATTTTATTGTTTAAATATATTTTCAAATTATGTGTTATTTAAGTTACTAATCATGTTATTTTTTAAGTTATTTAAGATATAAACTTTTAATGGATAGCGTATAGTTTTAATTTATAATGTTATTAAACAAATGATAATTTGTTATTTGTCAAGTTTAAACATGAATGTAAAATAGTAATTTATTCTGATTTACATAGTGTATTCGGTCCAAAACAAAAAGAAACAATATTTATATTAACAACATTTTTTTCCATACAATGTCATTATCCATTCAATACACGTTATCAATTCAGGACTTAATAAAAACATGGCCTTAGTGTCTTAATAAAAAACAACTCAATATCTCTTTTGAACATTTGTGAAAACTTTTATATATATATATATATATATATATATATATATATATATATATATATATATATATATATATATATATATATATATATATATATATATATATATATATATATATATATATATATATATATATATATTCACCCTTTATATAGCAATAAAAATAATTTATTTTCTAGAAATAACGCTATAAAGATGCACCAATTGTATGATACATCCTAAGGTTCACCGGTATACTCCTCATGCCACCAGCGTGGTCCCTAGATGGCAGTAGTGGCACAAAGTAACCATACCATCCTGAACCAACGTGGTAGTTGGTAGCGTGGTCGGGGTGTGAGTTTTTCAATGAGACGCAATGCCTGTTTTATTTCCCTATTTCTTTTCTTCGTTAGCTCTATCTCTTACTTTTTTTTCTCTCCCTTTCTTTATTTCTAATAGATTATTAAAAGTAGTTTTTGATTAAAAAATTTTAAAAATAAAAAAATATGATGTAGAATGATAAGTCCCCCATAAAAGTAAGATGTGGATGTAGTTAGCTCTATCTCTTACTTTTTTTTCTCTCCCTTTCTTTATTTCTAATAGATTATTAAAAGTAGTTTTTGATTAAAAAATTTTAAAAATAAAAAAATATGATGTAGAATGATAAGTCCCCCATAAAAGTAAGATGTGGATGTAGTATTGATGTGAAACTTAGATGAACCATTTCTAATATGGTGGTGTGGTGTATCCTAATAAGTGGAATTCCAGTTCGTTTGGATTAGTTTATATTCGGGATCACAAGTTTCTATATAAATATATCTAGAGAACATTACAAATTAGGCTAAGTATTTAATATATATTCTCCAAGTTTTGGTAAAAAAAAAAATAGGGGTTGACAAAAATGGCCATGATTTTCTCAGGTGGTTACCTACAAAAATCTGCCCAACTGAGAAAACCTCAAAATGACTTCATTTTTTTAGAATTTTTGCAAATAGTCATTCGCGAAAATCTAAAATATCTGCAAAAAAGTGGGTCCCAAGAATAGATATGAAAAAAAAATCACAGATGACCACTTGCAAAAATCTAAATTATATGCAAAAAAGTGGGTCCCAATAATAGATTTGAAAAAAAAAATCACAGATGACCACTTGCGAAAATCTAAATTTTAGCAGGTCATCGCCTGTGAAGATCTATATTTTAGCAGGTGATTACCTGCGAAGCTCTAATATTTGAAAGAAATTTTTAAATTTTAGTAGCATAAGATTTCCGTAGACGCCAGAGATTTTCACAAGCCACTACCTACAAAAAATCCTGGATATTTTGGTCACTCCCCTAATCTTTAGTCAAAATCTAGAAATTACATTAAATAATTTGTCTACTTTATGATTTTCTCATATATTTATCGTAATAATTTATAAGAAGAAAAAAAGAGATTAATAATTTATAAGAAGACAAAAAGAGATATTGATATACACAATGTTTGAAAACCCGGCTTTATAATTGACCTGGTCTGGATATCGGGTAGTGGGTCAACTGTTGCAACTACCAGGTTAACCCGGTTTTCATACATATATATATATATATATATATATATATATATATATATATATATATATATATATATATATATATATATATATACTAGTTGTAAGACCCGTGTATTACACGGGACTTCATAAAAATTACAAATTATGAAGATGTAAAACATTAATATTTATAAAAACAATATATTCATAAGACATGGCGAAATTCTTTAATATATACGTAATTCAATTATGTACTTAAACAATATTGTTGATAAACTTCAAAAATTGTTTCATGATGCATATTCATTATGATTCTTAAATAATTATTTAATTAGCCATTCCAAAAATAGCTGATAACTTGATATAACTTTTTTAGGAGGTTGTAATTTGAAAAATCTACCAAATAGTGAAAATCTCTTTGTAATTGAAAATCATTGCTATAATTGGGTTTATTTCTGTAAGTAGGATTGTGTAATAGGAAGAATTCAAAGTAGGATGCAATAATAAACAAATTAATGAAAGTAGCTTGGATATTGTTAGCATGATACCACATATGAAAATTTAATATCAACAACTGCTTGACATTGTATCAATAAATAACTTTAATTGCTTAAATAGTGAAATAGGGACAAAAAAGGGAAAATTCCGTTTTGAAAAAAAAATGAAAACAATCAACTAATTATACTCATTTACATGAGGAAAGAAGTGTTGATCTGATCTTGGTTTTGAACTGGATCAGAGGAGTCACCAGAATTTTGTACAACTTTCACAAGAACCGAATAATAAGAAACTTTGTCCACCGCCTTTTTGTTTTTTCATTACTGGTTTCTTCAACCTCATCAATAAAAGCAACACGAAGATACGGATACCTGCTCATGAATGTAAATATGTACATAAGACATGTTACAACATACAACAACACACTTTTACATAAAGAGATAAATGTACGAAATAGCAACGTACTTTCATTTATTTAGCTTTTATACCATCCTACTTCTATTTCTTGTGATTTACAGCATTGTATTTAGAACCTTTTGAAAAATATACCCATTATAGCATCGAACTTTGAATTTATTTATTATTAGGGCGTTGTACTTTGAAAAATCTACCAAACTATAGTAGTGATATTTCTTTGTAATTGAATAACATTGCTATAATTGGGTCTATTTCTCTAAGTACGATGTTGAAATAGATGACTGTGAATTCATATGAACCTTGTCTTCCCATTGATGTCACCCTTGACAAGTTTAGAGAAAAACTCTATGTGTACTTTGCTAGTTGTCAAAGTCTCCACCTCGTCAATGAAAGCAACACGAAGTGCTTCAATTTTACAAAAAAAAAAGAACTATTTTAGATTACGCTTAATGAATTAAAATCACAATATAAATACCTTTGTAGTAAAAGCGAAATATCAGCAGCTTCTGGCTTTTGTTCTTCTTTTTGCTTTCCATAAATTTGACGTGTGACAACATATGTAAATTTAAGGTCAGCATAGGCTCTCGGTTCATGTGAAAATTCAAATCATTTTGTATCAGTGGCTTCATTAGCTGGAATAGCAGCTTCCATATCTAGCAAAATATAGGTAATAGAAAATATATATTCAAATTAAAATTAAAATTAAAGACAAAAGGACCAAAATTACAAGAGAATTTTTTTGGGACCAAAAATATTACAAGAACCTCAAATGAGGACCAAAATTGAAAGAGAACTTTTTGGGACCCAAAAAAGTTATTTTACTTGGAACAGAGACCAAAAATGTAGCAAGAACCTCAAATGACCAAAATTGAAAAAATATGCTAACCTAAAAAGTTATATAGAAATATTATAAAATAAAGGATTTTACCTTATTTGTTTACACGAACTAAGCGATTGAATACAACAAACCTGTGACCTCCTTCAACATTGTAGAGGGTATTAGAAGCAGTATAAAACAACTCCAAGAAGTCCTGCTGTGGAAAGAGCTTTGACTCCCTTACCAACCTTTCCATATTTCTATCCTGTTGCCAACATAGAAAAATCCTATAAATTGTAAAAAAGAGGGAACTGATGCAAAGTAAATAATACATTAATACTAAACAAAAGAAGCAATAGATGAAAAAATAGACCATGAACATTTTTTAAGGGTAATGGAAGAAAAAAGCCCTTTTAACCCCAAAACCAATCTGAGACCTTAATCCTACCAAATGTGTAAGAGGAAAGGCAAAGAATGAGCTATATATGAAGTCAAAATGACCTTTACAGAAATTATCAAATAAGACTGATAAGCCCAAGATTATGCATGTGTATCAAAGGCGAACTCGTAAGCCCAAGGAAGTGACGGATTACCTAAGGTTTGGATTCGCGAGGTATTTTGTGTCATGCCTCATCCACTATCTCTGTGTCTGTTTTTTGAGTGGGGGAAACATTTATCGTGGCTGTCCACCTGTGTCTTGAGAGGGACTCTCTAGGGGTATAAATAATTCTCTCTGTCCTTTTTGTTGGGTGTCGAGTAATTTGTTTATGATTGTCTTTCTTGGAGAATACCCACCTCTCGAAGCTGTGGGAAGTTTTGTTGAATGAATGAGTCAATTTCTACTGTTCTTATTTGGATTTGATTGTTCTTGTTAATTGTTGTTTCGAGCTTATCAATTGGTATCAGAGCAATGGTGGCTCCTCCCAAGAATACAACAGCAGCAGATAAGAGATTGGATAGTCTAGAAGAAGCTATGGGGATGGTACAGGATGAGCAACTGAAGCAATCCAACCTGATTCAACACCAAGCCGGAGCATTGAAGAGCCTTGAGCAAAAGTTGGCAGTGGTATCGGCTGAGATTCTCAAAAAACTGGAAACGATGGGAGGGGGAAAGGGAAGCGAACCCTCCGGCTCCGGCCTCATCACGCCGCTGACAAACCCATTTGATAGAAATAAAGGGGTGGAGAGAAGTGTTCAAGGATCTGACCATAGTGGCTCTGGTCTTGTCTTTGGGACGTTTCCTAGAAACACCAATGATCGAGGAAGATACGAGTACAGACAAAGAAAAATTGATATGCCAACCTTCGATGGGAGTGACCCAGATGGGTGGATCATTCAGGCGGAGCGATATTTCGCCATTTACCAACTATTGAACGAGGAGAAGATTGAAGCCGCCGTCCTCAGTCTTAGTGGGGAGGCGTTAGCTTGGTTTCGGTGGTCGGACAAGCAAAACGCGATCAGTTCATGGGAAGAGATGAAAACCTTATTTCTTAAGAAATTTCGTTCCATACAGGGAGGTAATTTATACGAACAATGGGCTGCCCTGGAACAATCGGGCACCACTAGCGACTACATTCGCCGATTTGTGGAACTCGCCGCGCCGTTGGAAGGGGTGACGGAACAGGTGGCGTTGGCTAGTTTCATAAAAGGGCTAAAGATCAGCATCAGGAACGAGATTCGAATGTGGGCTCCGGAAACTTTGGGCCGTGCCATGGATCTAGCCCAACAGATCGAGGAGAAAAACAAGGCGCTTAGGCAAAGTGGGTTTGGGGCTTTGGGCTCGAACTCCAACAATAAGTCCAATCCAAGAGTCGGTGGCGAAACGGTGCCTACACCGTATGTTCGATTTGGGAACCATAGTTCTAATTCATTTAGACGGAACTCAGGGGAGGACCGACCTTTGACAGAGGCTCAAATAATTGAAAAAAGAAACAAAGGCCTGTGCTACAAATCTGACGAGAAATGGAATCGCAACCACAAGTGCAAGTCGCAAATCAACGTGATCT
The DNA here is from genome assembly GCA_023525715.1 of Cichorium intybus. Lineage (NCBI taxonomy): Eukaryota > Viridiplantae > Streptophyta > Magnoliopsida > Asterales > Asteraceae > Cichorium > Cichorium intybus. Next base: position 155,543,422 of record CM042011.1, on the reverse strand, counting down.
TGGTGGAGGAAGACGAGCTAGAAGAAAATCATGGGATCGAAAACCGAGAAGACAAGGAAGGTCCGACAGGCCTCGAATCGGCTGAGGTAATTGATCACATTGAAGTTTCTCTAAATTCGGTAGCAGGTCTCTCATCCCCCAAGACCATGAAACTCTCTGGAAGGATTTGGGAAACACCGGTCGTCACCTTGATCGACCCCGGTGCAACCCACAATTTTATCTCATCCCGATTGGTGACCAAATTGGGCATTCCCGTCACTGATACTGAACATTATGGCGTTAAAATGGGGACCGGGGATAACGAAGCCGGGGAAAGGGGTTTGCAGGGGAATTTTACTCCAACTACAGGGAATAGATATTGTCGAAGAGTTTTTACCACTTAGGCTTGGAAGCGCAGACGTTATACTTGGCATGAAGTGGCTCGAGACACTTGGGACTACCCAAACTAATTGGAAAGAACAGACTATGGAATTTAATGCGGGAGGACATCCGGTTACGCTGAAAGGGGAGAAGTCGTTGGGAAAAACTTTGATCACTGTAAAGGCTATGGAGAAGGAGTTGACTCGTGAAAAAACTGGTATTTTGGTAGAGCTGAGCAATACAGAGGCGGAGAAAGCATCGGAGCCGAAGATTCCGGGATTTCTGTCACCGATCCTGAAGTCATTTCAAAGGGTATTCGATGAACCTACCGGGATGCCACCCAAGAGACAGCAAGAACACCGAATTAACCTGAAGGATGGGACCAACCCGATTAATGTACGACCATACCGTTACCCCCATTTTCAGAAAGACGAAATCGAGCGGATGATAAGGAGATGATGACCGCGGGGATCATCCAAGGAAGTAACAGCCCGTATTCAAGCCCCGTGATTTTGGTTAAGAAGAAAGATGGCTCGTGGCGATTCTGTGTCGATTACCATGCACTCAATCGCGCCACCGTGTCCAACAAATTTCCGATACCGGTGATCGACGAGTTATTGGATGAGTTGCATGGGTCGGTTGTTTTTAGTAAACTCGACCTCCGTTCAGGTTACCACCAAATACGCGTGCGACCCGAGGATATCCCAAAGACCGCCTTTCGCACACACGAGGGCCATTATGAGTTCAGGGTGTTGCCCTTTGGACTCACAAACGCCCCCGCGACGTTCCAATCCGCAATGAACGAGATATTCTGACCGTTTCTGCGGAAATTCCTCCTCGTCTTCTTCGATGATATACTCGTTTATAGCGCAAGTGAAGAACTACATCAGCAACACATGAAACAAACTCTAGAAGTCCTGCAAAAACATCAATTTTTCTTGAATTTGAAGAAATGTGAATTTGGGAAAAGTAAACTCTCTTACTTGGGGCATGATATTTCTGCAGCGGGCGTTTCTGCAGAAAGTTCGAAAATTGAGGCGATGGTCACTTGGCCCACTCCCCGGAATATCAAAGAATTGAGAGGCTTCCTCGGACTTACGGGATACTATCGAAAATTTGTTAAAGGGTATGCCGGAATCGCCGCCCCTTTAACTGATCAACTAAAGAAGGACTGTTACGGATGGAATGAGGCAGCGGAAGGGGCATTCCAAAGGCTCAAACGGGCTATGACTGAGATCCCGGTTCTTGCCATGCCGGATTTCGAGAAAATCTTTGTAATGGAAACAGATGCTTCCGGGGCGGGACTAGGAGCAGTCCTGATGCAAGAAGGACGTCCGATCGCTTACTACAGCAGCGTTTTGGGGACGAAGGCCCGACTGAAATCGATATATGAAAAGGAGCTCATGGCGATTGTGAAAGCAGTCCTTAAGTGGAGGCCATATCTCTTGGGCCGGCATTTTATCGTGAAGACGGATCAGTTGAGTTTGAAGTACATCTTGGAGCAACGGATCATTGGAAGTGAATATCAAAAATGGGTTATCAAGCTGATGGGGTTTCAATTTGAAGTTCAATATCGAACCGGAGCTAGCAATCGAGTTGCTGATGCGCTGTCCCGGAGAGATCCAAACCCGGAGTGCAGGAATTTGGAAACGGGTTGCTGGAAATTTTGGACCAAACTAAAGGATGAAATGGCTAAAGACGAATTCATAAACAGGGTCAAGGCGGAGGTGGAAACCGATCCAAATCGCCATAAAGATTTCACGGTTTTCCAAGGCAATTTATTATTTAAGGGGAGATTGTACATTCCCGCAAAATCGACATTAATACCAGAGATAATCAAGGAGTTTCATGACTCACCCTTGGGAGGGCACGCCGGTGAAAGAAAGACATATAAGCGTGCTTCAGCGGAGGTATATTGGCCGGGGATGGGATCGGCTATAATAAATTATATTCAGTGCTGTTCGGTGTGCCAGCAACATAAAACACTCACAACCTCGCCAGCGGGGTTGATTCAACCCATCCCCCTTCCGGCTAGAGTTTGGGATGAGGTGACGATGGACTTCATCGAAGGCCTTCCGCGATTAGAAGGATGGGACACCATATGGGTGGTAGTGGACAGTTTGAGCAAATATGCCCATTTCATTCCCCTCCGCCACCCGTTCACGGCAGCCACAGTCGCCGGCAAATTCATGAAAGAGATCGTCCGACTGCACGGTCTTCCGCTCACCATCATTAGTGATCGTGATCGAATTTTTCTGAGTCAATTCTGGATGGAACTATTTCGTTTGCACGGGGTCGAATTAAAAAGAAGCACCGCTTACCATCCCCAAACGGATGGGCAGTCGGAGGTGGTGAACCGGGGCTTGGAAACATACCTTCGCTGTTTTTGTTCGGAAAAACCGAAGGAATGGGCAAAATGGCTAGCTTGGGCTGAATTTTCGTATAATACCGCTTTTCATTCGGCGACGAAATGCACTCCCTTTAAGGCCCTTTACGGGCGAGACCCTCCTCCCGTCATACGATACGAGGGACAACAGACGACGGTCGATGCGTTAGAACAACTCCTGTTAGATCGCGACACTATCTTGGACGATTTACGCATACACCTTACAAGAGCCCAACAAAGGATGCAAATACAAGCAGACAAAAAAAGGAAAGAGGTAGAATATCAGGAGGGTGATATGGTTTACTTGAAATTGAGACCTTATAGGCAACAAAGTTTAGCCAAGCGACGTTTTGAGAAGTTGGCGGCAAGATATTACGGCCCGTACCAGATTACTAAACGGATCGGAAAGGTTGCTTATCAGCTCCGGTTACCACCCACATCGGCCATTCACCCCGTGTTTCACGTTTCCCAATTGCGACCCGCTTTTGGCGTTCCAATTTCATCGACTGCCTTACCAACTCAATTAGATTTGGGACTCGAACTGATGGTACACCCAGAGACATTGAGAGGAGTTCGTCAGAAGAAAGGGAGTAGCCAAAATGAATTGGAGGTTCTTATTCAATGGAGTGGGTTGAATGAATCTGAAGCCACGTGGGAAGACTACTCCAAAGTGCAGCAACAGTTTCCCAATTTTCACCTTGAGGACAAGGTGAAAGTTTGGGGCGCCGGTATTGATAAGCCCAAGATTATGCATGTGTATCAAAGGCGAACTCGTAAGCCCAAGGAAGTGACGGATGGGCCGGATCATGCAAATCTTTAATTACCTAAGGTTTGGATTCGCGAGGTATTTTGTGTCATGCCTCATCCACTATCTCTGTGTCTGTTTTTTGAGTGGGGGAAACATTTATCGTGGCTGTCCACCTGTGTCTTGAGAGGGACCCTCTAGGGGTATAAATAATTCTCTCTGTCCTTTTTGTTGGGTGTCGAGTAATTTGTTTATGATTGTCTTTCTTGGAGAATACCCACCTCTCGAAGCTGTGGGAAGTTTTGTTGAATGAATGAGTCAATTTCTATTGTTCTTATTTGGATTTGATTGTTCTTGTTAATTGTTGTTTCGAGCTTATCAAAGACCTCAAAAAAAAACACTACGGGTCATCGTAAATAAACTAAGGGATACAATAAGATAAGCAATTAACAAGAAAGAGCAAGGGACTCAACATGCTCTGGTTGGCATTTCAAGAGTAGCATCATAAAATGGTCAAATAATAGTTAAACTGGAATTAAAAGTAAAGGAACAAGAAATTGTTACGCAACACAACCCATATTCATGTCTAAGAGTGCATCAATGACACAAGAGCAAAAATCATAAATATGTCGCTAGTTGTGTTGATAACATCTCCATGCATCTATCGTTGTACTGTACAAGCTTGACAATTAATTACGATGTTTTATAAATGTCATACTATTTGTGATGCCTAGCATTTTCCTGAAATATGTAACTATGAGATTTAGGGGTTACAAGCTTACAGACAAGCAAAAAATGGCGATACATACATACGAACGTACTTTTTCTAAACCTCTATTCTAAAAAACAAACAAGCAGTGATGAAGACTCCTCAAATGTTTCAAAACATAGATTATAGTGAACATTAATAAACCAAATTACATCCACCAGAACCCCTGAAAACCAAATCTCATCAAATATTTTACAAAAACACGGTTATTTGCGAACGAAATTTATGCAATCGTCGTGAATGTCATTCGCATACAGTGATCAACAGAAACAATTACGCATTTCAAAACACGGTTATTTGTTCCACAAGAATTTTACGGTGATATGAAATGAATACCAGGGAAGAAGATCAGGTACAGAAAAAGTATCATAACAGAAGAAAAAGGGGCGAGGAAGTACCAAATGATGCGATCCCTAGTTGATCGTCAAATAGGTGCCGATTGACTGGCGGCCAATCGAAGAAGATACTTTGATAAAATACAAAAGAAAAAATAGGAATCAGATAGTAGGCTTTCTAACTGTCGGTGGAGGGGTGGCGAACACGACGGCGGTAGGTGGACGGCGTCTGAGTCGGAGAAAAATAGTAGGGAGAAACATAAGATTTGATTAAGAGGATGAATAAGAAGGCGGATCCATGGAACAAAAGTAAACCCGAAACCGATCATTATGGAGTAACTTGTAACTGTCAAATAAAAAAAATTCAAAATTATGAGAAAATGACATGTGGCCAAATGAATGTGGTGATGACATGTGGCTTTGAGTTATTTATTTATTAGGATAGGATATATATATATATATATATATATATATATATATATATATATATATATATATATATATATATATATATATATATATATATATATATATATATATATATATATATATATATATATATATATATATATATAGTTAGGATCTTTTGAGAACCACAAGTCCCCTGAGAACTCCCAAACTGATATTTTTTTCAAAAAACCGACCACAAAGGCCTCTAAAACGCACATATTTAAGCATTTTCAGAAAAAAATTCCTAAAAAAAACGACTTTTTTTTTGAAAAAAATTTGCACATGTGCAAACTTTTTTATACGTACACTTTTTTTCAATTTTTTTTTATAGAACGCCTTAAATATATGTTAGAACGACATCCATAAAAAAAACTTGAAAAAAAGTGTACGCATAAAAAAGTTTACACATGTGCAAAAATTTTTTTTTGCACATGTACAAACTTTTTCAAAAAAAAAATTCGTTTTTTTCGGAAATTTTTTTCAGCGACCCGGCCCCATTTTGAGCGTCTAAGAGGCCTATGGGATCGGTTTTTTGAAAAAATATCGGTTTGGGAGATATAGGATTGATCCAAAAAGAGTTGGGAGTTCTCGGGTTCTCGGGATGAAGTTGGTTCTCAAAAGATCCTAAGTCTATATATATATATATATATATATATATATATATATATATATATATATATATATATATATATATATATATATATATATATATATATATATATATATATATATATATATATATATATATATATATATATATATATATATATATATATATATATATATATATATATATAGAAATAGGGTCGGGTGAGGACAAGAAAAATGGTGAGGACTGCGAGGACTAATCCGAGCCTTTCATTTAATTAGATCAGTGGTTGTGGTTTTTTCGTTTTTTTTATTTTAATTCAATGAGGCGGTGGCATAATTGAAATTATGTCCAACTTTATGCCACTTTCCAGCTAAGGTCAAAAGAATTCGGGGCAATTTCGTCATTACAATTCTAATCTCTATAGCCTACGACTGCAACTGTTATTTCACGTCACTTCTAACTTCCCTCCTCTCTTCTCTTCTTTTTCGGACGACGAAGATATCGAAGGACGACGATATCGAAATCGGACGACGAGATATCGAAATCGGACGAGGAATCGCTGCTTTATGTTCGTTATTTGTGGATAATCATTTATGGAATCAGGTAATCATCTGTTCTTGAGTTTTTAGTTTTTTTTCTTGTTTTTTGTTGAATCTGTTGTCATGGAAGCTTATAATCGTTCAATTTGTTCATATAGTTACATTCATTGTTTGATTAATCCTTAATCGATAGTGTTTTTAGGGTTTTTATACTATTAGAAACCCTAGTTTTTAGTATACTTGAATTTTTTTATAATCGAACCTTATAATCCTTCTTTGTGTGTATATGATTGTATAATTTGTTTGATTAGTTGATAGTAGTTTGTTTTTTATTGTTGATAATCTGTTTTTGTTCATCATTTTCTTAATTTCGATTTTGTGACTCATGTGCATTTGTTTTCTGTTAATTATATCAATGAATTTTGTGTGAAGTAAAAAAAATGTATAAGATAAATTTAGTATTATCAAAACACCAAACATATTCATGTGTTTAATCAACTGTGTCTAATCATTTGATTCAAAACTGCATTATAATGTTCATAGATGAGATTATGATCTATATTAAGAGTGTTTAGATCATTTTCATTATTTTAACATTTCATATAATTTAATTTAAATTCTAATATGTCCATGTAGACAGTAGCAATATGTTAATTCAAACTAAATGATTCAAAAGTTGTATACTTATTTCGAAAGAATTATACGGTACAACTTTAGTTTGTTGTATATTAAAATCCTTTATTTTACATTTTTATATTTGTTATTAAAATCAATATGATTATAGATAATAGTTCCCAATTGGAGTATATCTTTTATACAAGTCTTAATATTTCAACTTTAGATTACAAAATTTTTCAATATGTTATAATTTTGTGTTGATTTTTCAATAACTAATGTACTTACTAGTTACTAATAAGAAAGCTAAAAATCCAAATCTATAATTGGTACATATTAAAAAGTTAGATTTTTTGAGTTTGGCCTAGTGGTAAAGCAATGTGCTATAACTACAAATGCTTTAACAGAAAAAAAAATTAAACTGTAACACTATAACTTTGTTGATTTTTCATAAGCAATGTGCTACTAACATAAAAACTTAAACTACATTATATATATTTTACGGAAAAGAAAATCAAATATTGAGTTTGGCCTAGTGGTAAAGCATGCGTATTTTAAACCACAGGTCTCAAGTTCGAAGCCTGCAATTGTAACTCTTCTTTTTTATTACCAATAGTTGGATTATAATGGATCAGGCCAATATATGTATCATAATGGATCAGCCCATATTCATTAATTATTAAAAAATGTTTCAGCCCATATATCTATTATGAAGTTCTATTTTAATTTCGACCCATTCCATTTTTTTCCATTTTAATTTAATTATCAAGTTCTATCTATATATGATTCATCATTCAAACATATTATGATACAATATTTATTTATGCATCATATAACATATAGCATATGAAACATGATTCAAAATTAATGATATTGCATCAAAATTTTTGAATAAAAATAATATAAATATTTAAAGATTCAAAGTAATATTTTTGAATCTTATATAAAAAAGTTGTCTCAACATCTATAATAGTTTGAAGCATTAATAAATTCTCTCTTATGTGCATCAGTCAAGTATTTTGCTTCAAAAATTTTGCATCAAAAATAATATAAATATCTAAAGATTCAAACTAATATTTTGTTATGTATACAGACATTTATAAGTGTATAAGTGTTTGAATATTATATAAAAAAGTTGTCTCAACATCTATTAGACCTACTAACATAAAAACTTAAACTACAATGTTTTAAATGGGTTGGTTTCTGAAAAGCAATGTGACACTAATAAGTAAACTAAAACTATAATGATGTAAATTTATGTTTGGGAATGTGTTCAGTTTATGTTTTTATTTTGTTTCACAAAAATGTAAATATTGAAAATACACAATGACAGTCCTGTGTATTTTATTGTGTAGGTTCTTAAAACATATTTTGTATCACTTGCAGGGTAGTTTAGGATCAACCCACTTAAACTATAATGATGTAATTGGTAGATGATTCAAAGTAAGATGTCTTCATATAAAAATTGGATTTGAAATGTTGTAACCGTAAAAAAAAGATGAAACTACAATGCCTTAACATGACAAAAATTGAAAGCTAAAACATTGTAACCGGTGAAAAAATGAAAGTACAATGACATAATATGACTAATCTTCATGTATTTTTCTGTTCATTTTTGTATTAACTCCAATATAATGTATCTTGTGTTTTCTTATGTAGTTGAATCAAAAAAAAGGAAGAGGCTGTCTCTTCCAAAAGATGCAAAACAAAAAGTCATTGATGTATCTTCTAACTCAAAGTTTGCTTTGGTTTCCAAATCGAAAGTTGATGTTTCATCCTCTTCAAAAGGGGATTCATCAGTTAAAGTTCTTAAAGTTAAAAAGGTTAAGGACAAAAAAAGGAAAAAAGAAGAAAGAAGATGATGATTTCGTGTCTGCTCCTGATTTTAGTGAAGTTGATATTAAGAAGGGTGAAATTACATATAGGAACCCTTCAGGTCTACTCTCTATAATTTACATGAGTTATAATGATAATCAAAAAGCTGTAGTTAAGGAAATAGGATTTACATTCGTTGAAGATTTTGTTCTCAAGAAATTTAGTAGGGATATTTGTTCATGGCTACTTGAGAGATATGATGAAAATAGAAACGTGCTTAGTATCAACAACAAGGAGATTCATATTACCAGGAGAGGTGTGCATGACATGTATGGTCTTCCTATGGGTCATATTTCTATAAATCTACCTGTCAAAAGTCGGTCTGCTAGTGCTACTATAAAAAAATGGAGGATTCAGTTTTCTATGTCTAGGATTAGACTCGTAAATCTTAGAGAATTGTTAGAGAAAAGTGCTGATTCTGATTTTATCTTTATATTAAACTTTTTGGTTGCATATGTTACCATTATGATTGATGGTCCTGCTATGGGTACATGCAACCAAAATTTTTGGAGAATTTTGAAGAAGAAGTTTCTGTTAAAGATCGTGATTGGTGTGGCTTTGTGATTGATTGTTTGAATCATAGCAAAAAGATTCATTCAAATGAAAAAGATAAGAAGAATATGCAATATGGTGGTCCTATTGCTTTTCTTGTGGTAAGTTTAATTTTTATATTTTTTGAAATAATTTTATAAAATAATTATTAATTATATTTTTATTCATCTTATGCAGTTGTTGTATCTTCATTGTACTTTGAGAAATTCAAAACCTTTAGAAATGTTAGTTCCTGCATCATCTTATTGGACTCCAACAAAAGTAAAAGAAAAATTGGATTATTTATCCATTAATGGAGGTTATGCAAATGTTGAAGTCATTCAATCATATGTTGACTACGTGGATGAGGAAGAAGGTAAACATTTAGAAAAGAGAAAATGTTTCTTTTTTATTCCATTTTAATGAAATTTTAAATTTCTATAATATCATTTAAATGTTTTTTTCATATATTTATTATTATTAAAAGTTATTTTTTTATATTTAAGATGAGGAAAACATGACATTAGGTAATGTCATAAGAAGAAGAATTCAAAAGAAAAAGATGAAAGAGCAGGAAGAAAAGATAGCTGTTGCTGCTGTTATCAGAAAAAAGATTGATAAGAAAAAGATGAGAAGTGATGTTACTTTGAAAAAAAAGAAGAAAATTACAAAGAAAAAATCTGATGTTCAGCAACTTGAAGGTAAATGAATTTTTTAATTGGTTTTTATTTTTCTGAATCTTATAATTTGAATCGTTATACTGAATTTTATATTTTGATTCAATTTCTACTATTTTGGATCATTCTGAGAAAGAGAAAACTTCTTGTCAAAAGAAATGTAATGAAACTGAAGTGAGAGATAATGGTAAGTTTTATTATTTTTATATTTTATGTTTTTATTTCAAATATTATAATTTGAATATTTATACTGAATCTGATATTTTGAATCAGTTTCTACTATTTTGGATCATTCTGAGAAAGGAAAAACTGTTTGTCAAGAGAAATGTAATGAAACTGAAGTGAGAGATAATGGTAAGTTTTATTATTTTTATATTTTATATTTTTATTTCAAATAATATAATTTGAATCTTTATACTGAATCTGATATTTTGAATCAGTTTCTACTATTTTGGATCATTCTGAGAAAGGGAAAACTGCTTGTCAAGAGAAATGTAATGAAACTGAAGTGAGAGATAATGGTAAGTTTTATTATTTTTATATTTTATGTTTTTGTTGGGTGTTGAAATAAGAAAATAGATGAGCAGATATAGATATTGAATCAATAACACAATCAATCACACAATGATAATGCAACTAAGTTAATTGAATAATGAGATATGAATAACATGTGCCGAATGATTTGATTAGAACTTGGTTTTACAATTGGGTTTTCTATGTTGAAGATATACGATTCTCGTAAGTTAATCTCGTAATCACTCACACTCGACACGGTATGGTATCACTGATATTTATACTGAATCAGAGATACCAATAGTACACCTATTACAGAGAATATCCTATCAGTGTACTACCCAATAGGATACAAGATTCATGCAACACGTATTGTACTATACGCGTGCACATAAAAGACAAAATGACAGACTGTCAAGTCTTCGGATCCTCTATGCTTTGCAGTTCGGAGTCTTTAGACTTCGGTGTTTTCACCTGTTTATTCACTTCGGGGTTCACTTCGGGGTTTTCTTCATGGGTTGGACTTCGGATATGTCAACACTTCATCACAAAATTTCTCAACAATCTCCCCCTTTGTGTGAAGTGTATCCGAAGTCTATACTTGAAAGTTTCTTTTGTAAGCTCGCTTCAGAGTCTTTCTCACAGTAAGATACCAGTTCATATGGTCAATGAACTTCTTCTTCTTCTCAGTTGAATTTGCATGGCAGGCGTTCACGTGAGAAATCATTCCTGAAACGAAGGAGGAGGGATGGAGGCCTATGTAGTCAATATCAAAGAACTTGATTGTGACTTCGGTTTCATTTCGAAGTCCTTTGAAAACTACGCCATAAGGTTCGTCTAAGATTTCTCCATTTTTGAATTTAGCAATATTCCGAACTACAACAGGAGGAGTATTCAAGGGATGTCTGTAGTAGGAACATAGCTCCAGGTCATACTTTGCAAAACGGTGAAGATAATTGTTGAGGAAGCCCAAAAGGTGATTTTTGATAGCAAAGGTAGACATTTCAGCATGAGCAGGACCGCCGGTTCGCAGAAGATCAAGAATCTGGATGAAGTCCATAGGATTCATGATGGGAAAGTCTGCTATTGAAAACCTGGATTCAACTTCGTTTACCCCCCTAAGCACAAGAAAATCATAATTTCTGAAGCCCAAATAATTTTCAGCTTCTTTTATTGAAATGATTTTCTTGATCTTGTTTAGGCTCCACACATAGTTTTGCCTTTGAATGTATTTGGCATGAAAGTTTATTTTATTCGTCCAAAAACTTGCTTTCTGATCCTCTGGCACCGAAGTAACAAATTGAAGGAAAGCAAAAGTCTTCGGATTGAATGGAATATCGAGCTGGATGTCTTCGGAGTCAACAATTGCAAAACTCCGAAGAGGGAGTCTATTAAGTACATTTGGATTTTGAAATCCAAACAGCTTGATTGCTTCAACAGTCCATTCACCATCTTTTCGAGCAAATTCATTTATTTTGATCGTCAATTCGTAGTCTGCTCTTCTGGCCTTGTATATCTCTTCCATGTGTGGAACAATGATGTTTTCTAGTGAACGGTCTGTTGAACTTCTAGCACCAGCTGATCCACTAGAAACCATGCCAGTGGTTGTGATAGTTGAGGTTGTTGGACCTGCAGTGGCTGCAGGGATCTGTCTAGGCACGCCCTGTGGCCTAGACAATCTGTCAGAGAAATTTATCAGAGGCTGAAGTGCAACTCTTAGTTTTGTAATCAAATCTTGTGTGAGAGCTGCATTTGTTCGTTGTAATTCGTCCGTAAATATGTTGACATCCGAAGAGGTTTGGGCGGCAGTGAGCTCGTCAATTTTTGCTCTGGCCTCATCAAGCTGTTTTTCAAGCTTGGTACTTTGCTGGATTTCACTCCGAAGTCCTTGCAAGGTTTTCATGACTTCGGAGTTAGCTTTATCGATTTTCTCTATGAAAGCATCAACCTTCTTGTTGATGGAGGTAACAGCTGATTCCAGCTTCTTTTCGAAGGAAGATTGGATCTTATTTTGTTCATCCAAGAGCTTCTTCTCAAGACTATTGACAGACTCCTTTATTCCTTTGGATAGAGTGAATTCCATTGACTCTATCTCATCGGAGATATCACCAATGGTTGGCTTTGTGGGGTCGAATCCTGTTTGAGCTTGGATGAGCGTGTCAAGCTTGGAATTGAGAACTTTGTACTGTTTCATTAGTACAAAGCCTTCATCTGGTAGGTCTTCTTCTGATGCTCCTTCAACATTCAACGGAGCCATGTGAAAAGCTTCGAAGAGTGCTGCTGAAGTGGGATTTTGTCTTGGTGGTGAAATGGGTAATTCAAACTCAGGTAATGAAAAATCAATACCAGAGATGGGTACTTCAGAAGTTGGAGGAGCAGTTGTTGGTGGAGGTGGAGGAGGAATTGTATGTGGGGGTGTTTCAGGTCTGGTTGTTTTTGGTGGTGAAGTAGGAACAGTTGTTCGTGGTGGTGTAGGTGGTTTAGTTGTTCTAGGTGGTGATGTAGGAGAAGAAGGTTGATCATCAAACATTTCTTCTTCTTGTTCTTCTTCATGGACTGTGGATGGAGTTCTTTCTGAGTCCGAAGACTCATCCACAACCATGATCTTTCTTTGCCTCTTCGGTTGTTTCCTCTTCGGTGTAGTTTTCACCGAAGTTTTTCTTTTCTTCTCTTCCTTTTTAGGACCACTGGGTCCACCTGCTATTTTCCTCTTCCCTTTTCCTTTAGGGATTTCTTTCACAGATGTCTCCTTGCTTAGATCACGTGTGGGATAAGGAATCACCAAGGTGTTGCGGTAAGAGGTCACTTCAATACATTCCATGGGAACCTTGGAGAGCATGGCAAGAGGAATTTGCGCACAGTAGACTGCGGGTTCATCATCTAATGGCGATACAGTGATTGGAGTATACCTTATTTCGGGGAGATGGGGATCTGCAACATATCCAACCTTTTGATAATGGGCATTAACAACAACTGCCTAGAACCTCGCACTTGAAATTTCAGTCCCCTTCAGACTGTGATTGATGTGTGAATAGAAGTCGACCCACAGAATAGAGGCGTAATCAATTTTGACATCGTAGTAGATTCCGAAGAGCAGGCTCTGAAACGCCACACTTGCAGAATCTAATCCTGAAGTTCTTCCAGACAGACATCTGAGGAAGATACTAAAGAAGTATCTCCACAGATCAGGCAGTTGATTCTTTTTAAACAGGCTGATCTTCTCGAGTCGCGGAAAGTAACCCATTTCATTGAACATATCGACGAGTTGCTCAGCAGAAGGAGTCACAATCTCCTTAGGATCGTAGATGGGAAGATGAAGAGCCTCAGCAAATTTTTCTTTGGTCAGTTGCACTTTCTTAGTTTTTCCCTTTGCATCTATGGTTTCGAAGAACACAGCTTTTACATGATTGTTCGTGTCGAACAGGGCATTAGAGGTGTAATGTGCCCTGTGAACAAGTGCTGCTGGAATCGATAGTGTGCAGGTTAGGGCATAGCCAAGAACCGATCTCTTCAGGCATTCAACAAGAGCATCGAAGGGCTTAGGGTAGAGTTGAAGGTTGGTGCGTAGTACTAGATTTGCTGATTGGCTTTTAAGAACAGGAACTGAAATAGCTTCAGTGGTTTGAGAAGATCCTTCGGTGGCCATTGTTGGTCAGATGGAGAAGATGAAGAAGATGAGAAGTTTGTGAATTTCTTTGAGAGTAATTTTGTAGGGAGAGATGAGCTTTGTGTTCGCGTAAAGAATGTAATGGAATGGGTGAGAAGTTTATATAGTATTTGTGGTCCCTAGGTTATTAAATGCACGTTTGAAGTGGTCCAGTAGAAACAGGACACCTCAGCAGCTGCTCGTCCCACTCACTCTGCAAAAAGGAGAAATACACGGTTGTCAGTTATAATGATTCAAAATTTGAACCGTTACCTTTTTGAGACGTCATTATGATTAATGGTTTTCATTTAATTTTTATTGACAGCTGTATGCAAACAGTTAAGTCTCAGGGAATGTTTGTCTCTGTTGTTTATCATAAATGTGGAAATCATTTGAACATTTAATTGACTTCGCAGTTATGAAAAATTATGACCGTTGAGGTTACGCTTCGGAGCATAAAGTTCATCACTTCGGTGATTTTACTATTGACTCCGAAGAGTATTCTGTCACTTCGGTGATTGACAAAAGACTGCAAAGTGTTCATCAATGCACCGAAGTCCATGTTTTTCTCTTTGTTTTTCTATTCGTTTTTGATTTTACTTTTGACTGATGCAGTATGTCGTTTAACCTTAACTTCCATGAATATTATGAAAAGATGATTTCACGAGTTAATGTTCAGAATCATTCGAATCATGTTGGAAGTCCATTTTTCATTTGGAAGTCTGTTTGATTCAATATCGATCATGAGTGTATAAGTCTAATCACCCCATTACTAACTTGATTTCGCATTTGGAAACACGTTTTGAGTTGTGCTTATGTGCTTCAAAATTTTCAAATATAATAAAGATAACATCCTTTGCATTTGAAATTTAATGAAGTTTTCATTAGTGATTTGAACATCAGAAGTGTTTATGAAGTTGAATTTGATTGTATTGATGGTTCATTTGAAAAATTTATTCCTTTTCATCGGTTGAAGTGTTTGGATACTTAGCTCAGATGACAAGCCTTTGAACTTTGTACACCACTCCAACTTTGTCATTTAAGACAGATTACTTGAAATGTTCATATTCTTCTACAAAGTACTCGACTATGTTATAGGAGCTCCTTGTATTGTTATTTAAAACAGAAGAATAAGCCTTTGAATGCTGATTTTTCTTTTGCATTCCTTTGGTTATCTTTCGATTTTGTTTGTCTTTGTTTCTTTTGACAATTGTTTTCTGTTTTTCTTTCTTGTTTTCTATTTTGATATTTGCTTTTGTTTTCTGTTATGAATTTCCTTATCCGAAGATATAAAACATCACCATTTGGTTTCTTTCTTTGGTGCCTTTTGTTTTTGCATTAAACAATCCTTATAAGTGAAAAACTTCATATAGTTCAATTTTGTATCATTTAATGAAAAGAGATGTAAATTTACTTATCAAACAATGTTGGTTCTATTTTTGAGGAAAACTTCGGAGCACTTGAATTATCCTGTGTAGTTTTGAGGCTACATAATCCGTTTGAAGTTGAAGCGAGTCAAGTTTCGAAGGGTGGTTAGAAATAGACAATATGTTAAAGGTTATTGAAATCAAACAAGACTTCAATTTGTAAAATAGCCTTGACCTCACTTCGAAGTCTGTTTTCTTACCGATGTTTCAAGTCGATTCCCAAATACCTTTTAGTGCAATATGGTATGATTTTCAGAATCTAAAATCAAAGTTTTGTCCTTTAATTGGTTAATTCATGAGAGAGGAGTTAAACTTTGTCATTGTGCATCAGACTTTTCCTTTTGTTTGGTATGAGTTTTCTTGTTTTTGAGTTTCCTTTGACTTAAACAAATCTTAATATTTATCCTTAAAGGATGAAGTCAACATTTGTTCAAATAGTTTTCAAATTTAAAGAATTTATTCTGAAGAAAAGTTTGTTCCGCAGACCTCCGAAGTGATATTTTACTTCGGAGTGCTGCGGTGCAGTTCCAAGTGTTTTTCTCCGATGAGCTCCGAAGACAAAATCGACTTCGGGGGTCTGCGGAGATTTGTGTTTTTGCTTATTTTTCTCCAATGACCTCCGAAGTCAAAATCGACTTCGGGGGTCTTATGAGATTTGTGATTTTACTTATTTTTCTCCGATGAGCTCCGAAGTCAAAATCGACTTCGGGGGTCTGCGGAGATTTGTGAAACTTTGTGAACAAAGTAAGAGTGAACAAATCTGGAATTTATTGAAGAGTTGATCCATCTATCATTCCAAGTCCTCGAACGATTCTTGTGAATGCTTCTTCATTTAGAGCCTTTGTGAAGATATCTGCCAATTGTTCTGTAGTGTGAACAAAGTGTACCTCAATATTCCCCTCCTCAACATGACTTTTGATGAAGTGATAGCGAAGTGCTATATGCTTCGTCTTGGAATGTTGAACTGGATTGTGGCATATACGAATTGCACTTTGAGAGTCACAGAACAAAGGAATTTTTCTCATATTAATGGCATAGTCTTTCAATTGGCTTTGAATCCAAATGATCTGCGAAGTGCATGCTGCAGCTGCTACATATTCAGCCTCTGCGGTGGAAATAGAGACGCAAGTTTGTTTCTTGGATTGCCAGCTGATCAGTTTTCCATCTAAGAATTGACAACCCCCTGAGGTGCTCTTGCGATCAATAGAGCATCAACCAAGATCAGAGTCTGAGTATGCTTGAATGTAGAAACCAGAGTTTGCTGGATACCATAGACCATAAGCAGTAGTTCCATGAAGATATCGAAATATAGTCTTAACAGCAGCCAGGTGAGGTTCCCTTGGATCAGCCTGATATCTTGCACAATTGCAGACTGCAAACATGATGTCAGGACGACTGGCTGTAAGATAGAGTAGTGATCCAATCATGCTTCGGTATTGTTGTATGTCGGTCTTTGGTTTGTCCAATGATGGATTTAACCTTGTACCTGCAGGCAGAGGAACTTTTGCTTTGGAGCAGTTAGTCATTCCGAATCGTTCAAGCAAGCTCTTCGTATATTTTTGTTGATTGATGAATATCCCCTCCTTAGATTGTTTGATTTGTAAACCAAGAAAGAAGTTTATTTTTCCCATCATACTCATTTGAAATTTGCTTTTCATCAGTTTTTCAAAGTCTTTTGACAAATTGGGGTCAGTAGATCCAAAGATTATGTCATCCACATAAATTTGGACTAACATCAAGTGAGATCCAACTTTCTTTCTAAAAAGTGTTGGATCTACTGATCCCTGTTTGAAGTTTGATTCTTTTAAAAATTTTGTCAAGGTTTCATACCAAGCTCTTGGAGCTTGTTTTAAACCATAGACTGCTTTGTCTAGCACATAACAATAATTCGGATGAGTTTTACTTTCAAAACCAGGTGGTTGTTCAACAAAAACGGTTTCCTCGAGATCACCATTCAGAAAAGCACATTTAACGTCCATTTGATAGACATCAAAATTTTTGTGTGCAGCATAAGCTAAAAATATCCGAACTGATTCGAGTCTGGCAACAGGAGCGAAGGTTTCTTCATAATCAATCCCCTCCTGTTGACAGTAACCCTTGACAACCAACCTAGCTTTATTCCGAACTACGTTGCCTTCGGTGTCTAGCTTGTTACGATACACCCATTTGAGATAGACAATTGAGGCATTTGCAGGTTTTGGAATTAGCCTCCAGACTTTGTTTCTTTCAAATTCTTCTAATTCCAATTGCATTGCTTCAATCCAGTCTGAGTGATCAAATGCATCTTTGACGTTCTTAGGTTCTATCTTAGAGATAAAGACATTGAACATGCACAACTCTGAATTTTTGTTGAGATCTAATTGCTTTTGGTGAAGTTGTGCACGAGTCAGTACTTTATCTCGAACATCACCAATGACAAGTGATGGAGGATGATTTTTCGTCCATTTGTCCAAAGGAGGATAGTTTGGATCAAAATCAGGAGGTCCTTCAGCATCGATGTCCTCAATGTCTGAGGGATATCCCGAAGTGGAGGGAAAATCATCCATTAGCAAGTGATTATTCGAGTTTGTGTTGTTTTGTTGTGTATGTATTTGTGAGGTTGAGTTTGATATGTGTTCCCCCTGGATGTTTGTTGGAGTTGAAGAAGAGGTAGCGTTATCCGAAGCGATTGTTGTGACTGAATTCGGAGTTGCAATCTCTGGCTCCCCCTGGATTGTTGGATGCATGGATATGATATTTGAAATTGACTGGGGAGTGGAGACACTTGCATTTTCCATATTTTGGTTGGATGGCTCCCCCTCAACAGAAGATGGTCTTTGTATGCTGCTTGTAGAAGAGTCATCGGGTCCGTCTGTGAGCTTGGAGAGTTCGGACTCATGGTTATCTGGTGCTCTTACTTCGGAGTCCACAGCTCTCTCAGGTTGATCAAATAAAAGAGAGAAGTCTGTGTCAAATGTTGTGATTTGAGTAGCTTCTACTGCAGGGTTTGGAAAGATTGAAGACATAGGAAAAGGATGCGGAGACTTCTTGATGTAGTAGTCATCAAACCTTAGATTAAAGGTTTCTTCGATTTTGCGAGTTTTCTTATTCATGACTCTGTAGGCTTTTGAGTCATGAGAGTAACCAAGAAAGATGCCTTCTTCTGATTTGTTATCGAACTTGGTTAAATGATCCTTCATGTTTAAGATAAAACACCTACAACCAAAAATGTGAAGGAATTTGACATTTGGCTTTCTTCGGTTGAGTACTTCGTAAGGTGTAATATGGAATCTTTTGTGAATATAGGATCTGTTTTGTGTAAAGCATGCAGTAGAAATTGCTTCGGCCCAGAAGTACATGGGCAAATTTGCAAAGTTGAGCATTGTTCTTGCAGCTTCACACAAGGAGCGATTTCTTCTTTCTACAACACCGTTTTGTTGAGGAGTGTAAGGTGCTGAGAAGTTGTGGTTAATTCCCTTCAACTTCAAGAATCCATCAAGAGTCTGATTTTTGAACTCCGAACCGTTGTCACTGTGCACAGTTCGGACTTTCTTGTTTAGCATTAATTCCATTTTCTTTATAAAGTTAATGATTTCTTCAGCTGCATCGGATTTGTTTATGAGAAATATCACCCAAGTAAACCTTGAATAATCATCAACAATAACCATAATGTACTTCTTCTTTCCAATTGACTCTATAGCAGATGGTCCACACAAATCTATGTATAGAACGGAAAGTGGTTCGGTGATTTTGGGGCTGATCACTGTAGGATGTCTTTGTTTTGTCTGCTTGCCGTGTTCACATGCAGCGCAGAGAGAATCATTGTCAAATTTTAGAGCAGGCATTCCTCGAACCAAATCCATGGCCACCAATTTGTTCAGATCTTTGAAGTTCAGGTGGGCAAGTCTTCGGTGCCATAACCAGCTAACATCTGAGTTGGCTTTGGAGAGAAGACATAAAGATTGCCCACCGGTCACTGGCTTTATATTTAAGGGAAACATAGATCCCTTCCTTTCTGATTTCAGTAAGACTTCGTTTGTTGCTTCTTTGGTGATTACACTCCCTTGGTTGTTGAAAGTTACAGCATTTCCCGTTCCAACCACCAATTGAGATATACTCACAAGATTATGTTTTAATCCTTCAACAAATGCTACTCGGTTGATAGTGAATTGACCATTTGTTATTTTTCCATATCCCCGAATTGGACATGTTTCATTATTACCAAAGCGTACGTTTCCAGCATCATCCAAATTCCTGTAATCCCTGAGATATTCCTTTCTCCCCGTCATATGTCTAGAGCAGCCACTGTCCATGTACCATTTTGAATCATACCGCTCATCAGACATAACCTGCAATTAGTCAAGAAGGAGTTGGTACCCAATCAATCTTGGGTCCTCAGGGTAAGCAAAGGATTCTTGAATCCATTTTTCTACGGCCTCTTCAGAGATTTCGTTTGCATTTAAATTAATCAAATTCTCACAAGCCTCATGCAGTGAACATGATTCTGAAATGTTTGAGCAGGATTCAGAGGAATTTGTGTTTGAAATCAATGAGTCCGAAGTGACTGACAGAGTGACAGACTTCGGAACCCATTTTTGAATGGAAATTTTTGATTTTGAGGAGTTTGAAGATTTTGAGGTCTTTGTTTTAGCAGTCAGGTTTTCTTTGAGATCATTTCTTTTCCAATGTCGTTTTGATTTATCTATTTTTGACTTTGTTGAAATTGAACTGCACGGCGTAGAGGTACAAAGATACTCTTCGTATGCCAATTTGAAGTCATTTAATGAGAGATCCTTATCCTTGAACATTTCCAAATTGTTTTCCAGCCATTTGTGGAATGTATCTATCAGATTGTTTCCTTTTGAAAATGTTTTCTTCGTTGGTTTTTGAAATTTAGGATTTGGAAAGTTAGGTTTTGTTGGTGTAAAAGACGGTTTTTCATTTTGACTTTTAACTTCTGATAATTTTGTACAAACAGGTTTTGTACCAGAAGTGGAAGCAATTGCTTCATTTTGTTTTAAGTTTCTAAGAGAAGTTTTTCTTTTCACAAGATTTAGGGTTTGCTTGGATTTCGAATCTTCAACAGTGGGTTTTTGAGTTGGTTTTGAAATCACTACTACTGATTTTGGTTTTTGTAGAACTTGTGGTCTTTTCAAAATTTGGGGTTTTTGTGTCAAAGTTTTGAAATATGAAACTTCTGATTTTGAAATTTCATTTTCAGGATTAAGTGAAAAATGAACACTTTCACAAGATTCCATTAATTCCAATACATCCATCTTCGGAACTGTGGGTTTTTCCACAACTTGAATTTGTTTGTAGTTTCGATTAACGTAAATGTGATCGTCATTTTTGAGGTTTAGCAAGTGTGACAAATTTTCAGGCACTTTCTCCTTTTCAAAACAAAGACGATTATATACGTTGTGGCCGTATAGTTCTTGTTTTCTTATATTTACTTTTACTTCCATTTTCTCATTTATTTCATTCTCAACCATTTTGGATGATGAGAAAAATCCTTCATTTGTAACTGTGGAGTTATCATTTTCAAGAAGTTTTTGCAATTCATTATCAATTAAGGATAATCCTCCGGGTTTTACAAAGATTGAGTTTTTGAAGTAAGAAACCTTGGGATAGATACATGCCAAATGGACTAGCCTTTTTGAATTATCCTTGAGATATTGATCGTAAGAGACAGATTCATCAGTGACTTGAAGTTTAAAATTTGAAGTTTCTTTGATTTCAAGAATTTTTGATTCACAACTCAATTTTGTTTTTCCTTTGTCCATCGAAGACATTTGTGAGATGTCTTCGGAGGTTGATTCGGATATGGAGGATGATTTTAACAAAATCAAGGAGGAACAATCAATCTCCTCCATGTCCGAGTCGCTTTCAGAATCCTTTTCAGACAAGTCATTGACAATTCCTTTTTCATTTGATTCAATTTGAGGTACAGGCTTATTCAGGATTGGAATTTCTTGAGGCAATATTTTCAACAATTTATCAGCAGTTAGATGTTTTTCCACAGATATCAGGCCATGTTTGTATGATGGATTAGTAACTTCGGAGCCTGATACTATAGATTCGCATTCATAAGATATACTATCGACTTCTTTTAATTTAAACTCAATAAAAGGCAATAGTTGTCTATGCTGGACATTACAAACATCGGCTGAATGATAAATTCTTGTAATATGAGCATATAGTCGTTTGGCTGTTTCACAAAATATGTTTCTCTGTCTTAAGATTACATCATGATTGTTTAAAAATTTTTCTCTATTTTCTTCTAACAAGGAGATTCTAAGATTAGATTTCTCTAATGCTAGCTTCAGGTTCTCTACTCTCCCCCTTAAGCTTAGAAGCTCCTGTTCACTGAGTATTTCCCTATTTTTGGAATCAATGAGTAATTTATGCATGATAGAACAATCACGAGTTATTTCATTTATAATGGGAGCAGATTGAGAAGTAGGAATTTTAATAGATGAAAGAAGTTTTGATACCTGTTCTGGAATTGTCAACCGGTTGTCATTAGCCATCAAGCACACTTCCTCATCATCATCAGAGGAATCTTCATCCCAAGTCTTCGGAGTATCAGTAGCAGTTATATCCAGATCCTCCGAAGTCACAAACCCAAGACCCGCAGTTGCTTCAATCATCAACCATTTCTCTTCATTCAACTTCTCCGAAGTGTCTTGTAGAAAGCTCTTATCGTCATCATAGGCCATGAAAGCACTATGAGATGGCTTTCTCACTTCGTCATCATCTGAATCCGAAGACCAAACTTGATATGATCCTTGTCGTTCATCAGCGGCCATTAAGGCTAGGTCTTTGGTCCTTACTCTAGCTTCCTCCATTTTTCTTGCATAATAGGCTTCATCCTTCACTTGTGGTTTCTTTTCATTTTGCTTTCGAAGCATGCAGTCTTTTGCGAAATGATTCTTGCCACGACAATAATTACAATCATAGCCAGAATCTCCTGAGATTTTCTTCTCTTCGGACTTTTCTTTGGATGACTCCGAAGCAGATTTTTCAGATGGCTTCGGGGTTGACAGTTTCAAGTTATCTTCCTTTGAAGTGAGTATTTCAGGTTTGGGCTTAGAGTTGAAGTTTGATTTGTTAAAGTTTTTCACAAATGGTTTTCCAGAGTTATTTTTGAAGAATGGTTTCTTGAATCTTCGATTGTTGGCGGCATAGAGAGCAACAGTGTCTCCATTATCATCTACCATGTAGGCAGCAACATCTTCATCACTTGATTCTTCTTCTTCTTTTGACATGAGAGCTAGTGGTCCAGAATTAACCATTTCACTCCTTTGTCCTACCACATCGGGTTCATGTGATTTTAATAGATTGTAGAGAGCAGCCAGTTTGTATTTCTCAATATTCTCATAGGATTTGACCATAAGCATGATTGGTCTCCATTCCTTACGAAGGCTGTAGAGAAATTTGATATTTATCTCCTGTTGGCTTCTTGTTTCCCCATACTTATCGAGTGTGTAAATCATGTTGCTCAAACGTTCATAACAGGCTTCTAAGGACTCATTTTCTTCTTGCTTAAAGTTCCCGAAGTCTGCAAGGATTTCTTGAACTTTGCTGGTATGAAGAATTTTATCTCCTCCGAAACGAAGTTCGAGATTATCCCACATCTCTTTAGCGGATTTTGCATCGGCAATGTGGTGACTGACATCAGGACCTAAGCCACTTCTCAGTTCGCGCATGGCTCTCTCGTCGTTTTCAAGCTTTTTCATGTCTGCAGCATTAAGAACAACAGCTTCTTCATCGTCAGGAACAACGAATCGACCGACAATGTCTGTGTGAGGACCATCAGTCACAGACCTCCATAGATCTTTGTCCAGTCCTATAAGGTAATCCTTCATTCGACCAGCCCAATAATCGTAGTAAGAAGTTACTAGAACAGGGGCCTTTGTTGCTGAACCGATGAGGTTGGCATAGTTAAGCATATTAGCATAAGTTGCTGTGGAATCAGTCATCTTGAAGTATTTCAACGGGATCTTTTCAGTAAAACGAGTGGTAGAGATTTGCAACAGATGCGGAAGACTAAATCTGAGAATCGATTCAGATTTAGAGCTGAAGCAAACGAATTTGAACTCTATCAACAGGTTTTTAAGCTGGCCCGCTCTGATACCACTTGTTGGGTGTTGAAATAAGAAAATAGATGAGCAGATATAAATATTGAATCAATAACACAATCAATCACACAATGATAATGCAACTAAGTTAATTGAATAATGAGATATGAATAACATGTGCCGAATGATTTGATTAGAACTTGGTTTTACAATTGGGTTTTCTATGTTGAAGATATACGATTCTCGTAAGTTAATCTCGTAATCACTCACACTCGACACGGTATGGTATCACTGATATTTATACTGAATCAGAGATACCAATAGTACACCTATTACAGAGAATATCCTATCAGTGTACTACCCAATAGGATACAAGATTCATGCAACACGTATTGTACTATACGCGTGCACATAAAAGACAAAATGACAGACTGTCAAGTCTTCGGATCCTCTATGCTTTGCAGTTCGGAGTCTTTAGACTTCGGTGTTTTCACCTGTTTATTCACTTCGGGGTTCACTTCGGGGTTTTCTTCATGGGTTGGACTTCGGATATGTCAACACTTCATCACAAAATTTCTCAACAGTTTTTATTTCCATTTTTATGTTTATTGACCTTTAAAATTTAAAACAGTGGCTATTACTTTAGATAAATCTGATAAAGGGAAAAATGTTGTTGAAGATAACAGAAATGACAATGATGTGGAAGATGATGGTAAGTTTCATTATTTATATATATTTTTATATATTTTTGAGTATCTAATTTGAAATATTAATTTAGGTGATTTTTATAAGAATTATAATGTGAATGAAGATTGGATGGATAGTGGTCCTTCTGTTCCTCGATTTGATATTATTCTTGATGGTTCAAAATCAATAGAGGTATAGTTTTCGAATCAAATTTTGTTTTGTAACATGTTTTTTATGTCTTTTTAATATGGTATGCAAGTTGTTTCAAATTAATATTATTTTACAGGAATTCAAGGAAAAGATAGATTTTCTGTTCAAGAGTTTTTCTTATTTGAAGCCTACTATTGATGATTGGATCAAGCGTGCTTGGAGTCAATTCCCAGGAAATAAATAGATACTAAAGTATGCTGACAAATGAAATTCTGAATTTAACAAAGTTCATGAAAGTATTCAGTTACAATTTGTTCCAGAAGTAAATGAAGATGCTGAAGTTTCTGATGAGTTAAGAACTTTTAAAAATAAAAATGAAGATGTTCAAGATTCATAAGAGATAGGAGATGTCCAGCTTGATCAATTGTCTATGACACAATTTTTGGATCATCCTCGGGTTCAGGAACAGTTGGAGTTCTTTATGAAAAATAAGGAAGATTCGAAATATGCTGGTGTTGATCCAAACCAAGTCAAGGTTAAAGATTCTTTTTCTATCATTCCAACCCTTTCAGCAAATGTTTCTCCTATTTTTTCTAATAACCCTTTGGTTGTTGGTGAAGTATCTAAAAGCAATGCAGAAGTAGTGGATGAGTTGGTTAAGAGTAATTTGTTAGATATAGACAGTGGGTTAGAAGGAGATTTTAGAACTCCAAAAGATGCAGTTCCACTTGATTGTTCTGCAGAAAAGATGAAGGAACCAATGATATTTTCTCCAATACCAATACAGTCTCTTAGTGTTCAACCAAGAAGGACAAAAAGAGATGTAATTCATGGGCCAGCACTTTGTTCACCTTATCATAATAAAGAAGTTGATTCAAGTAAAAGTGTGACACGTTTGGAAAAAAGGGTTGTTGGTTCTCTGTTTTTGGCTACTCGTGATCCTAGGTATGTGTTCATTGATGTTTTTCTAATTATTTTTATTATATGTATATATATTTTTTT
Organism: Cichorium intybus; assembly: GCA_023525715.1. NCBI lineage: Eukaryota > Viridiplantae > Streptophyta > Magnoliopsida > Asterales > Asteraceae > Cichorium > Cichorium intybus. Next base: position 155,518,063 of record CM042011.1, on the reverse strand, counting down.
TTGGTATTTTAAAAATAATGTTTGTTTCTAGGGAAAAAGTCTATGAATCTCCTCATGGATTTGTTGGTATAAGAGCTATGATGGATTCTCTCATACCAGGTTGTAGGATTCACTATGGTGTTATTGATTTATGGTCAGCTTTTCTGAATGACAATGAAAAATTTAAAGGTCATACTCATCCATCAAGGTTTTTCATGCCATGTTCACTGATGGTATTATCTATTTTATTTATTTTTTGTATTTTTATTAAAAATTTTCTAACTCTTTTCATTTTTTTAGAAAAATATTGCTTTCAAGAAGACGGATCAAATTAATTCACGATTTGTTGAAAAAATTCGAATTTATTTGGATAAGTTTCCTCGTGTCAAGAATTTACGTACCACAAATTTGGTATGTTAATTATTTATGTTTATATATTATTAAATTAATTTATTCGTATGTTATTGTTTAATTTTTTTATATTTTTGAACAGGTATTGTTTCCTATTCTTAGGAAGGAACATTACTTTCTTATTGTTTTTGACTTAGTCAAAGAGAAGATGCAAATGATTGATAATGACATGATTACAGGAGGGATCCCTTCAAAATATTGGATTTTTCTTGATAATTTGGTAATTTATTTTTATTATCTCATATTGAGTTTTGTTTTGTTTTTTATTTTCTGTTAAACTAATAAAAAAATTTGTTATATAGAAAACAATGTTTAAACAGTATATGACAATTACGGATCATCCTCAAATCAATGCATTCAAAGTAATGAAGATGGAAAGGTTTGAGATGGAGTGGCAGACAAAAGACAATGATGTTGACTGTGGATTGTTTCTTATGAGACACATGTAGGTTTATCGTGGTGGAGGAGTGGATAAATTGGATGCAGATATATTGCCCGAGTGTACCTGTAAGAACCCGAAAATATTGGTAAAACCTATAAAATAAACATATGTAAAAATTTGGGTTGAACGATGCCATAATAGTAGAAATTGGTAAAAAAGGGCAAAATGGTCATTTGGCATACAAATGACTTCTATGTAAAGAAAATATAATTTTGGGGTAAGAATGAAAGAAAATAAAACTTATAATGTTATAAAATGAATTTTTGTGCCATTGTGGAAAAGATAGAACTTGAGGGACCAAAGTGTCAATTAGGCAAAGTAGCCAAGTATATATAGAGAGAAAAATCTGATTTCTCCTCATTATGAACGGGAGCAGATTCTAGAGAGCTCCCGAATGATCATTCTTGAAGATTCTTGAAGGTTGCAACGGGAATTGAAGAATTAAGCCTTCAATTAGTAATTCCAAGCCTTACAAGGTTAGTAAACATGTTTTTAGGGTTGTTTAACCCATTTCCCGTATATGGGTTACTGTAGCTTCGAAATTTCAGTGGCTAGAGGAGGATTATCCTATGATTCCTAGCCTTAATTTGTGTCTTAGTAATCATATAAACCTAGTGTAACCATTGAATGTGTTAAAAATCAAGCAATAGGAATTTGAGCTCAAGAACCCTAACTAACGGGTTTGTAAGAACAAGTTAGTCTTAATGGTTCTTGATAAGTCTAGTATGTCATAATAGAAGTAATAAATCATTCCTAGTTGATAAATTTGAGTAATTTCAGATTTTGGGTAAAAATGTTAAAAATGGAGATTTTTGGGAAAAACTTGGAATCAAATGATTCCATGGATTTAAAATCATGTTTAAGATAATGGTTTCAGTCATGTAATGATTCATAAATGATGTTTATATATGAATAAACCATTGGAAGTGGTTTCCTAAGAATTCCAATTAATAAAATGGAAGTTTGAATAAAAACTGGAATTTTGCCGAATGGAATGGAATTGATGATTCCATGGTTGAAGTTTCATTAGAAATGGTTAGATAAGGAATTGGAATGATTTCTTTGGAAAGGACTAATGAATTAAGTGCTTAATAGGTTAAATAATGACATTTTAAGCATATGTATGAAAAAAGAATAAGAAGTAAATGAAATTGTAATTTCATAAGTTATATAATAATAAGAATGAAAGTAAGAAAGTATTCTGACAGAATTTTTACGCCAACTTAAACTGTAAAACTGTACAAATCTACAAGGCCAAAAATTATGTTTCATACATGAAAAGAAACCTACAGATGTCTAGTTTCTAAATCAAAAAGCGGTGAGTCGTTTCGATTCTTCTAGAGTGAGTTATAGGGGTGAGCGTGGTGCGGTGTGGTGCGGTTTAAGCATAAAACCGCAACTCGTACCGCTAGGTGCGGTTTTTATTTGTTTAAAACCATATGTTGCGGTTTTTTTGCGGTGCGGTTATTGCGGTTTATTTTGCGGTTGCGGTTTGTAGCGGTGCGGTTTCGGTTTTAAACCGCAACTACTAAAAGCATCCAAACTACAAACTAGTAATATGAAATTAAACATTGGAACCAGAACTTAGAACCAGAACTTAGAGAACAAAACATAACAACACATACAAGCACCAAAACTATACAACAATAGCAATGTACTTTTGCTAAAAGAGATGAAACCACAACCCCAATCAAACCAATCAAACCAAAATCGAAAGTAAAACCAATCAAACCAAAATCGAAATCGAAACTAAAGCACCTGGGTACGATTCTAGTTTTCTTGTTGTCTGTAATCCGAAATCGAAACTAAAACTAAAATCGAAATCGAAACTAAACCAATCTGTAATCCGAAATCGAAACTAAAACAAAAAAAAAACAAAATCGAAATCGAAATCGAAATCAATCACTCAAGCACCTGGGTACGATTCGAAATCAATCAACTCAAGCACCCGGCTAGATACTTTCCTTCGGCGGCTAGATACTTTCCTTCACCAACACGTTCGGCGTAATTTTCCTCGACCAGCCATTGTTTCCGGTAAATAATAGAACCTTATAACGAAAAAACAGTGACGGTGATGAAGGAGAGAAAGATCTGGTATCGCTATAGCCTATACAAATCCATCAGAAACCAGAACATACATCAGATCAGGAGTATACTTCGACGCAAACGGAATACAGGAGTAATGAGTGTACCTCAGACAGAGAGTTGGCCTTGTCGGATTCCGCCATGGCTCGATTCGGCAGGTTTTGGACAGGAGACGCAAAGAGATTTGGGGGTGTTAGGTTTTCTGCACGAGTGAGTTCGACTGCTTGAGTTGAGGTGGTGGAAGATCACGGATTCTTGAAGCTTATGGTAGAAGTCTGGAAGATCACGGATTATTGAAGCTTCTTGACTGCTGACTGCTTGAGTTGAGGGAGAGGCCGAGAGCCGAGAGGAAAGCTGGAGAGTGGAGAGGTACAATATTTGATTTAGAACGATTTAGCCAATTAGGTTTGTGTTTTCTTTAGGTACGTTTTCATTTCCCCCCAGTATTCCAAATTTTTTCAATTTCCCCCCTAATTTTTTTGTTCTACACTTTAATGTTTAATTTTATTAAATTATATATATATATATATATATATATATATATATATATATATATATATATATATATATATATATATATATATATATATATATATATATATATATATAAATTTTGCGGTGCGGTTTCGGTAAATTTGCACGGTTTTTTAAGCTAAAACCGCACCGCACCATGCTTTGCGGTTGCGGTTTTTGCGGTTTCGGTTTTTTGCGGTTTTTTGCGGTTTTGCGGTTTTGCGGTAGCGGTAAATGCGGTTTTCGGCGCGGTTTCGGTTTTCGGTTCGGTTTTTGCTCAGCCCTAGTGAGTTATGCTGTTTTTCGTACAGGGTATCCTGTTTCGGCAGATTCTATCCCACTTAGGAATATGAATGTATATGTTAATATAACGATCAAAGAATTGAAAGAAAACCATTCTTAGCATATATGGATGTTTTATGAGTAATTAGAAGTGTTAAATAACAGGATAGAAGTCTAAATGGCTTAATGAAAGAAGTTTAGAAATGTTATAATACGTATGCTTGAATTGGTTCTTGAATGGAATTGAAACTGCAATTTCAGTTAAGAATCATGTGGGTTAAGTAGCTAATGCTTCTAATAAGTCATTAGTTAAGAATTTAACTCTAAAACATAGAAGTAGATTGCTATTCTTGAGAAATTTCAAGTTTGGTCAAGAACTTCAATTCTTGCATTTGATTGATTCAAACGATTTTAATAGCTTAAAACCTTGTACTAATGGAGGGTTTTAGTCAAGGAACAAACCCCATATGATTAAGACATAGATTAAGGACTTAATGGGTGAAAACTGCATGCTACAGTGCACTGCGTGCTACAGTGCCCTTCAGACAGGGACCAAAAATGTTAAAAATGTTAGAAATCCAAACGCTAGAAACCATAGCTAGACATGTCCGATTGATCTGAAATTTTAGCCATAACCCTAAAATGGTATAAGAACATGTCGGGAATGGTCAAATCCGTAATCCGACCTTGCGGAAAAGTCACTGTAGCGGCAGTGGCTAAAATCACTATTCACGTCAAAACTTGATTTTTAGAATTTGAGCTAGACTTGTCCAATAAACTCCAAATTTGAAACACAAGTCTAATATGGCCTAAGATTTCATGGAAAAGAGTCGGAACTGAAATACGACCCCTCGGGGGTACTATAGCAATATACGCGTATTTCGGAGAAAACCATTAAACGAGTTTATTAATGGCTATACATTTATTATAACCTAGAGTTATGTTATATGAGACTTTAGCATTATAGAGTTAATTATATTGGGTATTTATATATACTACTTGTATAGGTGGTGCTTCAAACGTTATTGAGCACGGGAAAGGAAAAGGCATACGTGAAGCCTAGTGAACCGTAGTAAAACCAAGGTGAGTTTTATGAGGATTTCTATAGTACATAGCAATATGTTATTTTCAGATAAGTAAGATTTCCAAATGTTTATAAATACTAAAGTTTGGAAAATAGTTTTGAATGAAGCTCTATACAAGGGCTTAGTGTTTAAAACAGATTTTTAAAGTATGGTTTGCAAGGTATTTTGAAAGAAGTTCCTTATGGGAACTAAGTTGTCAAAATCAGTTTTTTTTTTAAGTATTTTCAGTAAAGAGTTATAAAATGTTTGAGTAAGAGTTGTTTACAAATTGTGTCCCATTTTGACCAATTTGAGATGAAATGAAGTAAGAATTAAAGAAAGAAAGAAGTATGAGCCAGTTGTCCGGACTAGGATCACCCACATAATCAGGGGATCAGAAGACACTACTGGGATGGTACCTCCCGTCGCGAAGTAGTTGTCTAGTTTAGTATACCCTTGTGCTTGAATTCGTTCCAAGTCACAAAGGGGAGACAGAATGAGCATAACCTAGCGGGCGGATCTGTTCTGTCCCGCGAGGTGAGCTAGTAGAATGAATTAAACTAAATTAATTCATGAGTTTCAGTTGGTCACTAGAAAACGAGAAAGAAAGCAGTTTTTAAAGAAAGAGATCAGTTTTGAGAAAGAATACAGTTTTGGTAAAAGAAAGTAGTTTTGAGAAAGAATACAGTTTTGATAAAAGAAAGCAATTTTGAGAAAGAAAGTATTTTTGAGTTTTGAAGATAGAAAAGAAAAGAGATTTGAGATTTATTATGTAATAAGTTCTAGTAGTTTACTTGTTTATATTTCAAGTCTTAAAGCAGAAAAGTTTTGGGTCTAAAACCCATATTACTCACGAGACTTTATGTCTCACGTATTATTTTTTAAATGCTATGTACTTAGGTGAGATGAGCAGGAGCTGGAGTGGGACCAGTGTGTATACAGTAAGTTTAAATTATGGTTTTCTGTATTGAGTCTGTAATACCCTTTCAGAATAAAGTTTATAAAAAAATTTTGGTGACTTTTCATGGTCACGTTTTGTAAAATGTTTTGTAATATAAACTATATTAAATTATGGTTTTGAGAAAGGGGTGTTACAGTACCAGTCAGAAACTTCAACTGACAGATATGAGAAAGAAGTATGTTGGTAAGTTGTTGTTGTCAGATTTCAATTTGTGTAAAGCTTCATTTCTTACATCTCTTGAAGACTATGATAAGCTGACCATCCTACAAGAAGAAAAAGATTTACCATGAAGATCATCTACATGAAGTTGAATTGAGGGTTCAAGAAATTGGTGGTTTGTGATGTTTTGTTGTTAGTTGGTTGGGTATTATGTTTGTTATTAGTGTTTTGTAAGGAAAACTACATAAGGATCCTTGTTTTTTTTTTTTTTTTTTGTGTTTAGACATGATATGTGTATTTGTTTTGGATTATTAGTATTATATGTTAAATGATGCAATTATAGTATTATTCAGAAAAAGTAATTTTGTATTTGAATTATGTTTGTTATTAGTGTTTATAATAAAGGAAACTACATTGCCATGTAAATAAAGCAAAGTACATTGCCATTATACAACAATCTTTTAAAAGATCAGATACAATGTAAATAAAGCAAACTAGATTTAGAATTTATATGTATGTTTCTTTTTGATGATTGGTATTAAATGTAAATGATGCAATTATGCTATGATTCACAAAAAGTAATTTTGTATGTGAATTATGTTTGTTATTAGTGTTTAGGTAAGAAAATTTTTACATTGTTAATATTTTTTTTTGAAATTATTATAAAGAAAACTACAATGCCATGTAAATAAAGGAAACTACATTGCCATTGCACAACAACACTTAGAACATAAGATGCAATATAAATAAAGCAAACTACATTGCCATTACACAACAACCCTTTAGGACATAAGTTGCAATGTAATTAAACAAACTACATTTCCATTACACAAACAAATACAACATTGTTTTACTGCACTATGCTGTTACAACCACATCACCAAAACAAACAAGATTCTTCATCTATGCATCTAAACCTACACCAAACTACATACATACAATCCCTATCAGAAAACCACCAAAATAACAAAAACCATCACCTACAAAAACACCAAACCATAGCTAAACCCTTCTATAAGTCCACACACGAATGAAATCAACGTAATCTTCAAAATAAAAGTTTTGATGCAAACGAAGATCCTCCAAACGATAACTCTCATGACGCATACCTTCCACCATATAGTCAAAATAAATTCTATAAAATTTCCCATCTTGATGATTTGCATCGAAACGGCGGTACTTTCTTACCCTCCAACCGTCGTTGTGCCACACATCGACAATGTCACCAGGATAGAATTCCACCTCCACAGGAGCTGGATAAGGACGAACGTAGTCAACGCTAACAATTTCCTCCAATGGGATTCTATCTTCACTATTAAACAACGTCTCATAACGAATTCCCAAATAATTCAAAGACCGACTGATAATCCTAGCAGCATAATACGAATTCTCAAATCCCTGTTCAGTACCAAGAACCTCAATACGTTCACCAAGGTGATACCTATTAAATACCATCCTACAAATACAAATAAAGTACAATCAAAGACTAAAACAAAGTCAAAAATCAATATCAAAAATCAAATACTCGTACACTAAACAAGAAAAACAGTTGAGAACTCAGTAAAACAAGAGTTGTCCATTAATAAAGCATATGATCCATGATTCAAAGTTCATTATATTGGATCAAACTTTTTGCATCAAAAATAATATAAATATTTTAAGATTCAAAGTAATTGTTGTCATGTATACAAAAATAATATCAATTTTCTTTAAATGAAAATTGATCAACTATAACTTGTGTGATATAAAAAGAATACAACACCGAACGTCATAACATAAACTAAATGCATGAAATAGCAATCTATTTCTATTAATTTGTTTATTATAGCGTCCTACTTTCGCTTTTACCTATTGCAGTGTTATATAATTAGGTGGACATTTCAAAATACAATGCTTTAGTAAGAAAAAAGATTTTGAAAGTAAAATGTTGTGGTAAAGAGATAATACTCTGTTTACTCCTATAGCTTTATAACCAAATGAGTAACCTGGTTACTTATAATATATTTAGTATATTTGTAAGTGAGCACAACGTCTGTAGTGAAACTAATTGTAGGAAAGACTGCGATTTGTGGTGATTGTGATCCACCAGTTGAAAAAAATGGTCCAATATTCGAATTGGGTGGAAAGCTTCCAATTTTAAATAACTACGGCACCTGTTTTCCACCACTGTTTCTTAAAAACTTATTTAATTATATTAATGATATAGTGGTCCCTGAAGTTTGACCTCATTTATTATAAAATCGGTCATTTTAAAGTATATTGTGAATGTTTTTACCGCTAAAATCCGTTATAAGACTCTAGGTTTTCTCTTAAAAAAGAAGTGCTTTATTGAAAATGAAGTCAACAGCAGGAAAAACAACAAACACTTGGCGTGCATGTTATCCATGTTAAAAAGACAGAAGAAATTTAGCAAAAAGATGAAGTCACCAAACATGTAATCTACCAGGAATTTGACGTTGCTGTAGAAAGAACTACCGTGTGCAGAATAAAAAGAGAAGTAATCAAATGGAAGGGTGTATTTCTGCAAGAAACCGTACCTTGTTGTGGAGCAGCAACTGAAGAAAAAAGCTACGGTAAAAAGGATCGCAATGCTGAATCGAGAAAAAGAAAGGGTGAAATTGGGATGAAGATGTAAAAGAAAGAAAGCCAATCGAAGTATCTGGAAAAGAAAGCCAAATATTTTAATGTTTAAAAAACTGTTCATAAGGTCACATCAGTTTACATTGTTTCGCTTTTACAATATATATATTTTACTGAAAAGAAAATCAAATATTGAGTTTGGCCTAGTGGTAAAGCACGCGTATTTTAAACCAGAGGTCTGAAGTTCGAAGCCTGCAATTGCAACTCTTCTTTTTTATTACCAATAGTTTGCTTATAATGGATCAGGCCAATATATGTAGTATAATGGATCAGCCCATATTCATTAATTATTAAATAATGTTTCAGCCCATATATCTATTATGAAGTTTTATTTATATTTCGACCCATTCCATTTTTTCCATTATAATTTAATTATCAAGTTCTATTTATATATGATTCATCATTCAAACATATTATGATACAATATTTATTTATGCATCATATAACAAATAGCATATGAAACATGATTCAAAATTAATGATATTGCATCAAAATTTTTGAAAAAAAATAATATAAATATTTAAAGATTCAAAGTAATATTTTTGAATCTTATATAAAGAAGTTGTCTCAACAGTTATAATAGTTTGAAGCATTAATAAATTCTTTTTTATGTGCATTAGTCAAGTATTTTGGATCAAAATTTTTGCATCAAAATAATATAAGTATCTAAAGATTCAAAAAAATTATTATCATTCAGAATACCATTTAAAAAATCAAACAAACTTATTAATCAGTATATTGTTCAAACCTATTTAAAATGTATCAAACATTACATCCTTATGTATCTTTTTGAAATTTATGGCAATTTCGTGTGTCATGTTTTTCACTTGCACCATATTTGATGAATTGACCACATTTATGGCATGTTCTTCCATCATTTTTTTTTATTTTTGAATAGCAATCTCTTTATTTCCTTTCATTCTTTTCTTCAATCTTCCACTAACTTTGTTGTTGATGAAGTTAGGAGGTAATATGCTTATTTTATCTTTTTGTGCCACACCCATCAAGGTCTCAATAACTTCTTTGTTCTTCATTGGTTTTGCATTTTTTGTTTCTTTATCAACATTTTTCATCTTTTCGTTCATTTCATCTCTAAACAAGATCAATTTGTCAAAATCATTGACCAACCTGTCGATGCAGAAATCCATTGCGAATTGTAATTCCCGTATAACGTTTTGAGTTTCTTCTCTTTTTTCATTTGTATTCAGATTTTTTAGATTATAGTTCTTCGTGTATCGAGGTACCACATCTCTTTTCCATCTATTCGATACATATTCTTTTGGATAGCTTTCGACACCTTCCATTCTTAAAACATAGAAACAGTGTCTGCATAAAATCCATGTCAATTCAAACCGTAAGCAAGAACAAAGAAATTTTTTATCCGATTTAAAGAGTTTAACCTGCAAAAGAAATTAATAAACAGTCAATATAAGTTAAGTTAATAAGTAAAATAATTGTATTGTCATGATAATAAATAATTTACCTCATATTGGCCATGATGTTTTGGATCTTTTGTAGTATCTTTTATAGTAAATCTTTTCAATTCTTCTGATTCTTCTAATCTTATTGACATACAGGTAGCCATTGATGCAATAATCTCTGATTGAATATAAAAAAAACATTTCTTGTAAACAATTCAGCTGCTTCAACTTCAATGTTCAAACCAGTTATAAAATCTGGTTTTGTGTATCTTGAATCATGATCATTTTTTCTCTGAATGCATCTTAAACCTTCTAGTGCAGTCTCAAAATGACTAGAAAATTCAATTAAATGCAAATCAGAGTTAGAGAGTAATCCGTAGAAATAATTTCCAGCTTCTGATCTTGATGTAGTTCTCATCAATAAAGAGCATTCTTTGAAGTAAGCTGGAATCCATAGATCTCTGATTTTGTACATCTCGGTAAACCATTTGTTTCCATTTAAGTCATTCTTATCCATTATGTTTTTCCATCTCGATTGAAATTCTTCTTTTTGTATTGTTTCATTCCAAATGAGATTGTTTATATCTTTCAGAACATCTGTTTTTGCCATTGTAGTTCCAAGTTGTGTATGCATATATATATATATATATATATATATATATATATATATATATATATATATATATATATATATATATATATATATATATATATATATATATATATATATATATAGGGTCCGGATCCGGTGAGGACTCGAAAAATGGCGAGGACTGCGAGGACAAATCGTGACCAATCGTCATCATTAAGGGTATTTACGTCAACAAAATAATTAAATGGGCTGCTGCAAGTGGGCTGGGTAAACTGATTTCTGATTACTTGGGCTGGAAGTAAAGATTGAGCTGGAGATAACTGGGCTACAATTAAACGCGTCGACTTTGTCCGGCGCCGTAGTCAACGTCTCAGTCGTCTTCTCCGATCAATCACGAACTAACGAAGAATACATTGAGAAACTGATCGAATCCTCAAAATTCGACTGCATACAACAGGAATCAGGTAAGAATCGATTACAAATTAACGTTAATCAACAAAAATTGTTTGAAAAATCGAAAGAAAAACAACGATTAACAATCAGATGCGAAAAATCAGCTTCTATTTTATACAATTGATTGTAAATCGACAAAATTAACAATATTTTCTCGAATATACTTAGGTTTAAAGCTATTTAAATCTATATTCAAAGACATTACGATTTCAGAACATGATTTGTTAAACAAATTGTTAACAAACGCCTCTGTTTTCATGATTAGGTTAAAAATTGAATTTTTATTCAGAAAAACATTATTTTGTTGCAATTAACGCATGAAAATCATTTTGTTTTTTGTATTTTGATTGATCAGCTGTTGATTCATATCGAAATTGACAAATAAACAATGGTAATCAACGATCAAGAAGATAATATATAAGAAATATGGAATATCAGGTTTTATTTTGATATTTAGGTAAAAAAACTAACAAAAACTGTTGTTATATTGTTTGATTTTATAAAATTCATTGTAAATTGACAAAATTAACTATATTTTCTCGAATTTAGTCAGGTTTAAAGCTATTTTGTTGCAATTAATTATTGAAAATCATTTTGTTTTTGTATTCTGATTGATCAACGGTTGATTCAGAAAAACTATTGTTATATTGTTTGATTTTATAACAGAAACATCACCTATGGATAAAGATTCAGTAAACATAAACTCTACAATGCATATTGCTGATGAAGAAAGCGGAAACAAGAAAACAATGGAATCAGAAGCTAATGATGCAGGTAATACTCTATAATAATTGATGATTCAGAAAACATGATTTCTTCCAATAATTGTTACAATTAATCAATGAAAAACCTATTGTTTTGAACAGAAAACATTAGATTTACATCAGCATTCATTGGATCTTCATCAGGAAGTGTTGCATCTTCATCTTTTTCTAAACGTGATCCAATTTAGAATACAATTAATGGAAAAACATACTGGACTCCGGATGTAGATAACAAACCTTTTAAGGGACAAACATTTACAACATTTGAAGCTGGTTTATAATTTTATAAAGAATATGCACGGAGAAGTGGATTTGAAACAAGAATTGGATCTACAAAGACATTAAAAGGGGTAGAAGGTTATGGAAGAAGATATATCATATGCAATAGGCAAGGATGCAAAAAGAAAGCTGCATATGATAAATTAAAAGATCCACATAAGAAAAAACGCAGAATACCTTCTATTAGAGTAAATTGTGCAGCATGTGTTCGTATAAAAGTCAATAAGGATCAACTATGGGAGATATATGAAATTATAGAAGAACACACACATCCATTCGTTCATGAAGAAGATAAATATTTTCTAAATTCTGAAAGAAGACTCACGTTTTCAAAAAATAAAATCGTATTTGATATGTCAAATGTGAACCTGGGACCAAATACAGCATACAAATTCTTAACACAGTCCAATGGTGGTTTTGATAATACTGGAGCTACATCCACGGATACAAAAAATTTCAAAAGAGATTGGAACGAATTTATAGGTGAAAGAGATGCGGATGTTCTGTTAGAAAGGTTGAGCAAGAAAAAAGAATATTTAGAAGAATTTTCTTTTGACTATACTGTTGGAGACAATGGAGAATTAAGTGGATTGTTCTGGGCAGATGAAGAAGCAAAACGGAACTACTCTGTGTTTGGAGATGTTATTGGTTTTGATGCCACTTACAGAACAAACAAGTAAGTTACTTTTGAATCATTAACTATAAGAAAAATATATAAGATATATTACAACATAAATGATTAATAACTTTTAGTTTCAATTGACATATTGTTAATAACTTTTATTGGATCATTATATGTTGGATCATACATAATTGAATCATTTAGTTGCCAACATCATATTATTTTTAACAACTATTGGATCATTTTATGTTGGATCATACATGTTTGAATCATTTAGTTTGAATCAACATATTGTTGATTTATTAGATCATTCCTATATTTGATGATACATACTTGAATCATCTAGTTTGAATCGTCATATTTTGAATAACTTGAATTGGATCATTATAGGTTGGATCATAAATCTTTGAATAATTTAGTTTGAATAGTCATATTCTGAATAACTTATATTGAATCATTCTAGTTTGCATCATATTATATGTTGCATTATACTTGAATCATACATGTTTGAATCATTATATTATAAGTAACTTGTATTAAATTTAATTTACTAATTTATTTGAATCATTATTTTTTGATATATAAAACTTTATTTTCCTTCTTTTTGATACAGATATAGGATGATCTTTATACCATTTACTGTTATAGATAATCATAACAAATGTATAACATTTGGAGCTGGTTTACTTTCAAGTGAAAGCATTGAATCTTACACATGGTTGTTACATGCTTTCATGAAAACATTTGTGAAAGAGCCAAATGTAATTGTCACAGATCAAGACCCCACAATTTTACAAGCAGTACCAGCAATATTCAAGAGTGCAAGACATAGATTGTGTATGTGGCATATATCTCAAAAATTTACTGAAAAGGTTAGTAAAATATTTTAAGATAATTTTTTAATTATTTTAACAAATAATGTTATCAATATATATATATATATATATATATATATATATATATATATATATATATATATATATATATATATATATATATATATATATATATATATATATATATATATATATATATATATATATATATATATATATATATATATATATATAGAAAGACGATCGGGTGAGGACTCCTATTTTTGTGAGGACTGTGAGGACTAATCTTGACCATTAATCTGAAAAAATAGATGGCTGTAATTAATCCAGATTTTTATTTTTATTTTTTTATTATGGAGGCGGTGGCATTTTTGTGAATAACTAGAACTTTAATTTACTTTTCCTGTAAAGGGTAAGGGTTTGAAGGGCTGGATTGTCAAACCCTAGTTTTCTGGAACCCTCGTTTAGTTCTTGAAGCGTATTCCTCCATTGCTCTGAATTTCAGTCCAACTATTCGCATTTTCTCTTCAAAATTCTTGTGTTCCTCTCTATAATCATCTTTAATCTTCGAGTTGTTGTTGGTGTGAAGCAAACATATTGTATAATCGATTCATCGTATTTTACCTTCTGCCTCTTCAATTCTTTTAAAATCATGATCAATTTGAAGAGGAATCTGTATAATTTCAAGTCAAATAGACGCAGGTGAAGTTGATTTTAGTACTAATTGTTTGATTATTTTCTTTTCTTAATAGTGTATTTCGTTTTTTAGTTTTGAAACCCTAATTTCATAAACATATTTGGTGTTATGTTACTTTATTGTTTAATTTTTTTATCTTATATAAGTTGACAAACACTTTTTGATGGTTAATGCTTTCTATACTCATGTTTATGTTCATAAATGAAGTTGAATACAATAATGCTTGCAACGTGTTCGATCTAATGTCTCAAAGAAACCACATCTTGGAAAATCTATTCTCTTGAGGATTTTCTTGTTGTTTTCATTTGTTTACTTGTGATAAAAATTGTTGTAGTTGTTTGTAACATATAAATGATCTGAACTAGATGCTATAACATCCTTAAAGTAGAGATTTTTGTATCCACTATATCAGCTTTATCTAGAAATAGCAAATTAAAATAATCATAGTATACACAAATTTGAAGCTTTCTAACATAAAACTACTCTGGTTGTATTATGATGCTGCTAAATGGATCCACATGAACACAAAAGTTTGTCTAAGAGATCTTTGTTAAGTTCTTGTGGTATTTCAAATTATGATAATAATTCTTGAATGTTAATTATTCACTAACATGATAAATTCTTTTGTGTTAGGTTTCTAATGTGGACCATCTCCAGATCATTCCTTTTTACTTTTTCCCTGAATGGATTGTTTTGCTTTTACTATTCTCTTTTTAAATATTATTAATAATGATTAGAGGACATCAAAGACTTAACAATTATCTTGTATCTTGATCATGTGGTTTATCGTGATCGTTATTATACATATTATGTTTTAAATTTCACTAGAAGTTGCATGAAAATAGACGGTTCAAGTTCAATTCTGGAATCAGGGTTCTCAGGATTTACTTCATATCAAATCTCATTAGTATGAAATGGTAGGCCTACATTGAGTTTCTTACTTTATGTGTCTCCTTAGTATTTAGGGTTTGGACTGATTTTACCTTGAATTATATATAGGTTGAGATGGCATTGGTGATCATTCAAGTAATCACTGAAGATACAGGACAACTTAAAAATGTTGAGTGCACTTCATGTTATAATCATTATACATTTTGTGTTGATGTTCTCATATTGTTTTACATGTTTGTTTTTTCCTTAAAAGAATAGTTATGCGACTAATTTACTGATTCATCTTTTATGTAATTTAGGTGTTGAGTTGATGTTTGCAAATATGGGCACTAACTGGTATGGAAAACAAAAATAAGAAGCAATCACCAATGTGAATGTCACATACAAAACTTTACGGAGCAGATGCTTGAGTTAAACTGAGTTCTTTGGCAACATCTTTGATGTTTTTTTTATTTTTGCTTTTATCCTTCAATTTATAAATAATAAGGATGTTATCAACTCAGTTAAGGTACATTGTTATTTTTTAGTAATGCATGAAGATATGAAAAATAGTAGTTTGTATGTTTATGATTCACGTCATAAAGTTATAGATCATGGTGAGTTATTTAGATCATGTTTTTATTGAAAATTTGTTCATCTTATAGAAATTGTTCAGCTTGTAGAAATAGTCCATTTTATACAAAGTTTTATGATTTATCTTATATTATTTGTCCATCTTATAAAAAGATTTATAGATTATTTTATTTGTATCATATTTTTTATCATACTCATGATCCAAAATTTTATGATTCATGTCTCCTTTTTGAATCATAGAAAGTATGGATCATAGCTTTTGGATCCTAAAATTTTCAAATTTACTTTTTAATCCATAACTTAATGTTTCCATATTTATAAGAATAATGATCCATAACTTAGAATGATCTAAATTTTTATGAATTATGATTCATAACTTAAATGATCCACCTTTTTATGAATTATGATCCATAACTTATTATGATAAAACATTTAATATTTTTTATTTTTTTTCAAGATTTCAAGTGGAAATTTTTTTTGTTAAAAAAAACAACCTTGTTGTCTATGGGTTATTTCTAGAGGCTTGTGGAGTGGAGCGGATAGTATTGATGTTCATTTAGAACTTGAGTCTGATTGTTAAGACGTATAATTGGCAAAGATAAGGAAGAAGTATGTTGCAAATATGTTTTTGTCTAATTTTAATCTGAGCAAACCTACCTTTGTCAGCACTCTAGAGGACTATGATAAGCTGACAATTTACAAGAAGAAAAAGATTTATGGTAAAGCACATTTGCATGAAATTCAAGTTAGGGTTCAAGGAATTGGAGTTTTGTGATTGTTGTCGTGTTCTGACCATAGTTATGAAATAGTTTTTAGTTTGATATATTATTTAGTTTTTGTTGTTAGTAGCACATTTTTTATTGGTCATGTTATGTGGTAAATAAACAATGTTGTAATGAACCTGTCTAAGGTACATTTTTAGTTTTAGCAATGCATTGTGTTTTTTATGAAACCCAGAAGTTTGCATCTTACATATTATAATTCATGCCATATTTATATGTTATGGATCATGTATTTTGGATATTATTCTTATGGATCGTCATAAGATATGGGTCATAAGATATGGACCATGCTGACTAGGTTGAAAAATGGCCACATATAACATAATTGTCCATTTTGACATAATAGTCATTATTCAAAACTTTATATTTCGTATTATTTTTCTTGGATCAAAAAATTTATGGATCATGATCCAAAACATTATCTTTTGGATCATGATCCAAAAAATTTATGGATCATGATCCACAAAATTTGTGTTACTTGTCATGATCCAAAACATTATCTTTTGGATATTAACCAAATATGATATGATATTTAACTTGAAAAGGTGACATCAATGATTGATCCAAAACATATTTTTATGGATCATAGTCATGATCCAAAAAAATTATTGATATATTTTTTGGATCTAAAACTTTATGGATCATATTTCTGGATCATGATTTTGTGTATCACAGTCATGATCCAAAACTATATTTGGATTTTAAAACTTTGTCATGATCGAAAACATTATTATATTTTTTGGATCATAGAAATTTCTTTTTCATCACTTGAATAGAAAAACCTAAATACTCAAATTATATATTATTCAAAATATAAAACTATTTTTCAAAAAACAATATTATTCGACATTTGCATTTTCTAATTTTAGATCATATACCTTTTGAATTCTAAAAATTTATATCTTATATTTTAGTATTTTAATGTTCAATTTTAATAGTCATGATCTAAACTTATATGATGCATCTATATTTTTTGATCATAGATCTTGTGCTTCATTTGTTTTTTTGGATCATAGGTTTTAGATATTGTGATTTTGGGTTATATAACATTTTGAATCATAACTTTTTGAATATTTGCTTTTACATCATAAAAATAGACAAAACTAAGATTCAAAGTACCAAATTACTCAAAACATGAAATTATTATTCTAGGTATCATATTATTCAAAACATCAAACTAGTATATTATAATGATCCAAAAACTATTATGATTCCAAACCTTT
Organism: Cichorium intybus; assembly: GCA_023525715.1. Taxonomy (NCBI): domain Eukaryota; kingdom Viridiplantae; phylum Streptophyta; class Magnoliopsida; order Asterales; family Asteraceae; genus Cichorium; species Cichorium intybus. Next base: position 155,500,394 of record CM042011.1, on the reverse strand, counting down.
TATGAATCAAAACTTTTATGAAAAAAAATATATGATTTAATATGCTATGATTCAAAATGGTATTACTGAAAATAATATGATTCAAGGCATATAAATGTTTGAAGTGTATGCAAATTTGCATCATACCATATTGACAAACCTTGCATGAACAACAGTTTTATAACATAAGATACGATTGAAAAAAAATAAAACAATATGCATCAAAACCGAATAATTGTAAATTATCTACAATCTCTTAGTCTGAATATATAACATTTCAAATGCTTGAATATTTTAAACCTATAGACGATGAAATCCTCTTTGACTTTTATACTGAGATGCACACATTGTTAAATTATATTAGTACTTTGAGTTCGGGATCAAACAACATCTTAACGTCAAGGTCTACCATGTCTCTCGTGCATACTGGGCTCAAACTCAAGATCTCTCATTCAGACATCCTCTTTGACTTATTGATTTAGATCTCATTTTCTTATATGCTTGTACAACGTTTGATATCGACGATGTTAAGATACATAGACTGCTTCCTGAAACAATAATATTATGAATAAATGTAAGTTTTGCATCTAACCTAAAAATAAAGAAACCTCTTACTGTAGCTTACAAAAAATCTACCATAAAACACGTGCTCAAAACTACCTACAGGAACAATGCACTTGACTGTACATAACTCAGGGTTCTCTAAATGATATATCATGATGAATAGCATCATCAAATGATATACTACTGATCATAACATTTCACATTATATGATCAAAAATTATATGATACAAACATTTTATGATTGATGTGTAACAAATTAATCAATACAATGATTTGATTTGAATGGTTTATAATCCAAATATTTGATGATCCAAAGATATTATGATTCCAACCATGTTACCATAAAATTCTACAAATAAGATGATAAACAAATCAATGATATGGCCTAATCCCAACGGGTATAACAAATCAATAATATGATATAAATTTTCACAGGTTTTATGATGCAACCATGTTATTTAATAGACTTGTACAGTTGCAAGAAGTTGGTCTTTATCTATTAAGACATATTTTTTACCACTCTTTTCTTTTTTATGATCCTCTTTTTTCTACACATACCTATATGTACACACAAATTTATCACCCATTCTCCTAGACATATGCATGTAAATTTTTTTCCATAAAGACCAAAAAGCAATGTAAATATAGAGTATGAACTCACTTATTTACATATCACAAATACATTCATACAGATAGTTTATGTGTGTAAAGCACAAGAAAATATTATAAAAACATCTTAGACACCTTATGTGCATTGAGGTTCTCATAGACATTTTAACAAACACCTTATGTGCATTGAACTTCTCAGATGCATTTTAACAAGTACATTGTTGAACTTCTCAGATGTATTTTAACAAAAACCTTGAGTGCTTCATCAAAGTTGGACATTCAATTTAATAAAATCTCTTATATATAGTATAAACTAACCTGATTGAGTTTTAATCTTCAATTTTTTGATCAGTTGAATAAATCAGAATCTTTTTTATGTTGAACTGGATCAGAGCAAGAAGCGACGAAGAAGACGATCTGAGCAAGGAAGCAACGAAGAAATTGAATTATAATCTTCAATTTAGTTGAAACAAATCAGAATCTTTTTGCTTTTACTGTTGAATTCGTTCAGATCAATGTATCAACGAAGAAGACGTATCAATGCGATCAATGAAGAAGACGATGATTTAGGGCTTGGTCGTGTTACTTTTTGTCCAGAATAAGCCCAGTAGCTTGGAGCCCACACTTTTCAAATTTCTTTGGCATCTAATTCAGCCCAACTCGTCCAGCTCTTATTACCAGGCCCATTGTCAGTTTTTTTGACGAAAACACCCTTAATGACGTTGATTGGTTGAGAGTTGTCCTCGCGGTCCTCACCGAATTTCGTGTCCTCGCCGGAACGGGACCCTATATATATATATATATATATATATATATATATATATATATATATATATATATATATATATATATATATATATATATATATATATATATATATATATATATAAAGTATTCTTGCATACATATAAAAATAGGAAACCTAGAAAACAATGTCCACAAGTTCAAACATTAAAAAACACATAACCATAAGTTTTACATCAATCAAAATACATCAAAACGAAACATAAAATATTTCGTGCGAGATTAGCCAAAAGTCCAAATTCACATGCCTAATTTATTGAAGTCCGAGTCCAAAACCTTGTTCCGAGGTCCAATTTAATAGCTCAACCGGTTTTTTAATGTATTAAAATGACTGATTAAACCGAATTTTTAAGAAACCCGACCGATTCGAGCAAGGTAAAACCGATACATATGACCCGTTTACTATCCTTTGTCACGGTCCAACTGTCTGGATGGACCCTAGTTTTAAAACACTGGTTATATACATGTACAAGTACAACAATAGAGCGCAGGTGGCTTCATTTAAAGCAAACACGTGTGACACTACTGAACACGAAGACGCCTTCTTCATCTCGTTTGACTCTGCTGTTCAAACCCTCTCACGAGTTCAGTTGCAAAAAAGCATCATATGCAACGGCGTTTTAATGGAAGAGACACACGGCAACGGTTCATCGTATCCCAAAGACCTTCCATGGCAAGAACTCAAAGCTAAAGTCGGCGTTGATGAAAGCATCTTTGAAAAGAAAGGCATCATCCAAGATCATGCGAAGGAGGATAGCGGGCCTGGATCTGGATCTGCATCGTCGATTCATCATCCTCAATCAACTGATAATCCTCAAAGCAAGCTGATGGATAATGAGATGATGATTAAGAAACCAGAAAAGGAGCCTCGACCTCTGCCTCACCAACAGGTTCCTCAGCCTGATGATTTCCCGACTCAAGCTCTTGAGCAACTCTAGATTTACTGTAACTCCACTGAAACTAATCATGAACATTGCTTGATCATGATGTCTGTTTAAGGAAATTTTCTAGGAGGATATAAATAAGAAATCAAAACACTTACATGTTTGAAGTTATTGTTCTTCCCGAAACAAATGGTAGATTTTGATGGCGAGGAGCATGTAAATTGATGAAGAGAAACTTGGTTACCCTCTTGGCCTCTTCATCCAGTTTCACTTTTTTTAAATCTAATAATTCGAAAAGTAATATTATTTTAATTTAACGTAAATAAAATTCCAATATGTTATATCTTATTTTTCCCTTGGTATTCGACTTGAAAAAAGGAAAATGAATTACATATTTGATATATGGTTTGTTTTAAACATAAAACCAAAATAAAGACGATGATGGTTTTAATATTCCATGTTGGTCGTGTTGATGAAATCTTTTTAACAATACAGTTTGTTAAAAAATGTAATTACCTTATATATTAAAAACCGTAAGGGTGCGTTTGGTTCGTGGATTTCAAACCCTAGGATTTCAAATTCAATGCAATTTCAAATCCTTCAGAATTTAAAATCTTAGGATTTAAAATTCCATAACCCGTTTGGTTGGACATCAAAACCTTCATAATATTGAAAAAAACAAGCATTAGAACGATCAACATTAAATCGTCGTTAACCAATGACCGAGAATCGATGACATAATAGTTGACACGAAATATGCGGTGGGGCCAACGTCGTTGATAGGGTGGCTGGAGGTGAAGGCGGCGTCGACGGTGGGATGGCCGCAGGTGGAGTTGGAAGTGGTGGTGGGGTAACGGGAGCTAGAGGTGGCATTAGCGCGGTAGGGGCCAAAGGTGGAGGCAGCGACGGCGATGGGGTTATCGGAGGTGGATGCGATATCATCAGTGGTAAGGTGGCAGGAGGTAGAACATCAACTGTGGTGTCGTCGAAGATGGAGGCAACGATGGTAGGGTGGTCGGGGGAGGAGGTAGTGTCGACGATGGCGTAGCGAGAGATGGAGGAGGAGGCGTTGATCGGGTGGCCGGAAGTGGACGAGTCGGCATCGGTGGGAGTGGTCGGATGTGGAGGCAGCATGGGAGATGAGGTGTCCGGAGGTGGAAGCGGCGTCGGCGGTGGGGTGGCCAGAGATCAAGGCGGCATCAATATTGGGGTGGCCGAAGGTATATGCAGCAGCGGTGGTGGAGTGGCCAGAGGTGAGGCGCCGTCGGCGGCAAGGTAGCCAAAACTAGAGGCGACATCGGCAGTAGGGTGGCCGGGGGTGGAGGCAGCCTCGATGGTGGGGTGACAAGTTGTGGAGGAGGCATTGGTGTAGTGGTCGGAGGTGAAAAAACAAATATTTCATTCATGGAATTTTAAATGCTGGGGGGTTCAAGGTATTTACAAATCCTTCGTTCATGGGATTTTGAGTCATTTTAAAAAATCTTATCATTTCAAATTTCATGCTTATTCTCCAACCAAACATAGGATTTCTCAGGATTTAAAATGCAAATCCTAGGAAATTCCGCGAACCAAACGGAGCCTAAGTTTTCTAGAAGGTTTGGGCTGGGTAGGGGGTTTGGAGATTTTAAGGGGGTGGGTTTTCTTTACCAATAGCATTCTACCACGGTCTCTTCCACCGCTGCCTCTCTTCACGACAGGTCTCCTTCTCCCTCGATATCTCGACCTCTCCCAGAACTCTTCACAACCTAAGCCAAATCGATGAGGCTTCCTCTTCTCGATTCCATGAAATCCTGAAAAACCCTTCTCAATTTCCTATCAAGACCCTTCACACCTCAGTAATCGGGGTTGGAAAACCCGTAAGGTTTCTAGAAGGTCTGTGGAAGCAAGTCGCGTACATACAATTTCAGCAACGAAGTCGCATCACCAGTTCTCCACCGACAGATTGCTCCTACCCGTTGTTCCCCATCGCTTGCCCCTTTCGTATTCTTCTTGAGTCACCTCTTTTTCTTCCGTCATCGGTTTCGATTTGAAGACAATCGCTACCAACTTTCCGGAAGATCTAATGCATTTTTGAAGACTGATTTTTGCTGCCTTCCTCCCTCCTTTGAACGCTGCTTTCTTTCCAGTGGTATTGAAACTTTTCTTTATCAACAATTTCATGAAAATTTTGATTTATTTCATCTATGATGATTATTCTTATCGATTGAATTTGTGCCCTAAGTTATTTGTCATGTTTGATTACGAAGGTATCTATGTTTTGTTTTCTTAAATCGACAATATTCATTTATTCATTTTTGTTAATTTACGTTTTATTTTTTATGCTAATTCGGACCTATGGTACTTGCTTGTCTTCTAAAGGATGAGCTACACTTTGACTCTGGATGCTAACAAGTCATTAGTATTACAAGTTCGTAAACAAGAAGCCAAAAGATATGATTAGAAGGGGTTTTGGGTGACGCGGTGAAGGATAAAGTGTAAGTCTATTGCTTAAATTATTCTTATAGACTACCAATTTAATTGATCTTGACAAATCCTTTGTCTTTAGGCTACTTGTCCAAAACAACCAATATGTTTTACTTCGTTTTGACTGACTTCATATTTATAATGACTGTTCTTGCAAATATCTGGAGGTTTTGGGAGTGCTTTATCCAAGATTGCTGCTAACAAGAATCTTTGCTTAGGATCTCACCAAATATCCTTTTGCCATTGTAAACAAACTTGTACACTGTCTTCCTTTTATTAAATCAGTTATGCGAGTTCTGCTAACAGGAATCTTTGCTTAGTTCCATTGTGGCAAATATTTGTGTCATCTCTTGGTGTATATGAAAGATCTTCAATTGAAGGAATTGAAGATTCATATGAAGGAAGATATCATTCTGATGGTTCATAAACAAGCCTCGAGTCCTTCATTATACAAGTAAGAAATTTATCTATATTTATAGATGTTGAATGACTTGTGTTGAATTTAATGTTTAACCTTTTGTTTTATCTTTTTGTTTTTGTGGGCAAAGACGTCCCGGTATCGGCTAAGAAATTGGGCAAACCTTGTCCTAAGAAGATGTAAGAATTATTACGGGAGTATATTATTTAAGTGTTTATAAAAAAATAAATGCTGAACCTCACTTTCCAATTGTTTATACCAATTTTTACTTCATCCATTTGGTTTTCCCGTCTTCAATTATAATCGAATTATGTAAATGAATTAAAAATATGGTTTTTGGTGTGACAGGTCCAGTTCCTTGAAGATGAGAATTATTTGCTTGAAAGTAAGCATAAAGAACCGAAGGAAACTATAAACAGCATACTTCCAACCAAAAAAAGGCTTTGTCAAAGCTTACCAGGTTTGTAAATTCTAACTGTTAATTAGTTTTCTTAAGTATATTTAACTAACCGTGCGTCCCTTTGTACTTATGAGTATTTTTCTATGGTCTTTGCAGGTAGTGAAAAATGGAGACACATTTTCTATCGGTCAGTATTCGTTTACAGGAAGTGAGACAACCTCTGTTTGGCTGGAGGTAAGGGCAAACATGTCTTTTTACCATATCCCATTAGTCATATGGTAAATTTAAAAATTTAAACTATGGGAAACTAGCTTTATAAACTTAGATTTGGGCATCTGATACTTTAGTTGAAAATTTTTATTATCTAATACATCATAAACAAAGAAATACATTAAAGTTACACTTTTAATATTCTGAAAGAAAACAATTTTTTTATCAACAGGTTGAAAAAGTTGAAGGGGTTGATGTTGTTTGCAAAGTAAAAGGTTCTGCAACTTTGGTTGGAGCATTGTTCGCATTGCATGCCTCTCAAATTCATATTGACCTGCCTACTTTGACTGATAAAGATAAAGAGGTAAGTTTATATTTTTATTATTATATTATTACTTGAAATATGGGTTTGGATTAATTTGTGTTTTCATTGCCTTTTTTATATGGGTTCTCATGTGTTATTATGCAAATAAGCTTTGTTTGTTTTCTGCAGTAGGTTTTGGGTTTTTGAATGAAATGTTCAAGAGGTTGTAAGCACTTAAAAACAACGATCAATTGAAGATCTCGCTGGATTTTGGTCTGATATTACACCGCAGTTCTATTGGAAAAAGAAAAGGGGTCAACAGGTTTACTCAGAGAACCTTCATGTCACAAAAGGGAATATTAAATTTGAGGTAAAAAGAACCATCCTGAACCCGTGCGGAGCACGGGCTCCCACTAGTTTAGAACATTTAGTGAATTTAGGTGAACTGGTCAAATGTAATGAGAGTATGAAACCAAAATTGAATAAGTGAGCTGGTATGTATGAGAGCTTGATTTTTATTAAAATGGTTATATCACAACAGAGGATACAGAGGCTGTAAATAGCCATTTACAACATACATACAATGGTAAGGAGAGATCTACGGCTAATTCTTTAGCAACTATAATAACCATCTAAATATAACTTAAAGTGTAAATGGAAATGCAATAAGTATGAATGGAAATACAATCAATTCAGGATCAATTAGTAGTTTCCTTAAGATGCCCCCGCAAGATGGAGGATCCGTCGGAGACTCCGATCTTGGATCGAAGACGTTGAAAAGGACTCCTGCCTAGAGGTTTTGTAAGCACATCAGCAAGTTGATCAGCGGAGTGAATGTGGAGAACCCGTAATGAACCATCGGTTACCTTTTCCCGAACAAAGTGATAATCAAGTGCCACGTGTTTCATACGTGAATGATAGACCGGGTTGGCACACAAATAAGTATCACCAGCATTATCACAAAATACTGTAGGAGGTTTAGTTACCGAAAGACCAAGCTCTAGTAGAAGATTTTGAACCCAACATAGTTCAGCTGCACCGTTTGCTAATGCCTTGTACTCTGCCTCAGTTGAAGAACGAGAAACCGATTTTTGACGAGATGAATGCCACAAGATGATGTTGGAACCGAGGTAGATAATATAGGCAGTTGTGGAACGCCCCCCGTCGTGAATTCCACCCGAATCCGAGTCGGTGAATGCGGTGAGTAAATTCTGCACATGAGCATGTTGGGATAGAAATAAACCAGTAGTGGTGCTGATAACATCGATACCAAGAAAGTGGTTGAGCATGCCAAGGTCTTTAATGGAAAATTTGTCGGATAGTGCGCGAATGATATGTTGAACAAATGGATTGTTGTTGCCGGTCAAGACAATATCGTCAACATATACCAAGAAATAAGAGATAATGACATCCTGGTTGTAGATGAATAGAGATGGGTCGGCTAAGGATTTGCGAAAACCAAGTTCAAGGAGGAATGTGGCAAGTTCCATGTACCAGGCACGCGGGGCTTGCTTGAGCCCGTAGAGCGATTTTCGAAGATGGCAAATGTGATTTGGAAAATCCGGATTGACATAGCCGGGTGGTTGAGACATGTAAACATCCTCATGTAAACTTCCATGCAAGAAAGCATTGTTAACATCGAGTTGTCGGATGGGCCAGTTTTGAGATAAAGCAATGGCGAGAACCGTACGGATAGTGACGGGCTTAGTGACTGGGCTGAACGTTTCAAAGTAATCCTTGCCATATTCTTGAGCAAACCCTTTGGCAACTAGACGAGCCTTGTACTTCTCAACAGTCCCGTCGGGACGCCTTTTGATGCGAAATACCCACTTGCAGCCGATAGGTTTATGTTGCGAAGGAGGGACAAGTTCCCATGTGGCATTTTGAAGAAGAGCATTAAACTCATTATCCATCGCCTTTCGCCACTCAGGGTCTTTTAAGGCTTGAGTGTGCGTTGTTGGTTCAAGTTTTGAGGAAATCGGATGGAGGATAGTGTGGTTAATAAAGTTGGAATTATAATACTTGGTATTTAGTTTGCGGGTGCGTGGGGGTAGCAGGGAAGGTGAGGATGAATCTGATTGAGGAGTGGTCGAAGATGTAGAGATTGATGGCGAGGAAGGTGAGGTGGTTGCGGAAGTGGTGGAAGATTCGGTGACATTAGGAGAATGGGTAGGAGTGTGAGATTCAGTGGTGTGTTGAGACAGGATAGGAATGTGGGTATCAGAGGTGTTTTCATGGGAGGGAGAGGTTAAGTGTACTGGTGAAATAGAAGAATGAGGTTGGGCATTAGGAACGGTCTCAGATAGTTGGAGATCAAAAAATTCGTCCACGGTAGGAACGGTCGCGGAATGACTTTGAGATTTTAAAGGGAAGGTAGTTTCAATAAATTCAACGTGTCGGGAGTGGTATAGCCGTCGGTTGGTGTAATCATAGCATTTGTAGGCCGATTTGGATGACGAGTAGCCTAGGAATACGCATTTTTCCGAGCGAGGGTGAAGTTTGGATCATGCGTACGGCCGAAGCCACGGATAACACAAGCATCCAAAAGGTTTGAGTTTGGTGTAGGTTGGTTCTTGTTTGTAGAGAGCGGAATATGGACAATTGAAGTTAAGGATCGGAGTGGCTAGACGGTTTATGAGATAGACGGCGGTTTGAAAAGCATGTGTCCAAAAGGAGAGAGGAAGGTGGGCATAATGAAGGAGTGATAAACCAGTTTCCACAACATGACGATGACGCCGTTCGGCAATACCGTTTTGTTCCGGGGTATGCAGTGGAGTGGTGAAATGAGAAATACCTTGAGCTTGAAGATATGTGGTAAGACCAATATATTCTCCACCATTGTCGGTGAAGAGAGAAATTAAGGGTGTTTGAAAAACTTCTCGACTAGTAATTTGAATTGTGGAAATAATATGGAGACATCGGATTTGTTTTTCATCGAATATAGCCAAATGTACTTTGTGTGGAAGTCTACAAAAATCACATAATAAGTGAAACCATCAATTGATTTTTCTACCGGTCCCCAAACATCCGAATAAATTAATTGTAGGGGTTTTGTAGTAGTAAATGAGTTCATGCCAAAGGAATCCTTGTGACATTTATTGATGGAGCACGAATTACAATGAAAATTGCGTAGATTAAAATGTAAGCCTAAACATTTGGCTATTCTTTGGAGAATCCGAACAGAAGGGTGCCCGAGTTTGTGATGCCAATCAAGAGACGATGTGGTGGATACGGAATTTATTTGAGGTTGAGATGGAAGAGTTGCATAGTAAACATCAAGGTAATTCTCGCCCCACATGAGTCGTGCCCCCGTTCGAAGGTCCTTGACAAAGAAATGAGTGGGAAAAAATTCCACAAAAACGTGATTAGTTTTACACAATTTTGCAACGGAAATAAGTTTATTTTTTAATTGAGGAACACACAAAACATCCTTTAAAGCAAGAGAGCCGTTGGACGTATGAAGGTGTGTTTGACCAATATGGGTTATAGAAAGAGTGTTACCATTCCCGAGAACAATTTCGTCCAGTCCGCCATACTCAGAGACGGAGTGAAAAGATGCACGATCCGGATCAACATGGTTGGAGGCTCCTGTATCAAACATATAGGAGGATGTTGTAACATTAGCAGTTGGTGAAACCTTGTTTTGGGTCATAGAGTTCCATGTGGTAACATGATTGTTACGGAGAAACCGGGCAAGTTTCCGACACTCCTTTGCTTCATGCCCTGCAAAGTTACAATATTGACAATAGACATTGGTGCGAGTTTCACGGTTACTGTTGTTGAAGTTGGAGCCATTAGACCATTGATTGCGTGATGGTCTGTTGTTGAAGTTACTGTGCATGTTGCGCTTGTTAGGTGCAGATCTGGTATTAGTCATTGAGTGTTTTTGGGTGAAGTTGGCTGTAGCCATGAGAGGCGGTGGAACAGTGGTTTGTTGAAGTTCTCTTTCAAAGTCAACAAGCTTCTCGAATAACTCCGGGAAGGTGAGTTTTGAATCAAGTAGTCGAAGCGATTGGGCAACATTTTTGAAGTCATCGCTCAATTGACAAAGAATGTGAACCATGAGATCCTCGTCTGTCACCGGGTTTTGAACAAGTGCTAGTTCGTCGGCGATTGACTTCATGTCACGTAAGTATTCTGTGATGTTGCGAGTGCCTTTGGGGTTGGATGCAAGTTTGGATTTTAGTGATATGACGCGAGATCGGGATGAGTTCGCATAACTAGTTACCAATCGTTCCCATGCTTCCCGAGCGGTGTCGGACGATGCAATCATCGGTTGGATGGTGGGTGAGCAGCTACCTAGAAGACCCGCTAGAATGATTTGATCTTGTCGAAACCATGAATAGTAATCTGGATTGGGTTTAGTGGCTTCGACGTCTAGGAACTCCGCTGGAGCCGGTTTGGTTTCGGTGATGTAGTGAACGAGATCGAGGCCAATTAGAGTTGAGTAGACGTGTTTACGCCATACCGGAAAATTGTCGCTAGTAAGAGTGACATTAAAGTGGGTGGAGGCAGTGAGCTGAACGACAGTGATTGGTGCCATGGAAGGTGATTGGAGAGGTGCAGTAGGATCAATTCTCGTTTGAGACGGAAGCTCTGATACCATATGAGAGCTTGATTTTTATTAAAATGGTTATATCACATATGAGAGCTTGATTTTTATTAAAATGGTTATATCACAACAGAGGATACAGAGGCTATAAATAGCCATTTACAACATACATACAATGGTAAGGAGAGATCTACGGCTAATTCTTTAGCAACTATAATAACCATCTAAATATAACTTAAAGTGTAAATGGAAATGCAATAAGTATGAATGGAAATACAATCAATACAAGATCAATTAGTAGTTTCCTTAAGAGTATGAATGAAAAAGTTTGATGTAGAAAGAAGAAACTATTAGTTTTTGTTAAGAGAAACTAGTTTGCTCCCATGGGGCAGTTTCTGCCAAGTAACAATAGACAGCTGAGACCTGTTTGCTTTGACGATGCTGAGAAGAACTTCGATTAAAAAAAAAAAGAACTTATACAAAAAGCGTTTCATTGAAGATGCTTGAATCTATTGATACAATGGAATGATAACGAAGCACTGTTGATATTGTTGATATGTAGTCACTAAATTAACCGTTTTTGTAAGAAATGCGGTTTTCTTTTATTTTATTGATTTGAATTACTCAAACAAAATATATGTTACCTATTCTTCCGTAGAATATACATACAATAAAGAATTATTATGTAACCCACTTTAATTAGTTATCGATGTAATCTTAAATAACCAAATCTTGATGAATAATTAAAAAAATGTTAATATGATATAAACATAAATCATCTAATACTTTGAATTTAATCAGCTAATTATTTAATTTTAGTTATTTAAAAGGTAATAATCAATTTTGATAACACATTCAAACATCACTTTTGGGCCTTCCGGAGTGTGTGCGATGTGAGGTGCGAGTCCTCACCAAAAGTGAGGGGAACACCGCCCCTGGTGAGGGGAGCTCGCACTTTTCTCCCCGTTAGAGCTTCCGGCGTCGCACGAGCAATTCTATTTCAAAGCTCGTGTCTTATGCATTAAGCTTAATTGATTGTATCAAACACAAGGGGAAGTGAGAGATAACCATTTCATTGGTGAGGGGAGGAGTGAGGGATGCTGAGTGGATGCTAATGTGATAGAGAAAAAGTGAAAACCCATACCGGAAGGCCTTAAATTTTAAGGAACCAGTGTAATAAATCCTAGTGGGTAATGCTTTCGAAGCTACAAGGACCGACATCAAATAAGTATCAGTAAGACTATGTAGTATGGAAGCCATGCCAGTATGTGGCAGTTTAGACCAAGAGTAGTGGGAGGGTAATAACACTACACTACTCACCCATTTCTTTTATCCGTCACGTCACCTCAATAAACAATCATTAACCACTCATCCCATTAAATCTTAGAAATGGTAACCCTAACTACCAACCACTTTTTTTAATTAAATAAATAATTAAATTAAATTAAACTAAATTGAAAATATTAATTACACTAAATTAAAAAAAAATTATTTAAAAAAGCACTTCATTAATTAAATAAATAAATTTACAAGCGTAAATTAAAAAGAAAAACTACAAATTAAAAAAAAACGACAACTAAAAACGACAAACGAAAAAACGTAAAAAAACAAAAACTAAAACGACATTACAAAACAAACATATGAACTATAAATGTCACTCCTCCGAGCCATACAAGTTGTCGTCGGAGTCTTTGTCAGAAACGACGCGAACAACTCATCATCTACAATGTCGACGCTTTCAATAGCGTTCCTGTAAACATGCTCCGACAAACTGAGTGCCTCCGGTTCTCGTGCAACTCGCAGTTGAGTAGCTCCACTCTATTTGCTAAGTATGCAGTCGTGTAACAATCGAGTGGTTCACGATGTGACAAAATTTCGTTTTCATCAAAGTGGCATATTTGCTTTGCCTTCGTCTTCTAAAATCATATTGTGTAATATGATACACGCGTATATTATCGCTTTAATTTTTCTGTCGTCCCAACGACATGTCGTATTGCTAACTATGTGAAAACGTCGAACGCTCGTTATATATCATTCCTGGCTCCTTCTTGTACCACCATAAAACTCATACATTTTTCGTCGTTCGAATAGGACCATGCTTTAACAAAAACAGAGTATTCCGGATAAATCTCATCGGTCAAATAATAACCTCGTTCGTATGATATGTCGTTCACTATGAAAGGCACGTCATGCGAGATTCCCTGAAATATATCGTTGAATACGGGGGATTGATCAAGCACATTGATGTCGTTGTTAGATCCCGTAACTCAGAAAAAATCATGCCAAAGCCAAAGATCGGTCGACGCCACCGATTCTAAAATTATCGTCGGCTCTTTGTAGTCCCCTGCATAAACTGACCACGCCATGTATTTGGGTACATAGCCTAAAGCAGATGCATACAATCAATGTTATCGTTCATCCCTGGTAACCCATGCTTGTTTTCGTGTGTCGTATACAGTTGATGCATGCCGTTAATAGTTGGCTTATGTAAATATCGTTTAACGTAAACCAACATGATAGCCTTTGCAAACTTGTAAAGCGTCTCTCGTGACGTTCTTTCAGACATACGTAGGTACTCATCTCACTCTTCACCCCTAAACCCATGCCTAGTTGTTGTATTGCCGATGTGCATTTCTGTATTGGCGAAAACCTCTTTACTCCCTTGCATCCCACCGATGTTGGAAATAATCGTATTAGCATTTGCCAAGTCATTAATACGATTATTTCACAATATGCCAAGTCACTGATACTATTAGCCACATCGGTTATAGCATTTGCGAAGTCATTAATACGACATACAGAAACACAATTATCGTTCCTCTCGTTCCCCAATTCCAAAACAAAGTTCAACTAAAAACCCTACAACAATCGAATTTCACGATATGTCGTTCTTCCCCAATTACAAAATTTACGAACAAAATTGAAGAGCTCTGTGATTGTGCGAGAGAATGAAGCAGTTCATGGTGGGCTATCTAGACGACGTCGACATTGAAGAGCTCCAAAACTTTTCGTAAGTGTCGGACATGGACGTTGAACTCGATGATTTCACAATGATCGGAGATGCTGGCGACATTGGCACTCCTTCAGCCCTCTTTCAACAAGCCCGCTCTGAAAGGCTCACTGACGCTAACTTCTTCAACTCTTTTGAAGATGACTTCGACGATTTTGATATCGAATAGCAAGTACAAGAATTGCTTGTTTCTAGGGTTTATTTGCTATGTTTTTCTTATTCTCGTCTGGTTATAAAGCATTTTGTTACTACTATGATATTTACTTCAGTCGATAGTTGGATTACATAATACATTGGTTTCATAGATCAAAAAAACCTGGTGGCAGCAGCGGTTGTGGTGAAAGAGGCTAAGCTTCGACATCTAGACCGAGCCAGTTGCCGAAGGCAAAGAAAAAGCTTCCTAAGGATGTGTTGTTGGCCAGAAGAGGAGCAACAAGTCGGTATGGGTTCATTTTTGTTCATAATTTCTTGGATTTCTGGCTTTTTTGTTCATAAATTCTTGGACAATTTCTTGGATTTGTGTCTGAAAGGGGCTAAACTTCTTATGGTGGCTTGATTCTACTTTATGGGCTCATTTTCGTTCATAATTTCTTCGATTACATGGTTTATCCGTGTTCATAATTTTTGGGATCATTTTTTTCGTAAATATCTTATGGTGGCTTCGATTCTAGTTCATAGGGTTTCAAGAAAGGGGTTGGTGATCATTTTTGCAATCCATTACGTTTTGTAATTTATTATTATTTAAGGAATTTGAAATTCTTTCTGCAATCTCTCTATATTCTTGATTCTAATGGTAATCGGTTATGAAGTTTGGGTTTCAAGAAAAAGGGCTTGTTCCTGAAAACGAATTAACACTCGGTATTTGAGGCTTTATTACAGGAGGTTCTTTGCTTCCAAGTCATTATTCAATCCCTTGCTTATGTGGCATGGTAACTTAGTATAATGGGTCAAGAGACTATATTAACAGGTTAAAATGGTTTTTAATCCCTTAGAAAGCAAGAAAAATAGTTTATGAACCAGAAAGCGAAAATTGATAGGGCTACAATGTCATTTTGCCAATTATTTTATATGAAGACTTACTTTAATTTTCGTTACCTTTTGTTAAAGCATAGTCATTATGGTTAACCATCGAATTGTGATACCGTATAACATTAAAATACAAAAAAGAAAATCAATATTAAGTGATGAATCTTAAAATATATATATTGTTGATAAAGAAAAAAAAAAGTATAAGTAGAAGAGTTCTAGTAGCATCGGGTGTTATTTGGGAGTTTGATACAACTTCTAAGGCGTGCTGTACGGTACCATACGAGAATAATAAAGTAAAAATATCACAAAAATCTAGGTCCTACCGAGATTTGAACTCGGGTTACTGGATTCAGAGTCCAATGTCCTAACCACTAGACCATAGGACCATTTTGTTTACTGGATGACAACGTTTCTATTAAAAACCTTTGGAACAAAGTTACGCTAGTTATAGATGTTAAGAGGATTACATGCTTTTAGACAAATGGCTTGTATCGGCTATTGAATAAAATTATAAAACACAACATCGACCAAAGTAGTGGATGCCCAAAAATAATGTGATCTCGAACATGAATTGAATTATAAAGCATGTTACGAACAAGAATAGTAGACAAATGGTCTTATATTGTATTTGAAGTGTATTAAAACGTAACGATATCAATGTCAATAACAGAATTATAATTTTTCTTCCAACTTAAAAAGGCGGAATGACAAAACTCACTCTCGATGTATTATTTGTGCAAAGTTCTAAATGTCCTTTATCTTACCATAAAATCAGTCTTACAAAGTAAAAAATGCACAAAGAAAATATTTTGTTGCAAATGAACAAGATATTGAGCAACCTATCTTACTAATAAGAAAGTGGCTGCTAGTTGTGCGAAATAAGGCAGACATAGGGGGAGCTTGACTGCAAGACCCACCCGTCGAGCACAATTGTGGAATTTGTCCCCTGAAATTTTTTATTTAAGACTAATTAAGAATGTCATTGCTGTTGATAGCATTTTTCCCAGGTTTGGAACTCATTTTGCCTCCAAATGTGTTTGTTGTTCCTCATCGCCCATTTCTATCAGCTTCCGCTACCTGTCTGATGATATTGGGGAATCTCATTGCTATTACTCAAACAAGTATATTTTTAAAAGTACAAATATATTTTTACGTTTTTTAGAAATAAAAACATACTTTTAAAATTATTTCTATGCTTTTAGAAATATAAATACGTTTTTTTTTTTCGTTTCTTAATATGCTTTTGACTACTATATACATGTTTTTTTCGTTTCGTATAATTTCTTTAATAAAACATTTAGAAAGTTATAACCTTGTTAGTATATACAAATTTTAATGAACGGTGTACAAGTTACAAAATACACTAAGTTTTTATAAAAATTCGATTTTGACATTGTGTTTCTTCTTTCAATTACATCACTATATTTTATTTTTATTTTTTTTATTTTGACACTGTATTTTTCTTTTTGAAATTAAGTCACTACATTATATATATATATATATATATATATATATATATATATATATATATATATATATATATATATATATATATATATATATATATATATATATATATATATATATATATATATATCAATTTTGACATTGTATCAAGTCATCAAATCATGTCAGAGTCACATTAGCAAAAACTAACACATCACTATGTCATGTCATCGGACAAGCTGGTTGACCGGTCAAATAGTCAAAATAGCAACAAATTGTAAAAACTTAGTGACTTAATTACAAAATAATAACACAGTGTCAAAATCGAGATTTTATATAAACTTAGTGTCTTTTTGCAATTTACCCTTTATTAATTGACTAATTATCTCCAAATTTATCTCATTTCCTCCCTCTCGCTTCTTTTTTTATATGGAATGCTCCATGAAACCCTACATAATTGTAACCTATGGCCACCTTATACCACCCTCACAAGACCATCATTTCTCCGCCATTTTCACTCCATCACCACCGCAAACCACCGACCTTCACCATCTCTCTGCCATACCACACCTTGCTACCATTGAGACTTGAACCCCAAACATCATCACCACCATCGTCGTCTCGACAGAAAAGGTAGAACCTGTTTATGCCTTGAGCAACCCCGAACACTGTTATCATTTCTTGTAGAACCATCCGCTAAACGCATCATGACATATACCCTAGAGTTCATCAAATGTAATCATTTTCATTCTCCAACTCACCAATACAACTATGAAGTTCATCATAAACATATAATTAAAGGCGAGCATTCAAGCTATTATTTTTTGTTCATCATAAGCAATAGATCCCTTTTTCCATTCAAAAGAAATTGATTATTAAATACATTAAATACTACTTGTAAGTTGTGATATATTTGCTGTCACATTTCATTTCTATTATGTGGAATTATTTTATTATTGTTCTTTTGTTTAATTTTAATTATTTTCAGGTATCCTTTAAAAATCACACATAAACTTTTTAAGGAAGTAATTAGTTTTCAGTAAAGAAAAAGCAAAACACATGAAATCATTTATATTTTGACAAAATTTATGATTTAAGTAAGGATAATCAAAATAATTCATTAAACCATTTAAGTTAAAAAAAATGGAGTAAATTATAGTTTTGGTCCCCTGTGGTTTACAAGATTTTTCGAATTGGTCCTACTTTTTGAAATCCCACAAATCTATCACTGTTGTATTAATTTGCTTCTCTCTCTCTCTCTCTCTCTCTCTCTCTCTCTCTCTCTCTCTCTCTCTCTCTCTCTCTCTCTCTCTCTCTCTCTCTCTCTCTCCAGTTTTGTGTTTATTTTAAAACTCCCCCGTTTGCAAAATCGAGGACTAAAAAGTTCCCTAATGTCATTTTCTACAACATTCTTTGTCATTCTCAATTGGATTTATTGGAGCTTTGTCATGATTGTTTTGTGTTGATGTTGGCTCCTCTTATAATTTGATCGGCTGTTCAATAGGGACAATTTGATCGGTTGGTTCCTACATCACATTTCCCCCCAAATCATCATCAAGCCTTAGCCTACTCCGCCCACTCTAATCAAATGTCATCTTCTTCCTTGTAGTTGTTTCCGACGTTGAGGATGAATAAACGAAGCAACGCTGCTGGTTGGGGTAGTCGTATGTGGTCTGATCACTGACGATGGTGTGGAGTCTTGATTCCGAGTTACAAATTGATAGCGTTGTGTGTGTGTGTGTGTGAGAGAGAGAGAGGAGAGATGTGTGAGTGAGAGAGAGTATTTTATTTAAAAAAATGAATAAAAAAATTAAGGATAATATCACCATTTCATCCTTCATTTAACAAAAAAAGTTATATTTAACGAAGGAAGGGGCCAAACATATAAGCAAATAAATACTTGAGGGAAATATATATAGGATTTCCATAAGTAAAACCAATCCTAAAAATCATACAAACCATACTACCATAAGAACCAAAACTGTAATTTATTCTTAAAAATGTTATCTATCTCAATCATCCGATATAACATTATTTTATTATTACTATTATGTTTAGTTTTAATTATTTCCTGGCCATCCTTCAAAAAAACCCACATAGACTTTATAATGAAGTAATTAGTTTTCAGTAAAGAAAAAACAAAACACATAGAATAATTTATATTTTGATAAACAAAAAAGTACGGATAATCAAAATATTTCATTAAAGCATCCAAGTTCGGAAATTTTATCTCTCTCAATCACACTATTATAGATAAGGTGTCGACGTATTTTTTTAATGTGGCATTTTAATTATTAAAAATTACTGATGTGACATCTCATTTCTATTATGTGGTATCGTTTTATCAATTATTATTATATTTAATTTTAATTACGAAGAAAAAATGCAGTGTGTAGTGTTATGTGTGTATGTTGAAGTTCAGACGTCCCCATCTCTTCTCTTTGGAAGATAGAAATGTTGTATTTGTTCATAAAATCATTGGATTATTTCTATCCGCAATTGGTTATATAACATATTATATATATATATATATATATATATATATATATATATATATTAATTACCAAATTGAGTTCTCCTCACATTTTTACTATTCATTTCTTTTTCCTTTTTCCAGAACCATAACTACTAAATTAAGATCATAGTATAATTGTTAAAACATTTAATACAAAATGTAAATAAACATCTATTTGGAAATAGCAATTTTGATTCTTTTTATAGCAAACTTTTATATTTACGTTTTTTCCCCTCAACTAATTTCGAATTAATTGTTTTCATCCCTATTTATTATAAAATTATATTATTGGTATTTCGTAAGTTACGATTCTGGTCCCTTATTATATTTTAAAGTTACATTTTTTGTCGCTTACATAATTTTTTTTCCGAGCTGTGTTTTTCAGTATACCGGGCTTCCGCGGCATCGCGCGGACAGTCGAATTACTAGTTATTTAATAAAATGGTATTTTCCTTTCCATCTACATACCAAACCAATCAACTTTGAATTTTTACCATTTATCAACAAACTAACACAATAAAAAAATTCAAAATTCAAAATTATGTAAACAAATATATCGATATTTTATTTTATTAATAACCATAAATTTCGATATTTTTTTATAATTTTTCAATAAACACATTATTTAATAAATAATTATTAAAAAAAAAACTAAAATCACAACCACTGTTGTAACATGGATTGGCCATGGCTGCGACCTTGAGCTCATGTATTGGTTGCAAGTATTTTTGAATTATTCAAATAAACAATTTAAAACAGCTTTCCCCATACATTATTCAAACAAACAATTTCTTATGACACAAATAAAAAAAAAACTATTGCATTAAAAAGAAAATCGAACACTGAACTAATCTGAGATAACTATTTCATGAGTAATCATACGTGTATTTGTACATGTCTATTCTAAACTATTAAAACCTAAACAAAACAAAACTAATGGAAACATAAATTATAAGAAATCAGAATACATAAACCTTACGAACTCAATTGGCTCTTCCGGTATTTGGAAATACACTGAAAAACGAATCAATATCCGGTGAAGTAAAAAACTCCATGTTTCCTTTATTATGACATTTGGACACCGGCCGGCGCTTCCTCGGTGGCGGCGGACACGACAACGCCTCCTGTATCGTCGATTGATTGGAGGTCGGAGTTGTTGAACCAGAGTTCGAGTTTTCATCATCTTCGTTGTTGGAGACTTTTGTAGAAATTGATTTCAAAGGAGCACGTAAGGCGATTCCAGCAATCATCCATTTCTTTCCTTTTAGAGATTCTCCATCCGCTTGATGCTTTTTCGAATATCCCATATCTAGAGATCTAATACTGCTTTTGAACCAAATCAAGTGGTGGAATCCCACTTTCGGAGACGAATAGAAGCCAAAAGCGGTAAAGAATCGAGGATATGATGAGAAAATACGCCCAATTGATGCTTTGAATGAAGGCGGTAAAAGATGGAGATAGAGAGAGAAATTGGGGATATAAATGAGGAACGTAAGCGGTAAGCAAATTGCTTAGGATTCTTTTTTGTGTATAACAGAAGGGGGATTTTGAGCTGCCCATAAAAAATGGGGCAGGGGGCAGCATGAAATTCGAGTAAAACTTGAGAGTTGTCGCGCCAATTTTTATTAACGACTCTTTTTCCCGCGCGTAAGCTTTTTGTTTTTACTGTTTTACACTCATTGGCCAGTAACTGTAATTAGTTTGGCTGGACCAGTAAAATGAAGTGGGCTTTTGGGCCATCTCTCATACTCTCATGTCATGGCAACTATATATTATCACATTATTTATTTTGGTTATTGAAGTTTTAAAGTCAATAAAATATGGAAAGTTTATAAAAATGAATATATGTATCATTAACAGAAGTAATTTGTCTATTTTACACATAATATTACAGTTTTATAAAGAATAACAAATAATAAAACCATGATGCCATGAATTAAACTTCTATAAAACTTATATTTGGTTTGGATGGTTTTCAAAATCCGATGATTAATTTAAATTAAAAAAAGGATAACCTTTTTTGTAGCTAGAATTTTTGAAAAACAAAAACTCTCATATCATTATATCATCGACAGCTTTAAATTCACAATCATTAATTATTATACTACCATGTTATTACCGCATCGCAAAGTTTATTAAGGCTATGTGTGACGTGTTCTTTTTTAGGTTGTCGTTATGGCAAGTCGAAAAATAGTTTTTACACTAGCTTATTAAAAAGCTACTTAAATTAGCGTTTCAACCGACTTATGGAACATTTTGAGATTGTCATATTAATACACATACTTATACTCATGTGCATACACACACACACACACGCATACTCATACTCACACACACATACACACACACACATACTCATTCATAAATACACACACACACACACACTCATATACATACACATAAACACTCAATATACATACATACTCATACATATATACACAAACTCATACACATACATACTCATACTTATACACACACTTATAGGCATATGCATACACACACACATTCACATTCATACTCTCACACACACACATACACACTCATACTCGTTTTTCATATACATAAACACACACACACACACACACACACACACACACTCTCTCTCTCTCTCTCTTTCTCTCTCTCTCTCTCTCTCTCTCAAATAATCATACTTCGACACACAAGCATTCATATACACACATACTCATACATGTATACATATACTCCTACTCACACCCATACACACATATACTCATAATCATACACATACACACACTCATACTCATACACATATACACACACAAACTCATACACATATACATACAAACATATATACATATGCTTGTACTTATACACACATACTCATATACATATACACATACTCATACTCATTATGATACACACACATACTAATAATAATAATGAACATAATTGAATTAATGATGATGATGATGATGATAACAACAACAACAACAACAACGTTTCAATTAACAATATAACAATAATACTAATAATAATACATATAGTATTAAAATCTTTAGAAAATATCTTATTATAACATTCCATCAGTAAAGTGTCAGTGTTATTGTTGATAACATTATTATTATTAAAACGACGTTGTGTGTATGTATATGTATATGAAAACAATTATTTTAATAATAATAATAATAATAATAATAATAATAATAATAATAATAATAAAGATTAGAGTAAATTACAATATTGGTCCCTGTGGTTTGGCCAAACTTTCAATAAGAGTCAAACTTTTGAAATTTCACTTTATGGGTCCTCAATGTTTCATTTAGCTTGCAGAATTAATCCATTGGCCAGTAAAAGAATAATATGTTCCTTTTAATTTCTTTTTTATTTTTCTTAGAATTTATTATTTATTTTATTAATACAAATAAATAAACCCCTTTTAATGGATTCAATTTTACTGGGATTACATTCGAGCTTGAAGTTGTCAACTTCGATTCTTTCGATCCAAGATCGTTTTCAGTATCCAGGAAGGAAGCCATTACCGTTAATTTCCCCATCTGGTCAGCTTCCACTCACTTATCCGCCATTCCTTCCATTCTCCATTTCATGAAGCAACTTTCATCGAGCATCGTGGTCTCACTTGATCGTGGGTGTGAAAGGACAGATTACCCTTTCCACATTATCTTCTTCAGAGTCTTCAATACTACGAAGTTCTGCTAGATTCTATTAATGGCGGCAATGTTGTTTCAGAGATAATAAAATAAACCCCACCCCCACCCCCTACGTCTCTCTCACTCTCTCAAACTTCAGGACTGCTTACATTGATCCCGATGGATGCTACTACCCTGCAACTACACAATCACAGCGACACTAATTTTACGATCCCATTACTTTGTGTCTTTCCATATAATTGCTGTCATATATGTGTAATTGGCACCAGGATTCACGGCTTGATAGATTCAATTTTACTGCTTGATTGGGAATTTTGGAAATTAGGGCAACAAAATGATTAACCCTGAATTCATGCAGGTTGCTCGTTGTTTCTTGCACTAATGATCGAAAAACTGCACCATTACATCAGATAACTCCGTATCAGAAGAAAAAACTTGGACGCTATCAAGAAACAAAACATAATCATGGAAAACGGCAAAACTGGAAACCAAGATGAAGTTAATGCTTTAGAAGGCGAACTAACCACTCTAAAGGACGAAATTATGAGGAGTATTTCGTAGTGCTTTTAATCGACTATGGCCTGGTAACAGGGGGTGGGATTGGAGACGAGCAATGACGGTGAAATTTGGAACTCAGAAAACCGGTCGTCGTCCGATGAGAGGGAGAGAGAAACGAGCACCACCAGCATGATGATCTTCTGGAGGGTGTCGGCGGTGAGAAACGAACGTTCATGGTGTAAGGATCGATCGTTCATCCAGATGAAAAGGATCGGGTATTCAGGAGGGGGTAAAGTTTTTTTCTTTTTAATTGATTTAACAATTAATAGATTAAGAAATATAAAAAAGGTAAATTTGTCTTTTTGCTGGCCAATGGATTAATTCTGCAAGCTAAATAAAACTTTGAGGACCCATAAAGTGATTTTTTTCAAAAGTTAGACTCTTATTGAAAGTTTGTACAAACTACAGACACCAATATTGTAATTTACTCTAATGATTATGATAATATGATTAATAATAATAAATTTTATGATTATTATTATATGTTTATTATTATCATTATTGGTATTATTATTGTTACAAATAATTAAACCTATATACATATACACACATACACATATACATAAACAGATACACATTATTATACGTACATACATATACTACTGATAATAATAATAATCTATATAATAGAAATAATAATATTGATAATAATAATAATAATAATAATAATAATAATAATAATAATTGTTTGGAAATTAGTTTTTTTATATTTTTTCGGTAATGCATCCGGAATACCGACACAACAACGACAGATCCATCATTAATTACCAGAAAAACGGTAATAATGAATAAAATAAATATGATTTATTGAGTTCGTGCCTAATACCGATCCACTATTAAAATATTACTTCATTTTTGAATCTCGTTGGTATTGTGTCGCTGATAACCGACACAACCTTCTATTTATGTTTATTTGATTGAAGTATAATTTTAATAATGCAAGTTTTCAACCCCAAATTTATAGTTATTTATCGATTCAAAGCGTACATTGCTAAATCGATAAATTATATTTTTTACACTTACGAGTCTCGTGAAAAAGGATGAACAACAATACATTTCTCATAGACTATATTTATTTTATTTATTAATATGTTGTATTTATTATTATTTTTATTTTTGAGATAATTCATGTATATATATTTTCTTATATTTTTATGTTGGACCATCTATAATAATTGACTTAAAAAAGATAATTATGTTTTTTATTCGATGTTTGGATGAAACATTATTATTGATACATATGTCACAAATCAATTTATATTTAGTTTTACATATTTTGATTGGATTTAAAGAGTTTATGTTCATATTTGATCGGTCAATAGATTTTTACCTTATTACTTTAGTCACGTGCAACGCGCGTGAATACGCCTAGTCTATTATGAAATAAATGTTTGTCCTTCAACCACATTCATTTGAAACTTCAATGACTTTTCAAATGTCTTTGTAATAATAACAACTAATTGTTTTATTAATGTGAGATAGATATTTGAATCAATATCATTGTTATTGTTACTTTGTAATTATAAATGTTTAGATATATATTATAATCATATTATCACATGAATAATGATAATTCATTTTAGATAAACATTAATTTTAAGTTATTTAAAGTTGATAAAATATGTTTTTAAATTTATTATATGTGTAATGATAAAAATTAAATGTATGTAATAACACGTTTTTAGTATGTGTATTATGTCAATACAAACATTATCATTAGTTTGTAATCGTAAATGTTATGATAGACTTAGATATTATCACATTAATTATGTATTTATTTTAACTAAACATTAGTATTTAATTTTTTAAATGTTGACAATAAAAACATGTTTTTAATTTTATTGTATATGTATGTGTACAATTATTTGAACCAGTACACGACGACGACGCGTCATCTGGTCATAAATTAATACCACCTGACTTTGTATTTGAGTCACGTTTGATTTCTTAGGTGTTGTTTGTTTTAAAGAGGTAAAAGCCCCGCAATTTGCGGACCACATCTACAGACATCTGTAGAAGAAGATGTTAAACAAATGTCTGCAATCTGCAGGAAGAATATTGTTTGTTTTCTAAAGTCTGCGGTCTACTAAATTAAACATAATTGTCTACCATATTATGTATTTTGGTATATCTAAATTTTCATTTTCTCAATTAATTTTTATCAATAATTCTCTATAATTTATATAGAAAAATTAAATTGCAAAAACTAAATCGGCCGTTCTCTGTTCGATGGTTCAACCGGTCCGATCGGTTTCAGAAAACCAGATTATATATATATATATATATATATATATATATATATATATATATATATATATATATATATATATATATATATATATATATATATATATATATATATATATATATATATACATACATACATACATACATACATACATACATACATACATACATACATACATACATACATACATACATACATACATACATACATGCATGCCATTATGACATACTTATGGTGACAATGTTGATATATAGGTACGTATGTATGTATGTATGTATGTATGTATGTATGTATGTATGTATGTATGCATGCATGCATGCATGCATGCATGCATGCATACATACATACATACATACGTACCTATATATCAACATTGTCACCATAAGTATGTCATAATGATTTTAGAAAGTGCTTTCCAACAACCTAAGATGAAACACGATGGAAAAAAAGTGATTTCCCCTAATTTTGTGGTTGTTTGAAAATTAATGTGACGCCCTTTTTTTAAAAAAAACAATGGTTAAAAGAAATAATAAAAAATGTCAGTCGTTTTTGGGTTAAAATGTGTTATTTTGTGCTTAGAAGATGTTTGAAGTCCCAAGAAGATGTTGGTACAAGCTAGGCAGTCAATAGCGCGCTATAGCGTTGCTATAGCGCTTAGCGCACATCGACCACAATAATATTTCACTTAGCGTTTCAGTTTAGCGATTCCGCTATTAGCGGCGCTATTCACTCGCTATTTTGCGCAATTTTGCCAACTGCTATAGCGATAAATCACGCTATTCGCACTAAATGTAAAAATTTTAAACTTTTGACTAAGCCTACTAGAACCAAATTTACAGCCGTTCACAATAAGCTCAATGGTTAAAAGTCTATGCTAAAGCTTGCTATTTATAATAAGAGGGTACCCTCAATCTTTTGTTTTTAGGCTATGTGAGATGACTTTATAAAAAACGACCACATAGTCTTTGATATCATACGCTTCTTTCTGTTCATCCTCGTTCTTGTTTACAAGTTACCAGAGTATCTTCGTGTTCATACACAGTGTTCGTGTTCATACTCTTCATCTAGTTCATCCTCATTCTTATGGTTCATAATCTTTATCGGTTTAAAGTCGGATTTCAATTCCGATTTGGAATTCCAATTGTATCTATAGCATTGATTGATTGATGATGCAGGTTAACTTTGATTGTGGACTTCGATTGCAGGGTAACCGCTTGCAGGTTATCTTTCGACTGCAATTTAATGATTGCGGACTTTGATTTCAATTGAATATGTTTGTGAATTGGTTTAATTTTAGACTTGTTTGTATTATGATTTATTGTATCAATGTTAATTGGAACTTGGGTTTAATTGAATCTGTTCGTGAACTTTGGTTGTAAATGTTTGTCTTGATGCACACCAACTGTTTGATAAATTTCTTAAGTATTAGTTTTGTGTATGTTTTTCCATTTTGTATTTTGATTACATTCCAATTTGTCTTCAACTTTGGTGAATTGTTTTTGTATTTGATGGATAATTCCATTTTGTATTTTGATTACATTCCAATTTGTCTTCAACTTTACATTCCACTTAAAATTGATGATCTTTTATATTGTAAATAGGTATTGGTTTTGTGTATGCTCTTCCATGTTGGATCCTATGAGATTAAAATTTGTATCATTGATGATCTTTCATATTGTATATATGGATGTTCATGGAATAATAATAATAATCAATAATAAACTAGATGTATTAATTCTCTAAATATAGAAATTTTGCGTAATACAAAAAAACGCTATATCACCGCTATACCACCACGAAAACCGCTAATTAAAATAGCGATAGTGATTGCTATTTGATTTTTTACCGCTATAACTTCATAGGGTACAAGTATGCTCCAACAAGAGGACGCGCAAACCTTTTTAGGTTTTCGATATTCTAAAAAATAAACAGTCTGCAAAAGCTAATGTCTACATGTCGTCTGCATGACGCAGACAAAAGAGGTCAAGCAGATCTGAAGACAAAAAAACAAACAACACATTAGATGTCAACATCAACAAAATATAGTTTCATCAATGCATATTTTATTATTCTGTCCGTAGATTAATTAATTTTTCTAAAACTTTAATATATAGTCATTATTTAAATAATATTTAATAAATGTTTTGCTATAAACATATTTATTTGCCTCTTTAACTATTCTAATTTACAAGCTTTTTAACCCATGATATTTAATTCACCGATTGAAATACTTTTATTTAGATTCAATGCAAAAATTCCATATTTAAATTTAATAGTTTTTACATCAATATTCAACAACCAATTTAGTTGAAGTTGAAAAAATATATTGATATGTTTATATTTAATGTTTCAGATTTCATCATTTCAAGTACCATAAATATTAATTAACTATCATAAGTTAAAAAACATTTTGAATTCTAGTTGTCTAACTCTCTAGTAAGATTATTGAAAGTTAGAGAGTTTTGGCATTAGAAAAAAATATTGAATAGAATTAGTTAATGTTCATTAAATGTGTGGTTTAATATAAATAGTTAACTTTAAACACATTAAAAAAAACTTCATTTCTACAAACAGACTTCACCATTTTGATGATATATACCAAGATAAACGAGCTTAATCAATTGAAGTATGATTGAGTTATTCAAGTGTGATTGTGTAAGATGTGGGAATCATTAAATCTTAAAAACAGAAACCATATAATGACGTTGACGATGATATTTGTAGATGATATAGTATATTTGTGTTATTATATTTTTTTAGTTATTGTGGATAGATGCATAATTATGATGCAAAATAAATTAAATTTTCATTTTGAATCATTTTAATTTGGATATTATATTGTTAATTGCATTGTATTATTATAACTGTTTTATTTAATTTTTAACTTTATTATAAATGTCTCTTTTTTATCATAAATTTAAAGATAATGTCAATAATTTATATCAACTTTTTATTTAAATATAACAATAATAATTTTATAGTTAATGATGATTTTTACAATATACATCTATTAATATTTTGACTATCTAACACACTCTCTCTCTCTCTCTCTCTCTCTCTCTCTCTCTCTCTCTCTCTCTCTCTCTCTTGTGTATGTGTTAGGGGTATAACACTAGCCAAGATTATTCCTAAGTAAATGGAAATGATCTCTCTCTTGTGTATGTGTTAGGGGTATAACACTAGCCAAGATTATTCCTAAGTAAATGGAAATGATAACAAAGACTCCGTAATAAAATAAAGCCTTCTACTAGAAATTATAAAAATTACTAATTAACCATTTTCTTGGCCATCTCGTTCTCATCAATCTACCTTGACGATGGATATTGGTATATATATTTCCAGTAAAACTGGATTTGGTGCCCAAAAGAGGGGCATAACATGTGAATTGGTTCAATTGCTAAAACCAAAAGAGCATGACACCTCGTGGGTCAAAAACATGCGTTAGCCTGTACTTGAATGTGCCCATCACATGCATTGTCTTGACATTTTGTATATAACAATTCCAGTAATTTAGAAATGGAACTATTTTCATTCGTTTATTGACGTATTTATTAGAATTGATCACAACACTAACAAAAATTGGGAGAACAATATCATAAAGACGCGACCATCTTTTCAATATTTGTTACAAAATAACTATGCATTTTGCTAAAAGCAGTGTGAAATATTTTTTCCCTGCGAAACCGGTTTTTCAATGTTTACCACCATCTTATTTCGTAGTTTTTTTTTTTTTTCATAAAAATTGTTTTTTTATCATCTTATGTATTTTTTGCACGACAAATATTAGTTTTTCAAAATAAAAACATGAATTTGGCTGATACAAATATATTATTTTCAAATATAAACCAAATTGGGATTAGCAAAATTGGTTAAAGTGTTTAATTGGCTCTCATGAAAACCTATATTTTTCTCAAATTTAACCAAAATTATGTGTAAAAAGGTTGTCGTTTCCACAAGTCGAACCCATGGATTTCACTTGAGAAACCGAACATGTTAATCAAATTTGTTGCATCTAAACTTGTTTAAATATAAAAAATATACTTATGTTACCCAATCTTGTGGTTCCTTTAATTTTCGAAATGACATTATTTTCACGAAACTTTTATGTCACTTTTGCAAAAAAAAAAAAAAAAAAAAACATTCACAAAATATGAAGGCCTACGAGTAATTTCACGAATTAGCCGACTTATTTGAAACAATAAATGATTATTTTATGAGATATGTTAAAAGCATGGT
Source organism: Cichorium intybus (assembly GCA_023525715.1). NCBI lineage: Eukaryota > Viridiplantae > Streptophyta > Magnoliopsida > Asterales > Asteraceae > Cichorium > Cichorium intybus. Next base: position 155,470,536 of record CM042011.1, on the reverse strand, counting down.
CATTTTATGATATGAGTATTCCAATTTTTGTTGTATCGTTGATTAACTTTGTTTATTAAGTCATCGAAAACATCAAAAAAATAAATATTGAGTAAAAGATATATTTACTGTAATTAGTTTTGCAAATATATATTTATTACCTCGTCGAGATTATAAAAACAATCACTCAACCTCATAACTATAATTACGATTTAGTTCAAGCAACTGAAATGTACTTCATTGAGCGGTTTTTATATTTATGTTCCACAGATAGAAGAGTCGGTCTCTCCTTTTCATCCAACAATTCTACATTTCTACAATATGAAGGATTGTTTTTGTTTTGTTAGTTACTGTTTGCGTGCAAACAAGTGTAAAAGCCAAGAAACTTAGAAACTCAAATTGGTGTGGTGTATAACGCAAGACTCGTGGACCATAATAACCCGACACGATACAAGGAATGAAATCTTGATTTTCCGGTTCAAGTTAAGAGCTTTTTTTGGAGGACATGACATGTGATAGGAGGTCGTGGAGGCAAAACAATAGGGTAGTTAATTAGCCAATGTCTTACCCATGTCTTATTAGCGTGTCGTTTGTACATAATTTTTTGTTACTTGCTTACATATTACTATTGGCAACTGATTTTTGTTCACATTCTTGTATTGTGAATTTCTGATTTATTCATGTATTTGATTTAATGCTCACATTAACTTAATTTAAAATCGTTTGCTTCATTTACAGGTTCTCACTTACGCATGATATATGTCTTTTATGTGAAGCAGTCGCTCTACCTCCGGTGAACGCATGATTGCCACCATCTACCTTCTATAACCACATTTCAATAAGATTTTCAGGGTATGTTGTTCTTGTTGTTGCGGATGTTGTCAATACTTTTTATTTGTAAAGCATGTATTAGGGTGGGGGGAGTAGACCACTCCAAACCCACATGCCACATCAACTTTTCTCTCTCCTCTCACTTTCATCTTTCACCATCTTTCATCCATGAAAGCAGATATTTTCCAACCCTCTCAACCCATAATGCTAAATCGGCTTTTTAATATTAAAATTAATTAAATAATACCAAAAATAAGATTTTATAATATATAACCGTTAGATTTCAATTATCAATGATCTAGATTAACTAAGGAATTAACATAATTAAATTAAATCAATAATTAAGTAATTGGTTTAAAAACACAGAAAATGGTATCTAGGTAAATTCATTGGTGCAATAAAGATGGAAACCGAATCTTAAACGGTTTCTCCTCCACTTTTTTCTCTAATTGATAATTAGCGAATCAAAAACTTTTCAAAGGTATTTCCCAACCCTCTCAACCCATAATGCTAAATCGGCTTTTTAATATTAAAATTAATTAAATAATACCAAAAATAAGATTTTATAATATATAACCGTTAGATTTCAATTATCAATGATCTAGATTAACTAAGGAATTAACATAATTAAATTAAATCAATAATTAAGTAATTGGTTTAAAAACACAGAAAATGGTATCTAGGTAAATTCATTGGTGCAATAAAGATGGAAACCGAATCTTAAACGGTTTCTCCTCCACTTTTTTCTCTAATTGATAATTAGCGAATCAAAAACTTCTCAAAGGTCTATAATCGAATTCAAACTAATATAAAAAAACGGGAAAGACCAAAATTTGCAGAGCCAACAAAAATTCAACATCACTTAAACCTAATCATTGAATAACATAATACAATGAGTCTTCCACGACGAAGTGCAAGAAAGAAACAAGAGGGTTTCAAAACAATGTTCACTAACCACGCAAGTTCTCCAATTATTCTAGACGCCGACGATGACTTTGTGAATACACCATGTTCAAGCGGTAAGTTATACCTAAAAAATTTTAACAAGGAAATATATCAAATATATAAACCCACACAATAATAATATATATCATATGAAACAAATACCTGTTAGGTTGGTTCTAAATGTGGCATCGAATGATGTAACATCACCAGATTCTTTGTAATGAAGTTTTACAGTTTCATCAGCCCAAAACAAACAATCAAGCTTCTTGTTTAATGTCTTGTATTCAAATGAAAAGTTAGGAACATGATTCATTCGATCTTTCAACTTGTTTACCAAATACTGAGTATCATATTCTCCTAGGTGGCAATTCAAATCCCGTGAAAATTTCTTAAAATCCTCTACATTACCACCTAGATAAGCATAACCTCCATGAATCTATAAAATAGCCTATGAGAAATGGTAGGACCAATATTTTGGCTTCTCATCTTAAATATAAATGACTTCTTATATATGTCTACTTTCCTTTTTGTTTTAGACAAGTGTATGTTTTTCTTGGTATACAATCGATGATTATGCTTCTCCTCTACTTCATATACAATAAACTCAGTTGATCATGGAATAATTATACGTACATTTTATACTTGCTTCACATTTTTAACGAATAATGTTGAAGTTCTTTTTCAGTTGACTGTAAGCATCCAATGTGTCAACTTCAGATGTGTTAGGAACACCTTGACGATTACATACAAAATATCTCCTGATAACATTAACATTCTCCTTTTTAACAATGGATTTCCTAACATAAAATCCACTCTTTACAACATAATAATAGTACATTGATTTGACATGATCATAAGAAGGAAATGTATCAACAGTGGTAAGCGGAATGTGATCTGGAACATTTGGCATCCAATATATAGTACCACCAGGAGAAGAATATTCGTTGCTAGAAACCGACTCATTGACATTCGAACCACCTTAAAAGTAGAAAGACAAATATAAAGATAGAGACCTACAAAACTTATATATAAAATTAACGGAATTATGAAATTACTACATTCGTTTTGAACATTCTGACCAAATGAAAAAACTTCTTCATATTGAGTATTAGGAATTGTTTCTAGGGTAGAAGTTGACACATCAACATGATTCTCGATACCATCTAAATCGACAATGTGTTCTTGATTAACAAATGTGTTACCTTGACAATTTTTCATAGGAGAATTGTTGTGTTCAACATCATCTAAAAAGCAAAGGCAATCAAAATATAAATGAAACTGAAATAAAAATTCATTAACTCGACAAAGAAACAATAATTAAACTACATCAAAACCAAAAATCATCTCATCGAATTGATCACATCATTAAAATATATAAAAACAATAATAAGTAATAATAAGAACTTAATAAATTCATTCGTAACTGCTAATGCCCTTGCTCTTCTCTTGATTCACCTTCTTCTTCTTGGGACAATTCCTCGAGTCGTGATATCCCAATTCGCCACATGCACCACATTTGCGAGGAGGATGAACATGCATACTCGGTTGTTTAACAATGTTATCTTGATCATTAATTGCAGAATTGTCGTTCATTTGAGACATATCTTTGTAAAAAACAGAAAATAAAGAAAAACATGTGCTCTTGGAAATGCAGAAGAAACTATACGACCATGAAATGCATAAATATTCATACGCAAGTATGTTTTGACCAAGTAAAAGATAAAGAAATCATTTTCCTAAAATCATGGGATTTCATTTACATTACTTATTTAGCAATTAGTGAAAGTTACCTAATTAACCCTATACCAAAACCGGGATCACAAATAAAACGTCTTGACACACGTGTGTGTGTGTGTCTATATATATATATATATATATATATATATATATATATATATATATATATATATATATATATATATATATATATATATATATATATATATATATATATATATGGACCAATCATTTTAAATCCGGACATGGGTATAATAATAATTGACATACAAATCAATTAATTTTAAATAAATAAAATCCTATAAATCTGGTAACCGCTCTTTTATATATATATATATATATATATATATATATATATATATATATATATATATATATATATATATATATATATATATATAGTTAGGTTATTTTAAAGCTGGTAATTATTGTGTGACTGTGTGGACCAATCAGAATTCAGGAAAAAGTTAGTTTTCGTAATTATAAGAGCGGTTACCAGATTTATAGGATTTTATTTATTTAAAATTAATTGATTTGTATGTCAATTATTATTATACTCATGTCCGGATTTAAAATGATTGGTTCATATTTAATTACAAGGTAACACAATATTTATCAATATACATTTGATCCTGTTGGAATTCGGCTTCATAATGCCGCTTGATCCCGCTTGCTTCGATATATATATATATATATATATATATATATATATATATATATATATATATATATATATATATATATATATATATATATATATATATATATATATATATATATATATATATATATATATATATATATATATATATATATATATATATATATATATATATATATATATATATATATATATATATATATTGAAGCAAGCGGGATCAAGCGGCATTATGAAGCCGAATTCCAACCCTCCCATCCCCATCTTTCGCCAACCCGCATGGGCAGGGCAGCCATGCCGTCGAGGCTGTCGGGACCCGGCGATACCAGTGCTATTTTTGGCTTGAACCCGGTCAATCATTCATCCGTTCCGTCCACCCTTATGATAAAGGTTTTTAGAATGGATTAGGAATAACTAATAACACATAGTTATGTTCTTTTCTAACTAAAAATATTATATCAACCGAAAAAGTCAGATGTATTTATTTAACGTCAATTGTTATCTAATTTACCAGTAACAAAAGTTATCAAATTTCGAGGATATTATTTTTCTATGTTAACTGAGTCGGATAAATAAGTAACACAACAAAACATAACATATATTTTAGGGATTTTCTATTGCAAAATCCATACATCATACACTCAATCATAATATAGTAAGGATAGCAACATCAACACGCCAAATTGGAGATTAAAGTCATACGTTGGATTAGGAATAACTAATAACACATAGTTATGTTCTTTTCTAACTAAAAATATTATATCAACCGAAAAAGTCAGATGTATTTATTTAAAGTCAACTAGTGGGCAACCCTTGCATATGCACGGGTCGGGGTGAAAACTTGCATTTTTCAAACCGGTTATATTATAGCATAGTACTTTTAATTTTATTCAATTGTAGCATTGTACTTCGTGCATCGAATCAGAATTTTAACAACATACTTTCATACATTTGTTTAATATAGCATCCTACTTTCATTAGTTTCTATTAAAACATTGTACGTTGTTATAATAAACAAACTAACGAAGGTAGGTTGCTGTTTTTTGTAATATTCTTAAGATGAATGGGCTTGTGGCTGGAGTTGGGGAACTTCCACCGAAAGAAATAGCAATGTACTTTCATTAATTTGTTTAGTACGGGCTAAATGCAAGAAATAGTAACGCACTTATGAATGTAACGATATTGAAATGCAATTGGAAAACAGTGTACACGTACAAATCTCCGGAAGAGGCAGATGCAATTTTTTCTCCAATCTTTAATGATGTTCTATCTATCTACTTACAGTCTAACCATCTGTGTCAAATTTTGCAGATTGGGGAAGCTTGTACTTGGTCGTGTCAAATCAGATATCCTCCTGAAAACAATTTTTTTAAATAAAGTAACATACAATGCATTCATTTAATAAAAGAAGGGTGACAGAAAGTGTACTCACAATTCCTCTAAATTTCTCAACAAATTTTGCAGATTGGGGAAGCTTGTACTTGGTCGTGTCAAATCAGATATCCTCCTGAAAACAATTTTTTTAAATAAAGTAACATACAATGCATTCATTTAATAAAAGAAGGGTGACAGAAAGTGTACTCACAATTCCTCTAAATTTCTCAACAGAGATATTATAGAAGGAATAGGTCCCTCCATTGATGTTCCTTGCCAATCACTGCATGATAAATTAATATATTTAAATGAAAGCAGAAATATTTGGAACAATTTTTAAAATGAAAAACAATATAATACTTACAGTCTTATGAGTCTTTTCCAGTTTCCAATGAAGCTATGTATTCTCCCAGATAATGTACTCCCATCTATCCTACTGCAAGTATTGTAATGGAATTTCAAGTTATCAGGATAAAAAGATTTTCCGAATGACTAAATCTTCTAAAAATAATATATTAGTTATAAATCTTCTAGATTAGTCAGGGAAGGAAAGAGCGCTATAAGAGAAAGAGTGCCTCGAGAATAGGCTTTTGGTATTTTTACTGAAAGCAGAGGAAGCATTCGATGCATCATACAAAAAATTACACTATAATTTTTTTCATCGTTGTCACAGAGAATCCAAACATTTGGTTCAGAAGTACTAAAGGCATCACAATTGTTCCTTGATGCTCTTAACACTCTAGCAGTAAATATGAACATATCATAAATCATTTTGTCCCCTTTTGGATATATATAACTTCTTCAAAAGGTTGATCAAAGCTTGCAAGTATCCGACAAAATGTAAAAGCCATTGATCAAAATAATGACAATAAGGGTGAAATTATAATTTCTATTGACGTAACAAAAGTGTTGTTAAAGCTAACGACACATGGGATTAAAATCGATAGTAAAGAACCAAACCTGCAAAAAGTTCCATTTTTGAAAGGAAAAAAAAAACAGTTTTAGAACACCTACCACGGGACCATTTTTGTGATTGACTCAAGAAAAATTTCAATATTGAAAGAAATATGTATTCCACTTAAGCATCCTACTTTTGTCTATCACAAAGATCCTCTTTTTCAATCAATTAAGCAATAACCATTTAACCACGTCCTTTTTAACTAACGTTTTTCTTATTTAACCCCAAAATAGAAAAAAAACCCAGTTGTTCTTTCATCATTTTATGGTTTAGTCAATTCACACTTTCTAAAATCATTACGTTGTTATATGTTTTTACTGTCTTTAATAAAAATACATAGAAAGTAAGAGATGGTCTATAAATAACATGATAATAGTTAAACTCTTATCTCATAAAAGCAATATATGGCTTGCTCCATGTTTACAAAACCATCATTATTGTGTGTAGAACTGTCATCCTTTGTCCATCAACACATGCTTCTTTGCCACCATCTGTGACAAGTACAATGATTTATTAAAATAGAAACAAAAGTACATTTCTTTAACAATCAGAGCTGAAAGTAAGATGCTATAATAAGCAAATAAATGGAAGGTTGTTGCTAGTTTTTTGCATTTACCTTATTTTTGAACATCAACTTTGTCCACAAAGAGTGTCCCTGCAACAATAATCCAATGAAAAGTATAACTAATCAAATTAATGATCTATTTAATGAAAAATGAGACCAATCATAACAATAATCTGAAGGATATAAATGAAACTTGAAAGTTTGGCTACATGCTAAAGAACTCACTCTAACATAACCATATCGCTCCATAAAGTTTTGTACACGACATTCAAAGTTGTGATTTCTTCCTGTTTTCCATACCAGTGAATGCCCAAAATTGCAAACCTCAACTCAACACCTAAATGACTTAAGAGTTTAGGACTTTAGGGTTTAGAGCAAAATAGTAGCACACAAACACATAAAGAATAATAAATATTACCAGAAGTGCATTTTGTTGTATGGTCATCATTGCCATCTCAACCTCTATAAAATTCAAGGTACTACAATTATGAACTTGCAAAGACAGTTCAATTAAAAACTCAATGTGGACTTACCACATCATACCAATACAATTTGATATGGACTAAATCTTGAACACCCCACTGAAGGCGGTTGAATCTCAAAATAACCTACTCCTAATGAACAAATCAAAATATTACAAAAATGATTTAGGAAAATTCAAATGGTAAATTTGGAAAAAAGTTAAGATCTGTTAACTTGCTTGCAAATGGCTTTTGACTTACTCATTTGTAAGGCCATCTGTAAGGCTTCGACTTACGTAAGCTCTCTAAGGTTTAACCGGATAGGGTGAGTCGGACCTGACGCTAAGGTTTAATCGGATTCCTGATTCCAGGAGTGTGTATAAGTGAGAATATTTGTTGAGACTGCTCAGGTGGATTTCATCGACATCTTTTCCTATGATGTTTTCTTGTTGTTGTTGAAGAAGATGATGATATGTGCAAGCAAAATGTAGATGGACATTAGTCAACGTCGGCATTCAAACAGCCCTCATAAAGTTTTCCATATTTCCCGGTGAACTGCGTCTTGACACGCTTAGGGTTTCTTCTTATTGTTGAAGAAGTGTGTAAGCGTTATTTGCGGACCTGCAAACAAACAAACACAAAAGACCTTTTCTTATGAGACAGAGAGGGGTAGAAGTATGTAAACAGAGTGAGAGGTAGAACAATACTGGTCGAACTTAATGTGGCCACCGGGAGGGCAAAGGCATAGGTGCCAAATTTTATCAATTGAAAACCAATAATTCAAACTATAATCTTATTAATCAGCAACTAATAAGAACATTTGTTAGCCACACCAAAAGAAACAAATATCAATCGGATGAAATTAAACCGTTTCCATTCAACACCCAATTGAATCACAACACCTCATGTTTAGCTACAAAATCGATTCCAATAAATAACGTAAAACCCATATCGGTTACCAATCATTTTCATAGAAAAGCATCTTTGAAAAAGTTAAAATAATTTCAGAAAACCCAATACAATCGTGAAAATCGGAGTGTATACCGTCAACGTTGGCGCTCCTCGATCCAAAACAACCCATGATAAGAATTGCTAACAGCTCCGATGATCTCTCTGGTTAATATCCGGTGACTGGAGTTATTTGGAATGTGGTTTGGTTGTAAACAGTCCACAAAGTTCTTCAATTAACGATTACTGTAAACAACAGCGAAGGAGAGAAGAGGGGAAGATGGGAGTCTATCTCCGCATTGAAATTCCAAGTGGAGTCGTTGCGTTATCAGAACAACACCAAGAATCATAAATTCAAACTGGATGATGAAACCAATAACTTAACAAAGCAGAACTCAGAAAAAGGTTTAGGGTTACCGAAATTAGGAACTTATGACCGAAGCTTTTCGTTTGAAAGTGGAAATCGAAAATGGGGAAATGGTGCCAACGATGGATCCGACTGCATATTAGGTTTGAGAGAGAGATGCAGATTAGGTTTGAGAGTGGGTGGATGGAGACGATAAAGGTGAGGCGGTGGATTGTAAAGTATTTGGGGCGGCGAGAAAAAAAAAACGGATCCAATAATGGATCTAAAGAACCCGCGTGACAAAGGAAAACCGAAAAAGGAAAGTCCATTCCGGAAAAAAAAAGTACACCCCAATATCCCAAAATTCACGCAAATTAAACAGTATGTATAATTGTTATCTAATTTACCAGTAACAAAAGTTATCAAATTTCGAGGATATTATTTTTCATATGTTAACTGAGTCGGATAAATAAGTAACACAACAAAACATAACATATATTTTAGGGATTTTCTATTGCGAAATCCATACATCATACACTCAATCATAATATAGTAAGGATAGCAACATCAACACGCCAAATTGGAGATCTTATTGCATTATTGGTCGTACATGTAATAATCAAAATCGACTGATAAGAAAGAAAATACAAATACTTCATGCTCAACCCAACCTACACATTTATGATCTTTTCAAAAGCTATCAAAATATGTTATGAAATCAATAAATATAGAATCCATCTTCTCACTGAATTTTCCAAAAATAAACAAACGCCAAAACTATATTAAAAATACCAGCGAGAAGCTAAAACAACACTACTTAGAAGTAATAACTAGAATTTGCCAAATAATCCATTTTGCCACATTGATGACTAAGGCCCTGTTTCTTTTTTTTTTCTTGTTAATTATTGAATTCATAAATGTTGCTGAATGAATAACGATGTTTGAATATATATAGTGTTGCTGATATAATACAGTTTCTTTTTTTACTGAATGAACTCTCTGAATCTGAATAAATGACTATTTTACTCTTATGCTTAAACTTGACAAATAACAAGTAACAATTTATTTAATAACTGTTATAAATTAAAGTTATGCATATTCACATTAAAAAAACTAAAAAATAGCAAGATTAATAAATTAAATTGAGCATAACTAAAGTAAGTCAAAGAATAAATTTAATTTCAAACAATTAATATTTACATATATAATGATTAAACAAAATAGCGATGATATTTACATATATAATAGTGAATAACTCAATAGATAAGAATGAAATGTATACTCCATTACTCATAATTCACAATATAAATATGATTTTTATTAAAGAAAATAAAGGCAATTTCGGCAAACTAAATATAAAATAATGACTTAATATTAAGGATACATGTTTTCTAAATTAGGCCCTATTTAACTTTTTATTCTTATTAAGTCCTGAATTGATAATGTGTACCGAATGAATAACGATATCTGAATTGATAAAATGTTGCTATATAAGTAATGTTTTTTTTAACTGAATACACTGTTTGAATTTGAATAAATGACTAATTTACCCTCTTATTGAAAGATGACAAATAACACATTATCATTTAATTAATAATCGTTATAGATTAAAATTGTATATTATCACATTGATTAAAAAAAAATCTTAAATATCACATAATTAGTAACTTAAATTAAACATAACTTTAACATAAGTTTAGATAATCAAACCAATTAAAATATTTAAAATTTGTTGTGTCTTTAAAAAATGTTTTACAAAAACGTCATAAATAAATACAATGTTTATCATAATTAGAGAAAGAAAAACGTGTTAATCATGCATAAAAGAATTCGTTACAATAACTTTTAAGTGATAAGTCATTTAGCATTAATTTATTTTCATAGTTTTTTATTACTTATTTTATTTTTCCCATATTATCGGTTTAAAAAAATAAGAATAAATTATCCTTATTTTGACGGAAAATTGAATTTCTTAATTTACAAAGTGAGGGTATGGAAAAATATATATGAAATCAACATTTATTCTAAATGGTGATTTCATATATATACTCGTTAAGTTTGTTATACATTAAGTCCATTTAGTAAAAAAGAAACAACATATTATTCTACTAAGACATTTTGTTAACGTTAAATAAAAAGAAACAATTATATATAAGTATATAACTAAACCACTAAATATTTATACATTTAAGTTTGTTAAGTAAAAAAGAAACAACATATAAGTTATCCACCAACCATTATAATAATTTTCCCCTAGTAGATTCATTAAAGTATTGATATTTTATTTTGTATGTTATATACTCTATAAATTTCTTTTCAAAATATACTATCAGAGCAGCCCCTACCTTAGATGATCAATATTCTTTTAACATATAACAATATTAACATATTTATGATACTTATTGCGACAATGAGTTTTAAACTGCAATCTTGATGAGATGGGACCTAAAAGAACCGCCCAATGTCCACCCAATTGTGCTTTTGGTTTTGTATTTTCTCAACAAAACAAAACGGACGTGTATACAAGTTGGATCTTTGTATATCTAACTCCCTAAAAGAATAAAACGGTCATGGATGTGCTAAGGTGCATGTATGCTAAAAATCTTTCATCACACATGATAATTTTAACTAGGATGCGGTAAAATCAAAAATTCAAAAATAAACAAAAAAACTGAATCGTTTTTAAAACCAACGGTTGAGTTTTTGTTTATTCCCTGAATAATTTTTTTTCATTTTGGTTCAGTTCAAAGCAAAAAAAGACCAAATCAAACCATTTGTTATTAAATAGGTCGTTTGGATATATTGCTAATAGTTATTAGTTAATACGGAGAGAGTTAGAGATTTTAATTACTTAGTTATCGTTAAAACTAGGGGTGTAAACGAGACGAGTCAACTCGCGAGATATCCGAGATCGACTCGGAAAATACTCGAGATTGACTCGATTTTAAGCGAGCCGAGCTCGAGCTCGAGCTCGAGCTACTCAAGTACCTTTCCGAGCCGAGCTTGAGCAGTAAAATACTCGGCTCGTAAAGCTCGCGGGCTTAATCGAGTATTATGAAATTACATTTTTACCCTTTGTATATATATTTTGAAATTTCTAGTAACATATCTAAGTTAACATTACAACTTCTAAAAGCAACTAACCTAACCCTTCCCTAATACGCTCAAACTCGACAGAGACAAACGACTCTCCAGTCCTCCACTCATCGGCAATCGCTTCGCTTCCACAGTCCACGTGATTACGCCACCATCGTCCCTTCTACGTGCCACCGCCGACAGCCGGTCTGCACACTCTACCCGTACCACTGTTCCCTGCTTACAGCCGACCCTCCACGTACTAATCTGTTTAAATCCAAAAACCGTAAAAGTATAAACTCAAATGGTTTTTTAGGGCCAAAAAAAGCAGAACTGTTCTCGATTGGTTTTGGTTTTAGACTAAATCCGAACCAAAGCGATACATAGGTTAATTAAAGATATGCTAGAGAGTATCATATATAGCTTTACGTTTTTTTTAACAACTCTCACATGCAATCTCTAATGTTACTCGTAAATCTGTCTGTCTTTTGAATTGTGGAGACTGATTGTTTGTGGCGGATGTCAAGGTTGTCCCACATCGTAAGTGGTGAAGGAAGAGAATATAAATACCACACCAATTGCGATGCAATGTTAGCATCCCACATTGTTTAGACATAATTTCTTTTGTATCACCTAGCTTTATATATTGATGAAGGGTACGCGGGAAGAAAAGGGCATCGACATCTACATGGCAACCCTATGCCACCGGCATCACCGCCCCGTGATACCGGCAAGCGACATGGGTCCATCAACATATTCACGTAGCTGTCTCCAACGGCTAAAAATGTAAAAAAAAAATCAATTTTTTATATAATAAATGCAATATGATGGCTATATGTAAAAACATTCAATTATAAATACATACACAATCCTCAAATAAATTCATATAAACCCCATTCAAAAACACTCAAATTTCTCTCAATTTCACAAAATCAAAAACATGTCGGGTCCATCTCGTAGTAGAAATGATTGGCTCGTTAACGTGAGATCGGCGATCCTAAATTTGATGGAAAAAGTTATCAACATTTTAAAAGAAGAAGAAGAAGCGGATGCCGCTCAAAGTGCACATCCGAGGACGCGGGTTAGGTTGCATAGAGACCGAGCCACTGCACACAACCTTCTTATGTCACATTATTTCGACGAGAATTGTGTTTACGGATGCTACAATTTTCGCCGATGGTTTCGAATGGAGCGACTGTAAGAACCCGTGAAAATGTGTAATAAAATGTAAAATAATCGGGTAAAAAGGGCGAAAAGTTGTAAAAGGGTAAAACGGTCTTTTGACACGTTGTGAGATTATTATGTGTAATAATATGTATTTGTGTAATAATAATACAAGAAATAAGAAGTTATGTGAAATTTGGAGTTTTACGGTGTGAATAGTGAAATTTGGCCGAAAAGGGTATAATGGTCAATAGACATGGAGATGACCAAAATGTCAAGAAAATGTTAGGTTAGAAGTTAATGGAACTTTGGTTGTAAAGTTATGGTCTTAGGACCATTTTTGTAGAGAAGTTAAAGACTAAAGGACCAAAATGCAAATGTTTTATATATTAATTATATAAAACTTATTCTCTTCATTATGTAGAGAAACAACAGAAGTTTCCAGAGAGGATTAGAGAGAGCGAGAGTGAGCAGGAAGAACACGGGAGAAGAAGTTCAAATTTGCCAAGGGAATCAAGAATTGAAGTTGGAATTGGGGATTCCAAGGTTAGTAATCAAAGTTTTTACCCAAACCCTTGTGTGTTCTTGATGGGTTTCTATAGAATGGACTGAAATTTGTAATCTCAATCATAATCCATGAAGTACATATGATTTCTGGGCTTAAAACATGTCTAGGAGGTAAGAACAAGTCTTAAAAATAGCAAAGTAGGTTGCTATTATTGAGAAATTGGAATGTTGCTCAAGAACCCTAAATCACGAATTGGTGTGATTAAGGTGTTTTTAATAGCTTAAAACCTGTTATTAGTCAAGGGTTTTGGTCCTAGAACAAACCCCATACGATTAAGCACTGAAATAAGTGCTTAATGGGTGAAAACTGCGTGCTACAGTGCACAAATCGCGACTGATCAGGCCACTGCCCAGGCGCCAGGCGCAGTGCGCCCAGGACCAGGGCGGGGTGCGCCCAGGCGCAGTGCGCCCCTGGCCAGGCGCAGTGCGCCTTCAGACAGGACCAAATTTGTTAAAAATTTCAAATTTTCCAAACGCTAGAAACCATAGCTAGACATGTCCGATTGACCTGAAATTTTAGCCATAACCCTAAAATGGTATAAGAACATGTTGGGAATGGTCAAATCCGTAATCCGACCTTGCGGAAAAGTCACTGTAGCGGCAGTGGCTAAAAGTACTATTCACGTCAAAACTTAATTTTGGAATTTGAGCTAGACTTGTCCAATGAACTCCAAATTTGAAACACAAGTCTAATATGGCTTAAGATTTCATGGAAAAGAGTCGGAACTGAAATACGACCCCTCGGGGGTACTGTAGCAGAATACGCGTATTTCGGAAGAAAATCGTTAAACGAATTTATTAATGATTATACATTCAATATAACCCGTAGTAGCATCGTATGGCACTCTTGTGCTGTAAGTTAGTTGTTATATATATGAATTGAATATAAACATATATCTTGTAAATAATAGGTGGTGGTTCAAATACGGTGAACCGAGCGAAGGAAAAAGAAGTGCAAAAGACTAACTGACTCGAGGTGAGTGTTATGTGGATTTTCGAGTACATAGCTAAACGAATTTTATTTAAAGTATTTTGGAGTCAAAGTGGTTTATGTCTTTAAAAGTATATTATGGAAAGTATGATTATAATGTGAAAGAAATGGAACCAGAAATACAGTGACTAATAATGTGATTGACTCATGATGATAAGTTGCTTTATTATCCGGATAAAGACCACGGCCTGCTGCGGTAGGGGTGGCAATAAGACACTACTGGGATGGTACCTCCCGTCGCGAAGTAGTTGTCTTACCTTGATAGATGAATTCGTTTCATGCTATTGGGGAAGTAGCTATACGGGTGCGTCTCGTATAAAACCTACGGGTGCGCTCGTAGGAATGTACCATTAGAAAGAAACAAGGAATACCTGTGGGTGAGCTCACAGGAAAAAGAAATATTGAAAGTCTAAAGAATAATGATATTTTTGGTAACTGTTTTTGGGTCTAAACCCATAATGCTCACGAGACATTATGTCTCACGTATTTTGTTTAAAATGATATGTACTCAGGTAAACAGGAAGGGCATGAAAGAGTAGAGTGCGGGACCGTAATCACTGTCGTAAAAGATGTAAACTAAACAGGTTTGAACTATGGTTTGTGATGCAAATTTGTGATACCCCGTTGTATAATAAAACGTTTTGTAAAATAAAATAAATGTGAAATAAGTTTAAAAAAAAAATGGTGCAAAAGTTGGGGTGTTACAATTTGGTATCAGAGCCATGGTTTAAGCGAATTAGGTTGGGTAACCATCCTAGGCTTAAACTAGTGGATTAATAGTAAGTAAAGAAGTAGTACTAGGTACTAACCAACGGGGTAGAGTCGGTAATTTACAGTATTGCAATCCACAGAAACCAGGGAATCAGGAAGCCTTGTGATAACACCAGAGCCAAAGTATATAGGTGGTTAAAATAATATTGGGCCCGTATTATTGTAACCACAGGATATGCTTTGGAAATGGTGAAGTCACGGGGGGCCCTGAGGAACTTGGTTGTGGAAATTTGTAGGGAGATAACTAGGAACATAAGTTCCATAGGGAGATCATGTGCTACCGTTTTTGAGTATATTGATATATATATATATATATATATATATATATATATATATATATATATATATATATATATATATATATATATATATATATATATATATATATATATATATATATATATATATTGAGAAGTAACATGATGTGTCCCCTATGGACAACCAGGGGATCACAGTATGTGTGTACTAAAAGTTGTGATAAAAAAAAATGTTATTATAAAATGAAAGTAAAATACTTAAGTACGTATTAGATAAGGAATCAAAGGCAGAAATGAAAATTAAGTAATGGGAAGCTGTGACTTCCAAACCCGAAAGAAATACGATAAATAAAGACACTTAATGATTGAAGTAAATAGATATGTCACAATTATAGTGCTATAATCAAAAATATAACAAAGTAAGTTATCCGAGTGGGAAAGAAATGAAAAATGGGAAACTGTTAGAGACAAACAATGAGGATAATCAGAGGAATATAAGGAAAGCTATTAAAGAAAACGATGATGAGATGAATTGTCAATTTGGAATCAAATCCAACGATCACATAAAATGAATATAAGAAGAAATATAAATGATGAAATGTTACCTCAGGGTATGTCCACCAATGATAATCGAAGGACTGTAGAAATGATTGCTAAATATTATAATCAATATGAAGTAAGGAATAAGAGAGAATGCCTAAGTAAGTACTAGGCAAAGAATCAAATATGAAATAACGAATGAAAAATAAGAATTTTAATAAATAGATACGAAGTTACTACTTCTGAATGTGAGTGAATCTAACGAGTAAAGGTGCCCAATGATTGTGAGAAATGGTCGGTACATGGCCAGTACTTATGAAATGTAAAAGAATGTGTATATATGTGTTTATAAATATAAAAGATTGGGTAAGTTTTGGGACTTACATCATGTATAAAAGTATAAAGGTAGTTATATAATAGGTATTCTAATTAGAATACTATAAAGTGTAAAAAAAAAAGTGAGATAATGCATTTGGCATATCGCCTCGAAATACCAAAACAAATGGTAGATAATGAGAAACTAAATGGAAGTTGTGTATCACCTAAAGATACATAAGAAGTAAGTCTTATATGCAATATGAAAAATATAATGTTGTAAAGAAATGTATAGTGTATATTGCCTTAAGATACATAGAAGTAAATAGTGTAAAGAAATGAAGTTTAAATGAAAGAGTAATGTAATGTGTTGGGCATAAAGCCTTATGACACATAAAAAAAAAATTGAATGTCTATAAAAATGTGGGTAATCTATATGAGTATGAAAGTAGTGTATACTCTATAAGTAGGATGAGATAAAACAAGTAATGGTCGAGTCAGAAGTGCAAGTCTTTATTGAAGCATTATTAGGATGCAGTTGGGGTAATAAGAAAGGTAAAAGTTATTTTTGGTATTAGTCATAACAAGTAAAGAGTAATGAATGGTAAAAGTTGACCAAAGAAAGTGGAGACCACATCTATGTCAACGAATCAGGTCGGGCTTTTGACCTGGGAGGATTTTGTGGCGCGGTTCCAGAGGTAGTATGTGCCACAAGTAGAGATGGAGCAGAATTCCCACGAGTTTTGACTCTGAAGCAGACGACAGAGAGCTTGTCTGGGATGACACGGAAAGTTACAGAGATGATGTAAGTAATGGAGCGGGCATGTGCTGTTAGAGCGGTTAGGGCAGGGACAGAGAGGGCATGTGGTTGAGCTTTACAGCTCACGATCAAGGAGATGTTAGGGACAGTTAGAGTAGCTAGCGGAAAATGAGCAGTATACGATGGTTGATGTAAATGTCTTTACATCGTCAAAACATGCGTGATGAGATAGTGTTTGACATTGATATGAGTTGTTGGGTTGTTAAGCTAGGTTTATTTTTTTTCATTCTCCAAAGATGTTGATGAAGTGGGAGGTGGTAGTGAAGTGTGCTCACTTAAGAGGTGTCGAGACTTCGAGGCAAGTGTTATGTTCAGTCAAAGTGGGGGAGCCGGTCAAGTTGACGAGCGCGACTACGAGAAATGAAATTAAGCTTTTAGCACGGATGAAATTGCTAGAATGAAGACACTCAAGGTGATTGAAAGTAAAAGAGCATGAACCGTTGTTGCGGGAATAGGTGAAATGTCACTGAAAGAATCAGGTAGGATCGGGTTTGAACCCAAGTAGGCGAGAATTGTTCATTTGAAAGGGAAAGAGGTTGCTTAAATGACAATAATGTGTTCAGACGTGTAATGACATGTGGTGAACATGAATAGAGATTATAGGGGTGTTAGGGGTGATATCTTCCTCGTTAAGCTATTCATTTAGGTCACAGAAGGACCTGAACATCAATATACCCCTTACGCCTATTAGGAGGGAAGTGCAGTTCCTTGGACACGTCGTCTCAATCCAAGGTATTAAAGTAGATCCAACAAAAATGGAGGCAGTGATGAAATGGGAAATTCCCAAGACCCCAACGGAAGTAAGAAGTTTTCTCGGACTCGCCGGGTATTACCGACGATTCATCCAGGATTTTTCACCAATTGCAGTACCTTTTACGAAGCCAACAAGAAAAAGGGGTAAAATTTGAATGGGGGGCAGAACAAGAAAAAAAAAAGTATTCGCAACACTAAAAAAGAAGTTATGTAATGCGCCAGTTGTTACTCTACCAGGGGAAACTAAAGATTTCATGGTGTATATTGACGTCTCAAACAGAGGGTTGGGTTGTGTACTGATGCAGCGGGGAAAAGTAATAGCATATTCTTCTCGCCAATTGAAGGAACCCGAAACCCGATATGCAACGCACGATTTGGAACTGGCAGCAATTGTGTTTGCCTTAAAAATCTGAAGGCATTACCTGTATGGAACAAAGTGCACCTTGTATACGGATCATAAAAGCTTGCAGTACGTATTTCCTCAGAAAGATCTCAATATGAGGCAATGTAGGTGGCTAGAGCTAATAAATGATTATGACTGTGAAATCGCTTACCACCCTGGGAAAGCGAATGTGGTAGCAGATGCCTTAAGCAGAAAGTTTCATGAAAAGAAAAGTCAAGAGAAGTTGATGAAGATCGAATTGAAATCAAGCCTAATAGAAAGCATCAAAGACGCCCAAAAGAAAGTATTGGAAAGAGGTGACTTAAAGAAGGAAAAGCTAGGAAAAGATTTGGTGTTTGGAGAAAATACCCAAGGACTGAAGACAGTCAAAAATCGCATATGGGTACCAAAAGCAGGTGGAATCCGAAAGTTGATTCTAGAATAATCTCATAAGTCAAAGTATTCTATTCATCCTGGAAGTACGAAAACTTATCGGTGTCTCAAAGAACAGTATTGGTGACCGGGAATGAAGAAAAGAATTGTCAAATATATTTCTAAATGTGCAACCTGTGCACAGGTGAAAGCGGAACACTAAGCCCCATATGGAAATACTCAACCATTGCAAATTCCAGCGGGGAAATGGGAAGATATACCCATGGATTTCATAGTTAGGTTACCAAGAACTAGAAGAGGACATAATTCCATATGAGTCATTGTTGACCGCTTGACCAAGAGTGCTATGTTTTTGGCGATTAATGAAAATACGCAATTGGAAACGTTGGCGCAGATATACAAGGATGAAGTTATACGACTTCATGGAGCTCCCTTGTCAATTGTGTCTAACAGAGACCCACGGTTTACCTCAAAATTGTGGGAGGCACTACAAGAACGTATGGGGACAAAAATTAAAATGAGTACAGCTTATCATCCCCAGACTGACGGGCAAAGTGAACGAACTATCCGGACCGTAGAATATATGCTACGATCCTGTGCTTTGGATTTTGGTGGAAATTAGGACGAGCACTTGCCATTGGTAGAGTTTTCTTATAACAACAGCCATCATTCTAGTATTGAGATGCCACCGTTTGAAGCTCTATATGGTAGAAAGTGTAGAACTTCTCTGTGTTGGTTGGAAGCGGGAGAGACTAAAATGACTGGGCCGGAAATTTTAAGAATAACAAACGAAAAGATTAAAATAACTCAAGAAAGCTGCTCAGGACAGGCCGAAGAGTTATGCGGATTTGAAGAAGAGACCTTACGACTTAAAGGAAGGTGATCTTGTAATGCTCAAAGTGTCACCGTGGAAAGGTGTGGTAAGATTTGGAAAGAGGGGTAAACTGAGTCCAAGATACATTGGACCATTCAAGATCTTAAAAAGAATTGGTGAACAAGCTTTCAAGATAGCGTTACCACATGAACTGAGTAGTATTCAGGGTACATTCCATGTGTGTTATTTGAAAATGTATTTTGGGAAAAGTGAACTTGTTATCCCATTGAAAGACCTAACAGTAGAAGCTCCGAATAAACTGATAGAAGAACCAGAAGCAATGTTGGAGGTGAGAAACAAAGAAATTGATTTAGTCTTGGTCAAATGGAAGCACGTGTCGAGCTCGGATTTTAACTTGGGAGACGCTAGAAGAAATGAAGAAAAGATACCCGAATCTCATAAATTATGAGAAGATTCCGAGGACGGAATCCTCTTAAGGGGGAGAGGTTGTAAGAACCCGTGAAAATGTGTAATAAAATGTAAAATAATCGGGTAAAAAGGGCGAAAAGTTGTAAAAGGGTAAAACGGTCTTTTGACACGTTGTGAGATTATTATGTGTAATAATATGTATTTGTGTAATAATAATACAAGAAATAAGAAGTTATGTGAAATTTGGAGTTTTACGGTGTGAATAGTGAAATTTGGCCGAAAAGGGTATAATGGTCATTAGACATGGAGATGACCAAAATGTCAAGAAAATGTTAGGTTAGAAGTTAATGGAACTTTGGTTGTAAAGTTATGGTCTTAGGACCATTTTTGTAGAGAAGTTAAAGACTAAAGGACCAAAATGCAAATGTTTTATATATTAATTATATAAAACTTATTCTCTTCATTATGTAGAGAAACAACAGAAGTTTCCAGAGAGGATTAGAGAGAGCGAGAGTGAGCAGGAAGAACACGGGAGAAGAAGTTCAAATTTGCCAAGGGAATCAAGAATTGAAGTTGGAATTGGGGATTCCAAGGTTAGTAATCAAAGTTTTTACCCAAACCCTTGTGTGTTCTTGATGGGTTTCTATAGAATGGACTGAAATTTGTAATCTCAATCATAATCCATGAAGTACATATGATTTCTGGGCTTAAAACATGTCTAGGAGGTAAGAACAAGTCTTAAAAATAGCAAAGTAGGTTGCTATTATTGAGAAATTGGAATGTTGCTCAAGAACCCTAAATCACGAATTGGTGTGATTAAGGTGTTTTTAATAGCTTAAAACCTGTTATTAGTCAAGGGTTTTGGTCCTAGAACAAACCCCATACGATTAAGCACTGAAATAAGTGCTTAATGGGTGAAAACTGCGTGCTACAGTGCACAAATCGCGACTGATCAGGCCACTGCCCAGGCGCCAGGCGCAGTGCGCCCAGGACCAGGGCGGGGTGCGCCCAGGCGCAGTGCGCCCCTGGCCAGGCGCAGTGCGCCTTCAGACAGGGACCAAATTTGTTAAAAATTTCAAATTTTCCAAACGCTAGAAACCATAGCTAGACATGTCCGATTGACCTGAAATTTTAGCCATAACCCTAAAATGGTATAAGAACATGTTGGGAATGGTCAAATCCGTAATCCGACCTTGCGGAAAAGTCACTGTAGCGGCAGTGGCTAAAAGTACTATTCACGTCAAAACTTAATTTTGGAATTTGAGCTAGACTTGTCCAATGAACTCCAAATTTGAAACACAAGTCTAATATGGCTTAAGATTTCATGGAAAAGAGTCGGAACTGAAATACGACCCCTCGGGGGTACTGTAGCAGAATACGCGTATTTCGGAAGAAAATCGTTAAACGAATTTATTAATGATTATACATTCAATATAACCCGTAGTAGCATCGTATGGCACTCTTGTGCTGTAAGTTAGTTGTTATATATATGAATTGAATATAAACGTATATCTTGTAAATAATAGGTGGTGGTTCAAATACGGTGAACCGAGCGAAGGAAAAAGAAGTGCAAAAGACTAACTGACTCGAGGTGAGTGTTATGTGGATTTTCGAGTACATAGCTAAACGAATTTTATTTAAAGTATTTTGGAGTCAAAGTGGTTTATGTCTTTAAAAGTATATTATGGAAAGTATGATTATAATGTGAAAGAAATGGAACCAGAAATACAGTGACTAATAATGTGATTGACTCATGATGATAAGTTGCTTTAGTATCCGGATAAAGACCACGGCCTGCTGCGGTAGGGGTGGCAATAAGACACTACTGGGATGGTACCTCCCGTCGCGAAGTAGTTGTCTTACCTTGATAGATGAATTCGTTTCATGCTATTGGGGAAGTAGCTATACGGGTGCGTCTCGTATAAAACCTACGGGTGCGCTCGTAGGAATGTACCATTAGAAAGAAACAAGGAATACCTGTGGGTGCGCTCACAGGAAAAAGAAATATTGAAAGTCTAAAGAATAATGATATTTTTGGTAACTGTTTTTGGGTCTAAACCCATAATGCTCACGAGACATTATGTCTCACGTATTTTGTTTAAAATGATATGTACTCAGGTAAACAGGAAGGGCATGAAAGAGTAGAGTGCGGGACCGTAATCACTGTCGTAAAAGATGTAAACTAAACAGGTTTGAACTATGGTTTGTGATGCAAATTTGTGATACCCCGTTGTATAATAAAACGTTTTGTAAAATAAAATAAATGTGAAATAAGTTTTTAAAAAAAAAAATGGTGCAAAAGTTGGGGTGTTACAGCGACCTTTATTTCTACGTATTATTACCGATGTGACGAATATGTCAGCGTTTATACAACAACATACCAAACGGATCACATGCAAAAACCTCGAGGAGTTTTGTAGGTGCGTCGTTGATATATACGGTCCACGATATTTGCACAGGCCTACATTCAGTGACGTGCAGACCATATATGCTCATTACGCACATCTTCATGGCTTTACCGACATGCTTGGGAGTTTGGATTGTCTTCGTTGGGAATGGGGTGGTTTCCCTACTACATGACACGGGCAATACACGCGAGGTGATAAATGTCACCCGACAGTCATTCTTGAGGCTTTTGCGTCACATGATCTTTTGTTTTGGCATGCCTACTTCGGTACCCCGGGTTCAAACAATGAGATCAACGTTTATCAAATGTCACCGTTACTCGACACCGTTTGCAACGGATCGACTCCTAGTTGTCCGTTTCAATTTCAAGTAAATGGAACCACATACAAATACATGTATTACCTAGTAGATAGTATATATCCTGAGCATTCTGTGTTTGTGAAACATTTGCCATGTTCCGTTGATCCAAAACTTGTGAAATATAAAGCTACTCAAGAAAGGGCTAGAAAGGATATCGGAAGAGCATTTGGAGCACTCAAGAAGCGTTGGCACATAATAGCCAAACCAGCACGATCTTGAGATAAAGATAAACTCGCAGCTATTATGTATACGTGTATTATTTTACACAACATGATTTTAGAGGACGAGGGAAAAACAATATGCAAGTATGTGGAAAACGAACAGGCCGCGTCATCTAACAGCAAGCCGCCTATAGAACCTGGTTCTCCAGCATACGTCCAAATAAGACGGAGCTTCGTGACGTTGGCAAACATCACGAGCTACGAACCGATTTGTTGGAGCATTTGTACCGAGTTAATCTTGTCGATCTTAATGTGCCTCCGGTAGACGATACGGAGGACTTTTCGGATTGGCCATATTTTTATTTTTATTTTATGTTTTGTCTTTTTTAATTTTAATGTAATGTTTTTTAAATTTAATGTAATGTTTATTTTAATTTTAAAGTAATGTTTTTAATTTAAATGTCACAATTTAAAAAAAAAACAAATAGTATAGAATGACATCCATGATCCACCCCAAATTATAGGCATCCAAAGGCATTTTCGTATGCATCCTATGTGGCGCTTACATGACAGCCGATGCTTAAGACTTCGTAGGTAATGATACCGCTTAGCCTAAGATTCACCCCCGAGATTAATAATAGATTTCTCTAATTTGCCCATGACTGTAGCACAATTACACTGATTATGTGAACCACGTAATTCTATTGTCTTCTTTATATTTCTTGGCATCTTTTAATTGTGCGTTTGTTGGTTGAATATGTAACATTGTCTACCACAAGACTTGAACCTTCAATTTATTGGCCGATCGAAGCTTTCCAAAACATATGACTTTTTTGTATATAGCTTTATGTACCTAGCTATAATTCACCTGGACATACATAAAAGGAAATTCTAATGAATGATATACTGGTTGGTAAATGTATTTGGCATACATAACGTGAAGTCTGAACGTCCTTGGAACATCTTCGGTGGGGATTGGAGAGTTTTGTTACCATGAAAAAACTTATGTAAAAAAGCAATGTTGCTGTAGGAGTTTTCGAAATGGAATGTTTTAGTAGATCCTAAATTGAGCTTTTTCAAACAATAAATATGCTCTCCCCTTTTCGGTTTCTTAGTTCCTTGGAATTTATTAATTATTAGAATAGATTATCAAATCACAATTAAAATTTAATTCCAATATAACTTTAAACAGGATAAAACTAAAAATATAAAAATTCCTATAAGGAGAACATAAATTTAAATATAGTTTACAATTTTACATTATATCGAAATTTTCCTAAATATAGTGACTTATTTAAAGAGAAAATAGATTATATAAATTGGAATTGGTGGGATGCACTTTTTGTTATAACTGAGAATTTATTAAAGCTTTTAGTTTGTTAAGTTGTTCAGACGATATAGGAAAATAAATGGTTGTAACCAAAAAAGCGTGAAAGTTGTTACCAGTTCAAATCACTCAAAGGAATCATATATTTGCTGTTAAAGAAAATTAACTTTTACCCATTTCAATCTATAACTTAAGGGGTTAACGTAATAGAATGTTTGCCACTGTGTAACGTGTCACAATCGTTGAAAGGATTTGGTGGAGGACATGTCATCGATGTGTTGGGCCATGTGGACCGTCCAACTCACATAAGGGCGGCGAATAAGGACAATAAAACTTTAGGCCATAGCCTGTCTACGTAGGCAAGCATGTGTTACAACATTATTGAGTCTTATTATCTCATTATTCTTAGTTTGATCACAATTGCAAGTGGCCATCGCCACCACCTTTTCCAATTCAAAATTTCACTGTCTAAAATATTTACAATGATGAATTTGGCTTAAATCATTATATAAGATATTAACTTAATGGCTTTAAAAAACATCGTGAGTTAAATTTGTATCTATTGTAATTTGTAGGTCCACTATTTTGAAGCTTTATAGATTAAACTAGTAAACATGGAGAAACTTTACATAAAATTATATGCAAGTTTGGTAAGTATTAGTCGTATATAACTCCTTGGGACGTTATTCCTTACAGCTTCAAGAGGGTTTTGAAGATAAAAAAGGGCACGTGATTTAATTAAATTAGAATAAATTTTGTAATTCTTTTATATGAAAAGAATAGTAAAAGCATATTAAATTTCCAATCCACCTCTCAATTTCGTGACTCAGAAAAAGCATCCGCCACGTCTGATAATGAATATCAAATACCAATCAATCACCTACCACCTGTGTATTCTTCAAATGCAGGATACCACATACCAACATAAAATGAAATTTAAAAAAACAATAAAGCATGAAAATGGGCTTAGTAAACGTATAATACAAAACAACATATATTATTGAAGTATTTTTTGAAAGGCCGTTACCATACCTTACTCATGTCTACAATCACGCTACGTTTTCTTAAGTTTTTTCTAAGCCGTAGAAAAAACATAATGTAAATGATTAACTGATAATTGATAAATAACTACAAACTTAAACACGGAACTTTCTTTTTCTGGTCTTATAATCAATTAGACATATTCTTGCTACATTAAATTTAAATATATAGATATTGAGTTCTATTAGTGTTCATAAAGTCAAAATATTATCAAAAATTTTCTTTTGACCAATTAGGAAGCTGATCAATACCAATCCCACACACAATAATTCGATAAATATTCCTTTTAGTCGATAAGATAGTGCCCATGGACCACTAAAAAGCGACTCTACGTCTACGTTTCATTAACTTCTATCATCTATAGATTTACAAAAATACCCTTGTACTACTAATGATAATCTCCAAGAAGCATATAACAGAATTGTCTAAAAATCTGCTACATTGAAGTAGTACATTCTGCAGTGTCTGTTTACTATTTAAAAATATGACTTATTAACAGCTTGGATTAAAATCTGTGTATTAGCCTGTATTTGCATGTGATATATCATTCGGTACCATGGGGTACCAGGCCCACTCCAAGATGTACTAAAAGCAATGTCCAAGTGGCATTTTTGTCATTTAGTTCCTACTTTCTCAAGAGGTTTTATCAAGGGGCCATAAGGTTTAGATATATATAGTGTGAAGTTTGAAAGTTGAAGGCATCTCAAGATAAAGCTTACCATATTACTTCAGTCATTATTATCTCACAGATTTAACTGTGAGAATTTGCTTGACTGTACGTACATGATCAATGGCAACCGCAACTCATATTCCAGACTTTTTGCACTCAAAGGTCAGTGATCATAACTTTATATTATATTCTTTATATTTTATATGATCTGTAAATCACTAGTGATCTGATAATTATGGTTTAGATTCATTGATAAAGAAAACGGATCTTTAGTATCATGAGAAATAATCTGGTCAGATAGCTGAAAGCCTGCATGAGTAAGAATTAATTTCATAGAAAGATCAGAGATTTCTTTGTGAATAAACTTTTAGAGTTTTGATTATTTTGTGGGTTGATAAGACTGGCATCAACATCCATAAGTTTGAATTGCTTTAGTAGTAAGATCACCATCATAAAGCAATCCAAAAAAGTTGTACTAACAAATTAGAGTTTTTTGTATATATGTTTTTGGAAGAAATGGAATCTTTCAAAGGAATTAGAATCAAAGAATTGGAATATGTATATAACATGAAGTTATAATCTGTGAAGCTTTTGGTTGGCAGGAAACAGAATGGAATTCAACTGAAATTGTGGAAGAAAAAGTTACAGAAGTTGCTGGTAACAAACTTGAAATTGGGAGCCAAGTGGCAGAAACTGTAAATACGCAGCTAGGAACCGGTACATTGACCGGTGAGAGTGAAACTTTTTTCCAAGCACTCTCAGTTCCCATGGTCAGTGTTGATGATGTTACAAGCTCGCAAGATGCAACCAGTGAGGATGTAAAAGAAACGACTATTCAACATGCTACCACAATTGATCCACAAGAGGTAATTTAATCCCAACCTAAGTTGGAATGAAGTGGATCCAAAAGGTCCATAGAAAATAAATTAAATAAAGTCACGTTTTATAGGCGATGCTTACTGGTTCTATGCTTAATCCAAAAGACGTACTACGATTCTCATGCAAAATTATAATGTCAAATACTCTTCTCCAACATTCATCTAGTTGTTTCAATTGTTCACAAAATGATAAATACCTAGAGAAAACCATATTGTAAAGAATAATAACTGACACACATAACTTTTTTGAAGAAAGAACAATTAAATAAAGCTACTATATATAAAGGTTGCTTTCACAAACTTTGAGCCTATTCATATTAATCATCATTTCTTTCTTTCATTCTTCCCATATACTGAAGATATATTTTTTTCAAACAGGACCAAAGAGAAATAAAGGCTGAGAAAAGTGTCAACAAAACTGCTGAGTCTCCTTTAGAAATTGAGCAAGAGAAAGATACTGAAGAAATCAAATCAACTGTTGAAATAGAGGAGGAAAAAGAGCAACAAGGATTGTTGCATGTCATCAAGACTGATGATTACATCACAGCACAAACAGAACCTCGTATAGAAAGTGCAGAACATGAAGTCAAAGTTGATGATGGTCAAAAGGAGAAATCTGACAACCCACTGGTTAAAGAAACATGTGAAGAGACCATCATAGAGAAAGTTGAAAACGAAGAAGAGGTAAAGGATTATGATAGTTCTATGATTGAGATTAATGAGAAAACAACAGTGATTTTAAGCAAAGATGAAGATCAAGAAAGAAAAGAAGAGGGAAACATGTTAGAAAAAGACCAAGGTGAGGATGCTGTTATAAGCTCACAGGACACAATATTTGAAGGAGGCTTAAATGAAAAAAACCACCAGAGTGAAGGCAATGAACCTGAAGCTGTTGAAACTAAAGAAAGTATAGGGGAAGATATTGAAGAAACGACCTTTCAACATGCTACCACAGTGGCTTATAATGCAACACCTAAAGATATCCCCAAGGAAGAAGTAGAGGACAAAACTATTGATCCACAACGGGTAATTTCTCTCCAACTATTCAAATTTTAGTTGTACATCATAATGTGCATGAGAAACTAGTAAGTGTATATGTTGTCAAACTCCTTAATAGTTGATAAAACTTGAACAAATGTACCGAGTATATATACCACGTAAGGACTCAAAACAAGATAAAATACACAGCATCTACAAATAAAAATTCAACTTGATTTTTGCCATTGAACATGTAGAGATAAAAGAAGATTTACATTTTCTTATAATATTTTTGAGTCTTTGAGGAGAGAAGAGCAAGTTGTAGATCCAAAAGTGTTATGGAAAATTAATATTATGTCATCTTTTTAATAGTAAGTCTTACTTGTTCTATGCGTAATCCATAAGCCCGTACTATGATTCTCATGCAAACTTATAACGTCAAATACTCTTCTACTCAAATAAAAAATCAAGGTTCACAAAACGATAAATTCCTCGAGAAAACCATGTTATAAAGAAATTTAACTGCCACTGACAATTTTTTGAAAGAAAGAAAAATGAAACGCAAAACTACCACAAAGATTGGTTTCTCAAACTTTGAGGCTATTGACATATGTCGTTGTTTCTTTTCTTTCATCATTCCAGTG
The DNA here is from genome assembly GCA_023525715.1 of Cichorium intybus. Lineage (NCBI taxonomy): Eukaryota > Viridiplantae > Streptophyta > Magnoliopsida > Asterales > Asteraceae > Cichorium > Cichorium intybus. The sequence continues at coordinate 155,441,998 of CM042011.1, read as the reverse complement.
TACTGAAAATATTTTTTTCCCGAATAGGCAAGCAAGACGAGTGAGAATGGAGCAAAGGACGAAAGAGAACAAAAGCAAGATGAAGATAGTCAAGAAGTCAAACCAAGTGTTGAAACAGAAGAGAGAACAGAACAACAAGGATTATTGCATGCTGCCACGGCTGATGATGGTGGCATCACAGAACAAACAGAATCTCAGGTAGAAAGTGCACCACATGAAGTAAAAAGTGTGGAGGCTATTCAGAGTGATGAGGGTCAAAAGGACATTTCAGATAGCCCCTTAGTCAAGGAAGTATGTGAAGAGACTGGAAGCTTCATGGTTAAGGAAGTGTCTGAAGAGACTGTTTTAGAGAAAGTTGAATCTGAAGAAGGGTTAAAACTTTCTGAAATTACCAATACTGCTCTGAATGAAAATGAAATAGCAAGTACAATTGAAGATGAAGAAAAGAAAGAAGAGGTTTATGTGTCAGGAAAAGGCCAAGGTGGTGAGGATGATGTTACAAGTTCACAAGATGCAATCTGTGAAGACATAAAAGAAACAACAATTGATCAAAATGTTAACACAGTGGCTTATTCTGAAGAGGGGAAGTCTCTGAATGCAGTGCCTAAAGAGACCCTAAAAGAAGAAGTAGAGGAAGAATCGAATGTAGCACAAGAGGTAGTTCATCTTCATCCTAAGTAATCTCATCTAACTACTCTAAAATTCATTTTCTTTATTCAAAGAGTATATTTAAATCAACACAACTTGCTTTATTCAACTGAACAAAGAAGTAGAGATGGAAAGCACTCTAACTTTTCTTATTAACAAATGACACTCAAAAAATGATAAATGCCTAAAGAAAATCGCGTTATAAAGAATAACTGCCACTCATATTCAGAAGAAAGAACAATGAAACAAAGCTACCACAAAGATTGTCTTCACAAACTTTGAGCCTATCCGTATAAATTATCATTTTTTTTCATTCTTCTTGTACACTGAATATGTTTTTTTTCTTCAACAGGACAAAAGAGAACAAAAGCCTGAGGAGGAAAGTGTCAACAAATTTGTACAGTCTTCTTCAGAAACTGAGCATGTTGACGACATTAAAGAAATCAAACCAAGTGCTGAAGTAAACAGTGATGAGGCTATTCAGAATGATGAAGGTCAAAAGGAAACTTTTGACCACCCCTCAGTTAAGGAAGTATGTGAAGAGACTGGTTCAGAGAAAGTCAAATATACTGATGAGGTAAAAGAAGCAAGGAATGAGAATGAAATAGTGACCAAAGTTGAAGATGAAGAAAAGGAACAAGAGGTTGAATCTGAAGAAGGGTTAAAACTTTCTGAAAGTTCCAATATTGCTCTGAATGAAAATGAAATAGCAAGCAAAGTTGAAGATGAAGAAAAGGAACAAGAGGTTTATGTGACAGGAAAAAGCCAAGGTGGCGGGGATGATGTCACAGGTTCACAAGATGCAACATCTGAGGATATAAAAGAAACAACAGTGGACAAACCAAGTGATGCTCAAGAGGTAATCCATACTCATTCTATGTAATCTCTACTATCTTAAAAGTCTTACTCGTAGATCGATCCACCTAGAACTTCAAATGTTATAATCATTAACAAATATGGAAATGTAGTTTTACAAATTTTGACGATAAATTGGACTTATCATGTTGTGTTACTTTCATTCTCCACACGCACTAAAAATACTTGTTTATATAGGCAAGCGAGCCATATGAGGGTGAAGTTAAGGAACTAGAATTTGTTAAAACTAAAGAAGGTATAGACGAAGATACTGAAGAAATCAAATCTAGTGTTGAAACAAAAGAAATTGAAGAAGAGGTTATAGTCAACGATGATGGTCAAAAAAACAAGTCTGAAAGCCCCTTGGTTAAGGAATTATGTGAAGCAACAGGCCCAGAGAAGGATGAATCAATTGATGCTCAAGAGGTAATTCATGTTTATCCTAAGTAAAATCTTAACTATTTCAAATGTTTTACTTGTACATCATTCCAACTAAAGCTTGTGAGGATTTAATCATTAAGAAATGCACAAATGTTGTTCGGTATAGAATCTCTCACTCATATGAGAAATTAACAAGTGCATAAGTCGTTGCACTTGGCATTTAGAAAATCATGAAGAATAATATATAATATACCATTTTAAGGGCTCCAAACAAGTGAGAATACATAAATCTCTAGAATATAATGCGAGCATCTTTAAATAGACACTACTTGTTATATTCAATTGTACAATGTAGTTGAGACTTGAGATGGATAGCTTTAACTTTTCTTATTAACAACTTTTGGGGTTTGGGGCTATAAATTTGAGTAAAAGAAAATTTTAGAATGTCAATTAAGGTGGAATAAGGGAGTCCAAAACTTCAATTAGACATGGGAAGCAAACTATCATATTGTTGCTTTTTGTTACTGATTCTTACTAATTCTATGCTTAAACCATAAGATCATGTTATGAACCTCATGCACTGTTTAATGTCAATTGCTCTTCTCCATTTTTTCCTTCATTCTTTCGATATTATACGATTTTTTTTTGTCGAATAGGACATAAGAGAACAAAAGACCGAGGAAGGTGTCAACAAAACTTTAGAGTCTTGTTCAGAAATTGAGCAAGAGGAAGATACTAAAGAAATCAAACATGATGCTTCACAAACAGAGCCTCATGTAGAAAGCGAAGAACCTGCAGCAAAAAGTGATGAGATTATTCAGAGTGATGAAGGTCAAAAGGAAAATTTTGACATCCCCTTGGTCAAGGAAGTGTGTGAAGAGACTGACTCACAGAATGTTGAATCTGAAGAAGGGTTAAAACTTTCTGACAGTTCCAATAACAAGCTAAATGAGAACGAAACAGAGAGCAAAGTTGAAGATGGAGAAAAGGAACAAGAGGTTGATGTGTCAGGAAAAGGTCAAGATGGTGAAGATGATGTTACAAGCTCACAAGATGCAGCATGTGAGGATATAAAAGAAACAACAATTGGTGAAGATGCTACCACAACGGATCAGAGTGAAATGACTAAAGAGATCCTCAGGGAAGAATCAAAGGACATATCAAGTGATAGAAAAGAGGTAATTCATGTTCATCCTAGTAATCTCTAAGTTATCCTAAAGGTTTTATTTGAACATCATTCCGACTAAAACTTGCAATTTTCTAATCATTGAGCAATGTAGAAATGTTATTTGCTACAAAATCTCCCATGTGCATGAGAAATAAATAGGTGCATAAGTTGCTGCACTCGGTAGTTGGACCATCTCGAACAATTGTATACAATATACCATATCAATGGCTCTAAACAAGAGATAATACACAGTCTATAGCACATAATAAGAGTATATTAATTCTTTAAATAGACACACGACTTGCTTTATTCAATATAAATTATTAACAGCTTTTAGGCTTGGAGGGCTATAAATTTAAGGAAGACCAAAGTGTAGAGCGTCAATTAAGGTGGGTTTATAACTTCAACTAAACATAAGAAGAAAACTATAATATTGTTGCTGCTTCTTAATAATCCAATACTTAAACCACAAGACCATCTTATGAACCTGTTTTAAATTTTAATGTCAAATGTTCTTCACCTCCACCATTGTTGAGCCTGAAGCGCATGACATACCAATCTAACATGATGTTCCATAAAAATGAAAAACCACACTATATAGAGAAGAATAATTTCCACTCACGATTTTTTTTGAAATAAGAACAATGAAACATAGCTACCGAAAAAAAAAATCAAAAACTTTGAGCCTGCTCATTTACTTTTTCATTGTATGCTGAAAAAAAATTATTCCCAAATAGGCAAGCGAGAAGCGTGATAATGGGGCAGAGGACAAAAGTGAGCAAAAGCCTGAGGAAACTGTCAACGAAATTGTACAGTCTTCTTCAGAAATTAAAGCAAGTGTTGAAACAGAGCAACAAGGATCGTTGCATGTCAGCACGACAGATGACTGCATCACAACACAAACGGAATCTGAGGTAGAAAGTGCAGAACATGAAGTGAAAAGTGAGGAAGCAATTGAGGGTGATGATGGTCAAAAGGAAAATGTTGAGATCCCCTCAGTCAAGGCAGTAGTATATGAAGAGACTGGTTCAGAAAAAGTCGAATATACTGAAGAGGTAAAAGAAGCAACAAATGAGAATGATATAGTGACTGAATATGAAGAAAAGGAACAAGCTGCTTATGTGTCAGGAAATGGCCAAGGCAGTGGGGATGATGTCACGGGTTCAAAAGATGCAGCATGTCATGAGGATATAAAAGGAACAACAATTGGTCAAACAAAAGAACTGGAAGAGAAGATTGATGAAGAGGCTGTAGTGAGTGATGATGGTCAAATAGAGAAGTCTGAAAGCCCCTTGGTTAAGGAAGTATGTGAAGTGACAAGCTTAGAGAAAGCTGAATCTCAAAAAGAAGTAAAAGATTTTGACAGTTCCAGTTATGAGAAGGAAATAGTGAGCAAAGAGGAAAATCAAGAAAAGGAACAAGCGGTCACACTGTCAGATGAAATCCAAGGTGGTGAAGAAGAAACAGAGGACAAATCAATTGATGCTCAAGAGGTAATTCATAGACTAATTATTTCAAACCAAAACTCACAATGCTTTCAATCATTAAGTAATGTAGAGATATTGTTGTCTGCTTCAGAATCTCCCATCTCATGTGTCCGAGAAAGTAACAAGTGCATATGTTGTTGCACTCACTAGTTGAAAAAAACTGCATATAATATGTTGTCTTAAGCGCTCTAAACAAGAAAGTAAACACAGTCTATAGAACATAAATGCTTTAATCTCAATGCTTTTTTCATCCAACATTTACTATCCATTATTGAGAAAATAAATGCTTGAAGTGCATGACATACAAATATAAAATGATGGTTCACGAAATGATAAATTCCTAGAGAAAACCACGTTATAAAAAACATTTTCTTTTCTTTCATTATTCAAGTATACCGAAATTATCTTTTTGTTGAATAGGACAAAAGAGAACAAAAGCCTGATGAAAGTGTCAACAGAACTGTAGAGACTTGTTCAGAAATTAAGCAAGAAGAAGACACCAAAGAAATCAAACCAAGTGTTGAAACAGAGGAGAAAGTTGATTGCATCACAACACAAAGAGAATCTCAAGTAGAAGGTGTAGAAGATGAAGTAAAAAGTGATGATGGTAAAAAGGAAAGTTTTGACAGTCCCTCAGTCAAGGAAGTATGTGAAGAGACCGATTCAGAGAAAGTTGAATATAAAGAAGAGGTAAAACATTCTGATAGTTCTTATGAAGAGATCAAGTCTGAAATCCCCATGGTTAAGGAGACTGACTCAGAGAAGGCTGAAAATGAAGAAGGATTTAAACTTTCTACAAGTTCCAATATCACTCTCAATGAAAATGAAATAATGACCAAAGCTGAAGATGAAGAAAAGGAACAAGCGGCTTATATGTCAGGAAAAGGCCAAGGCAGTGGGGATGATGTCACGAGTTTACAAGATGCAGCATGTGAGGATATAAAAGAAACAACAATTGGTCAAACAAAAGAACTGGAAGAGAAGATCGATGAAGAGGCTATAGTGAGCGATGATGGTCAAACAGAGAAGTTTGAAAGCCCATTGGTTAAAGAAGTATGTGAAGCAACAGGCATAGAGAAGGTTGAGTCTGAAGAAGGGTTAAAAGATATTGAGAGTTTCAGTACGCCACTAAATGAAAATGAAATAGTGAGCAAAGAGGAAAATGAAGAAAAGGAACAAGCGGTCACAATGTCAGATGAAATCCAAGGTGGTGGAGATAATGTTACCACGGTGGTCTATTCTGAGGAAGCAGAAGACAAATCGATTGATGCTCAAGAGGTAAATCATCATTTTCTTTTCTTTCATTCTTCAAGTACATTGAAAATATCTTTTTGTTGAATAGGACAAAAGAGAACAAAAGCCTGATGAAAGTGTCAATAGAACTGTAGAGACTTGTTCAGAAATTGAGCAAGAAGAAGACACCAAAGAAATCAAACCAAGTGTTGAAACAGAGAAGTTGCATGCTGTCGCGAATGTTGATTGCATAACAGCACAAACAGAAACGCAGGTAGAAGGTGCAGAACATGAACTAAAAAGTGATGATGATGGTCAAAAGGAAGGTTTTGACAGTCCCTCGGTCAAGGAAGTATGTGAAGAGACCGATTCAGAGAAAGTTGAATATAAAGAAGAGGTAAAAAGTTTCGATAGTTCTTCATCTGTTGTCGAAACAAATGTAAATGAAGAAAAGGTTGATGAAGATTCTATAGTCAACGATGATGGTCAACCAGAGAAGTCTGAAAGGCACTTGGATAAGGAAGTGTGTGAAGTGACAAGCTCGGAGAATGCTGAATCTGAAGTAGGGCTAAAACATTTTGAAAGTTCCAGTAGGGCATTAAATGAGGATGAGATAGCATACAAAGAAGAAAAACAAGAAAAGGAACAAGAGCTCAAAATATCAGAAGAAGTCCAAGGTGGTCAAGATGATGTTATAAGCTCACAAAAGGATATAAAAGAAACAATGATTGGTCAACATGCTACCACATTGGCCTATTTTGAGGAGGGGCTGGATCAGAATGAAATGACTAAAGAAATCATCAAAGAAGAAGATGACAAATCAAATGATGCTCAAGAGGTAATTTATGTTCATCTTAAGTAATCTCAAACTATTCCAAAAGGTTTTACTTGATCATCATTTCGGATGAAACTTGCAATACTTTTACTATTAAGCAATACAGACTTGTTGTCTGCTACATAATCTCATCGGTGTATGAGAAAATCTAGAAAAACTATATACACTATACCGTTTTAATTAATGGCTCTAAATAAGAGAGAATACATACATAGAACATAAGAAGAGTATCTTCAAATAGACACAACTTGCTTTATTCAACTGAAAAATGTAGTCGAGGTGAGAAGTACTTTTACTTTTCTTATTAACAACTTTTGGGGTTGGGGGCTATAAACTTGAGGAAGACGGTATTGTAGAATGTCAATAAAGGTGGAATAGATTGGATCAAAAACTTTAATTGGACATTTTGCTTCTTACTAATTCTATCCTTAAACCATAAGTCCATCTTATAAACATCCTGCAATGTTTTAATGTTCTAATGTCATATGCTCTTCTTCTCCACCATTTACTTCCAATTGTTAAGAAAAGAAGTTCCCAAATTGCAAGTCATGCCACTCTAACGTGATGGTACACAATATAATAAATGCCTAGAGAAAACCATGTTCTAAAGAAGAATAACTGCCTGTCATAATTTTTTCTTTAAGAAAGAAAACAAAGCCACCACATATTTTTTTCACAAACTTTGAGCCTATTCATATAATTCATCATTTCTTTTCTTTCATTCTTCTCGTATACTGAAAATATTTATTTCTCGATCAGGAAAAAAGAGAACAAAAGCCTGAGGAAAGTGTCAACAAAATTGTGGAGTCTTGTTCAGAAATTGAGCAAGAGAAAGATACTGAAGAAAGCAAACCAAGTGTTGAAATAGAGGAGGAAACTGAGAAACAAACAGAATCTCAGGTAGAAAGTGCAGAAAATGAAGTAAAAAGTGACGTGGCAATTCAGAGTGATGATGTTCAAGAGGAGACTTTCAACAGCCCCCCAGTGAAGGAAGTAAATGAAGAGACCGGTTCACAGAAAAATGAATATGAAGAAGAGGTTAAACATTCTGGTAGTTCTTATACAGAGATGAAATCTGAAAGCCCCGTGGTGAAGGAAGTATGTGAAGAAACTGTCTCACAGAAGGTTGAATCTGAAGAAGGGTTGAAACTTTCTGACAGTTCCAAGATGGGGCTGAATGAGGTTGAAGTAGTGAGCAAAGTTGAAGATCAAGAAAAGGGAGAAGAGGTTCATGTGTCAGGTCAGTCAGGACAAGAGGATGATGTTATAAGTTCACAAGAAGAAACGTGTGAAGATATAAAAGAAACAACAATCGGTCAGCATGTCACTACAGTGGCTTATATAGAGGAGGGGCAGGCTCTAAGTTCAATTCCTAGAGAGATTCTCAATGAAGAAGTGCAAAACGAATCAAGTGATGCTCAAGAGGTAGTTCATCTTCATTTTAAGTAATTTATTACTATTTTCAAGGTTTACTTGTAGATCAATCCAACTGGAAATTGAAATGCTATAATCATTAAATCTAATATATGTTCTGTTACTTTCGTTTTGTGAATGTTCTCAAAATATTTGTTCATATAGGCAAGCGAGCAGTATGAGAGTGAAGCAAACGACAAAATAGAACAAAATCCCGAGGAAAGTGTCAACAAAGTTGAAAATACAGAAGAAATCAAACCAAGTGTGGAAACAGATGAAAATGAGAAAGTAATGATTACAGGCAATGAAGAAGATGTGAGTGAGAGTGATGATGGTCGAAAAGAAAACTCTGACAACCTCTCAATCAAAGAAGTAAGTGAAGAAACTCATGCAGAGAAGGTTGAATTTGAAGGGGTAGAACTTTCTAACAAAGATGGAGATCAAGAAAAAGAACCAGAGCGCATCATTTCAGAAGAAGATCAAAGAATAGATGATGTCACATGCTCACAAGATGCAACCTCTGTAGAGGACTTACCAGAAAAGAAGGATGGTGGTGAAGGTAAGGAACCCGAATTTGTTAAACCTAGAGAGAGTATAGAGGAAGATACTGAAGAAGTCAAATCTAGTGTTGAAACAAAAGAAATGGAAGAAAAGATTGATGAAGAGGCTATAGTCAAAGATTATGGTCAAACGGAGAAGTCTGAAAGCCCCTTGGTTAAGGAATTATGTGAGGCGACTGTCTCAGAGAAGCCTGAATCTGAATTGAATGAGAATGAAATAGCGAGTAAAGATGAAAATCAAGAAAAGGAACACGAGCTTAAAATGCCAGAAGAAGTCCAAGGTGGTGGGGATGATGTTATAAGCTCCAGTGAGGATATAAAAGAAACAACAATTGGTCAACATGAAGAACAGGAGATAACAGAACAAAAGCCGGTGGAAAGTGTCCACAGAATTGAAGATACCAAAGAAACTGAACAAAGTGTGGAAAAAGATGAAAAGAAGGAGCAAGTAAAGATTACAGAGCCTGAAGTAAAGGTGATTGAGAGCGATATCAAGGAAGTGTGTGAAGAAACTCGCTCAGAGAGGGTTGAATTTGAAGGGGTAGAACTTTTTGACAAAGATGAAGATCAAGAAAAAGAACAAGAGCGCATCATTTCAGAAGAAAACCAAGGAAAAGATGATGTCACATGCTCACAAGATGCAACATTTATAGAGGACTTACCTAGAGGAAGTATAGAGAAAGATACCGAAGAAGTCAAATTTAGTGTTGAAATAAGAGAAATTGAAGAAAAGAACGATGAAGAGCTAAAACATTTTGAAAGTTCAAGTAAGGCATTCAATCAGGATGAAATAGTGAGCAAAGAGGAAAACCAAGAAAAGGAACAAGTCCAAGGTGGTGGGGATGATGTTATAAGCTCGAGTGAGGATACAAAAGAAACATTGACCGCTCAACATGTTACCACAGTGGTTGAGTCTGAGGAGGGGCAGGATCAGAGTGCAATGACTAAAGAAATTCTTAGGGAAGAAGCAGAGGTAATTCATGTTCATCCTTAGTAAACTCAAATTATCCCAAAAGGTTGTATTTGTACATCATGTTAGTTTTAGAATCGACACACAAACATAGATTTAAGAAAATAAAAGAACAGAGAAAATTGTGTTGTTTACATGATTAAGGTAATCATGCTACGTCCTAGAGAGGTTTCTTACTGATAATCGTACTAGGGTTTACAGTTACATGAGTCTCCGCAAACTCAACACATCATTCCAACAATAACGTGCAACTCACTCACATTTATTTTAAAAAAGAACAATAACGAACCTACCACAAAGATTGTTTTCACAAACTTTGAGCCTATTCATATAAACCAATAAACCACATTTCTTTTCTTTCTTTCATCTCATATATTGATTATTGTTTCTCTTATAGGAGGAAACAGAGCAAAAGCCAGAGGAAAGCGTCAACAAAATTGTAGAGTCTTGTTCAGAAATTGAGCAAGAGAAAGATACTGAAGAAATCAAACCAAGTGTTGATGTTATAAGTTCAGAAGATGCAACTTTTGAGGATAAAAAAGAAACAACAGTTGATCAACATGTCACCACAGTGGCGTATTTAGAGGAGGGACAGGCTTTGAGTTCAATGCCAAAAGAGACTCCCAAGGAAGAAGAAGAAGAGGAAAAATCAAGTGATGCTCAAGAGGTAGTTTGCATATCAACACAAATGGAATCTCAAGAAGAGACAACTGAAAACAAAGAAAAGAACGAATCTGAAGAAGGGGTAAAAGCAATAGAAACTTTCAAAGATGAAGATCAAGGAACAGAAGGCCAAAGTAAGGATAATGAAGAAAAGATTGACCAAGAGGTTCTAGTCAACGATGATGGTCAAACAGAGAAGTCTGAAAGCCCATTGGTTAAGGAAGTGTGTGAAGTGATAGGATCAGAGAAGGTTGAATCTGAATTGAATGAGGATGAAACAGTGAGCAAAGAGGAAATTCAAGAAAAGGAACAAGAGGTCACAATGTCAGAAAAAGTCAAAGGTGGTGGAGATGATGTTATAAGCTCACAGAATGCATCCATTGAGGATGTAAAAGAAACAACGATTGGTCAACATGCTACCACAGTGGCCTATTTTGAAGAGGGGCAGGATCATAGTGAAATGACTAAAGAGAGCCTTGGGGAAGAAGCAAAGGACAAATCGACAGATGTTCAAGAGGTAATTTTTATGTACATAACAAGTAATTTTTTAACTATTCCAAAAGGTTTAATTTTTACATCATTCAAACTAAAATTTACAATGCTTTAATCATTAGGCCTTGCAGAAATGTTGTTGTCTGCTATAGAATCTCTCATCTCATGTGTATGAGAACATAGTAAGTGTATAAGTTGTTACACTCGATAGTTGGAATATCTTCAACAACTGTATACAATATACCGCTTAAAGGCTCTAAACAAGATTCCAGGAAATCAATATGTATTATTGGGTTTTTAGGCTAGATCTTACTAGTTCTATGTCTAATCTATTATCTATAGGAGTATAAGACAACGTTATGATTCTCATACACAGTATCAATGTCAAATGCCCAAAACACCCGTCATACTTATCTGAAATGATAGTTCATAAAATGATAATGGCTTAGAGAAACCCATTTTATAAAGTAGTTTTCTAGCAACTGTTACTCTTAAATCCTTCAAAGAAACAATAACCTTGGCTATACATTAGACTTACCAAGTTCTGTTACTATCATTCTCCCTATGTACTCAAAATACTTCTTCATGTAGGCAAGCAAGCAGTATGAGGCTACAAAGATTGAAAAAGAGGCTATTGAGAGTGATGGTGATCTAAAGGAATACTCTGACAGCCCCTCTATCGAGGAAGTATGTGAAGAGCCCGACTTAAAGAAGAATGTATCTGAAGAAGGGACAGAACTTTCTGGAAGTTCCGATATGAATCTCAATGAGAAAGAAATAGCGATTATAAGCAAAGATGAAGATCAAGAAAAGGAACAAGAGCGTAACATGCCAGACAAAGACCACGGTCAGGATGCAGTTGCAGCCTATGAAGAGGATTTACAAGTCAATGAGCACGAATTTGTAGAAACTAGAGAAAGCATAAAGGAAGATAATGAAGTTATAAGAACAAGTGTTGAAACGGAGGAAAGTATGGAGCAAGAAGAATTGCCACGTGCCATCACAGAGGATATTTGCATACCAACACAAATGGAATCTCAAAAAGAGACCATGGAAACTGAAGAAACAAACAAAGAGTCTATTGAGAATGATGATGGTAAAATGGAAAATCCTTTCATCCACTCTGTTAAGGAGGTATGTGATGAGACCAGTTTGGAAAAGGTTGAATATGAAGAAGGGATAAAAGCAATAGAAACTTTCAAAGATGAAGATCAAGAAACGGATAAGGTTGACATGTCAGCAGAAGGTCAAGGTGAGGATAATGTAACAAGCTCACAGGTTGCAGCATCAGAAGAAGACTTGCAAAAAGAGAACCACCAAGAACCCGAATTTGTTAAAACTAAAGAAACTATAGAGGTAGACACTGAAGAAATCAAATCCAGTGTTGAAACAACAGAAACAGAAGTTAAAGAAGAAACTTTGGAAAATGAAGAAAAGATTGAAGAAGAGGTTATAGTCAATGATGACAGTCAAACAGAGAAGCCTGAAAGCCCATTGGTTAAGGAAGTGTGTGAAGTGACAGGCTTAGAGAAGGCTGAATCTGAATTGAATGAGAATGAAATAGTGAGCAAAGAGGAAATTCAAGAAAAGGAAAAAGAGCTCAAAATGTCAGAAGAAGTCAAAGGTGGTGGAGATGATGTTATTATAAGTTCACTAAATGTGTCCAGTGAGCAAAAAACAACAGAAGAGACTCCAGATTATTCGGAGAAGGAAAAAGCAGAAATTAAAATCTTGCCAATAGAAAATCTTGAATCTGTCTCTCAAGTACAAATCCCTGAAGTGGTGCCCAAGTCAGAAGATTCAAACCAGAAAGAAGAAAGCCTGACATCAGCAACCGCAACATGTGAGGATGAAGATAAAGAAACTATTACAAAAGAAATTTCAAGTGATGAGGTCAGACTGAAAAATGATGTCATTACAGTTCACAACATATTTTTCTTGAATTTCTTTTGTGCTTTATTTAACATACTTTGACACTAATGGGTGCAGACAACAGAAATCAAGGAAGTTGAGGGAACAAATGATCTCAAAGAACAGATTGTTGAGGAAGAGAGTTATTCCACAGAACTTCAGGAGAAATCAACAGAAGATCAAAAGGAAATTGTAAATGAGGTCGGTCTAAGATGACAATAAGATTCTGTTCATGAATGTATAAGTATGTGTATTAACATCATTTTTTTTTGAAGCAGATATCATATTCAGATTCAACAGCTATTAAAAACCCTGAGGTGACAGAAGTCAGAGCAGATGCCCAGATAGTACAAGAAGACTTAGAGATTGCAGAAGATAGCAGTTGCGAGTCAAAAGTATCTTTTACTACACAAGCATCAAAAACAGACATGAAGGAAGATGCTGAAAAGAGTGTTATAATCAGTGAAGAGGTAAAAGGTGATAATGAAGATGAAAAGAGTGAAGAGGAAGAACATGAAGTTAGAACTAAAGAAATTTCAAGTACAGAGGTTAGAAAAATTTTCAAGAGTTATGGTACACTTAATTTGTCATACAGAAAATAAAACGATCATCTTTTTGTGTATTGTTTTCCATTTAATGCAATAGAGACTCTATCTGAAATCTTTGTTTTCCTTTTCTGCAATATAGAATCTTGAACAACCTGGAGAACTCAAACCCACATCTGAATTGGTGATAGAAGACACAAAGCCTCAACCAGTAGAAACAGACATCACCTCTGAAAACATCATCAAGGACCAGATTTCAGAATCCAGAGAAAAGGAATTAGTAGATGGGAAAGGGAATATGGAAGAGGATGTTACACTTGCACCTGAAAGTCAAAATGAGACAATCAACAATGTCATGTTGACTAACGAGGTAAGTCAAAAATAGCACTCTACTATGACTTTCTTCCACTCACCATGTAACCCAAAACTTGTGCTTACATGTCAATGTTAATGGATTGAGCAGGTTGCAGTTGAGACAGAAAATGAAGTCAAAGGACAGATTTCAGAGAAAGATATATGTCCCACAGAACTCGATAAAACCATAAGTGAAATTATAGAAGATGGGATCACAAAAAAGGATGAAAAATTATCCCATGATGATATAAAGGATACAAAAGATGATACAACTAAAGGGGAGAACTGGTTTCTGGATGAAAGAACAAGGGAGACTGAAGCTGTTGAAGAACAAAGTGGTGGTCTAGATGAAGTATCAGAGGAAACTTCTACAGATCTGAATGAAAAAACAGACGTAGAACCTCGAGAAGATGTCAACCAAGTACCTACCATATACAATATACTTATTGGTTTAATTGGAGTTGGATGCATAATTTTAGCTAGGTCAACATATCGTCACCGCACTTAGCATTGACCACATTTCCATGAGTATAAAAACCTTTATTTTCCACTAGGAACCTCATTAAAATCAGACTCTTCCTTTTTTTAAATTGTCTCATTCTTAAATCATACATATACGTTTACAAGAGTACTATCATTTGTTGTTGTTTCTTACAAAGAAATTCAACTTATCAAGCATGTTGACTTATATCACTTCATCATGGTACACATGTATGGTCATACGGAAAATAAACCAATCCTACATTTAGCTACCAACAAAATAATTGTTTCTAATGAAATTGAGCCTCCAACTAAATTTTCTTTTTCTTTTCTTTTTTCAAAATAGAATCTTGAACTACATGGAGAAGTCAAACCCATAACTGAACTGGTGACAGAAGAAGACCAAGTTAAGGAAACCAAACCTGAACCAGAATTACAATCAGACATCACCTCTGAAAACATCATTAAGGAATATGCAAATCAAAAGGAATTAACCGATGAGGTCAGTGGAGATGGCAAGAAGGAAACTATAACATCAAATTTTGTTTTCATTTGTTCATATATTAAGATAAAACTATATTTTAACAGATAGAATATTCGAAGCCAATACCACCTGAGAACACAGAAGTTAAAGCAGAAAGCCCAATCGAACTAGAAAATGAGTTTGAAAAGAAAGAAAAGGATGATGAACTCATATCTGAAATACAAAATCCTGAACCAACTCTCAAGAAAGAGATGAAGGAAGAACATCTAGAAGCAACAAAATACACATGTGAAACACTTACAGATGGGTTATTAAGTGAGAAGGTAAATTTAGTTTTCAGTTGTGTTTAGATTCTTACATGCAAATGGACAATTAGTCTTCAGATACTGACCATGTAAATTTTTGGTGATTGTTTTTCATGTAACAGAAATTTGAGTCCACGGTACCACCTGAAGAACTTACATCTTCAACCCCTAAAGACCAAACAAATGAACTGATACCAGAAACAGAAAAGACAAAGATTGAGCACATCAGCATAAGCAACAAGGATCAGAATCTAGAATTCACAAAGGAAGAGTTTACAAAGACATTGGTGACAGAAGAAAAGACATTGGAATCCATTAACCAGGAAAATCAAATTGAGCAGAAAAAAGAAGCAGATGAAAACATAGAGAAAGAAACTCAAACTGAAAAGGTCTGATACAACAAAAAATCTTCTCATGCACTGTATTCACTTTCCATTCCCACAACTAATACACTGGTAATCTTTTGCAGGAACTTGATGAGCCTGTGACTCCTGATACTGCAGCTAAAGAGGACTTGGAGATTTCACAGAAACATGTAACAGATGACCTTACAAAGATAAGTCAAAATGAAAGCATAGAGAAAAAGTTGTCAACTCAAAACAAAGATGGATCATATGAGCCAACTGCAAAGTCATTAATTGTTGAGCCAGAAGATAAGACCTCAGGCACCGAACCACAATGCAGTAATGAAGTATTGAAAGAAGAGAAGAAAACGAGTGATGAAAAAGAGAAGACCCAAACATCAGAGCCAGCTAAGATTTCGTTATCTGACATGTTGCAAGAACAAACGAAAGAAAACTCAAAAGTGGCTGAAACTTTGATTGAAGAAAGAGAGATAGATCTGAAAAAATATGAGAAAGTAGACAAAGAAGGAACTGGTGACAAGGAAGCAAAAACAGACGAAGAGAATGAAGAAGAGGATGATGAAGATAACCAGATGACTGATGCCCCGGTTATGGTGGAAGCATCGAAAGACATTGAAGTCAAGGCTCATAAGAAATCTCATAATATACTGTCAGGTGTTGGGTCAAAAGTCAAACATTCGATCGCCAAAGTGAAGAAAGCAATAACCGGTAAGTCGTCTCATCCAAAACCATCATCACCAAAGGAGAAAGATCAAGTGATTACTTAGCAAGAGATATCGGTACGTAAATTTTCCAAGGAAGAAACAAGGAAAATGTGATAAATAGTTCAATAGGAACTCACTGCATTACATACTTGAGAAATGTGGGGAAAAGGCCTTTGAATTCAATTAAAGATCAAACCCATGAGGAAACAGTTTTTGTGTGTGTCCCTTTCTTAATTTCTTTAAAGTAAAGGTAGGAGAGTGAGATGAATGCAGTATTATTTTGCATATAATCATCGTGTGCTTGAGTGAATGTATGAAACTAGTGTTTTGTAAATCAAATTTCCGTATAAATTATGTGATAACAGTCTGTCTGTCTTTCACAATAAGTATTCTATCTTACTATTGTGTATAGTTTGATATAATTATAATATTTTTTTCTCCCTAACCAAATAATTCAAATCTACTTCAAGTATTTTTGACACTTAACGTCAAGACCAGACTCTAAGCAGGGGTAAGCCATGCCAGCCTGCCCTTTTAAACGTCCTGAATGGCGTACTTTTAAACTTGATACTAGGAGTAGGAGGTCAATGCAGTACATATGTTCTGACACGAATATTTCAAATTATCAAATGAATATATGTAGTAGATCGACACTAGAACATGGATATTATTGTATTTAATCGGATGGTATTGGAGAAACTTACTGAGAGGCTGATAGAAGAATGTCACATTTTTGTGTAGTGAATTCGATACGACCGATATCCCTACGTTTGATCAGAAACCAACTTTGCACGAATAATGTATGGGAGAGCCTGTTGTGGACTTTGCAGTTTGCTATTTTAAGAATCAAAGAAACACGACCTCAGCGCCAAAATTTTGTATACCTCCAAAAGTTGTTTTGTTTCCCCACAAAGCAAAATTTTAGTTCGACCAAGAGGCCTGATTATCAGACGATTTAGTGTATCAGACTTGCGACGAGGCTTGATGCTGAACAGAAAATCTCGATTGGTGCAATACGCCAATCTTGAATACTGGCGCCAAACTGGTGACGATTTAAGGAAGGTAATAAGGTCAAATTTAAAGGCTTTTAGTTTAAGGTGGCTTCTCCAAAAGGGTTAAGAGTTAAGAAAAGAAGGGGTAATAAGGTCAGCTTAAAAGGGTTTTATTTTTTTTAAGGGTAAAATGGTTAATCTAGTGTTTTATGTTAAATTAAAATAATTATAGAATTAATATTGATTATAAAAGTTTAAAAAATACGTTACTTTAAAACTTCATACAGGTAAGTACGATTTTTAAATTTAAGATCGATCGAATATTATATTTTTATGTTTAACAAATATACATACCAAATTCACTCTTATTTAATGTAGGGATATTCACAAATCATAAAACTAGTTAACCGAGAGATATATAGAACACCTAAATTTCTTAACAATATTTTAATATATAATTCATTTTTAAATATATATTTATTAGGTGAATGTTCGTATATTGTTTAAAATAAAATTATGTAGTAAATTTTTTTGACAAACATATATTATTAAAATAATTATATTATTAACATCTATTATAAAATATTAATCTTTATATTAAGTTGTTATATAAAATAATTATTATTTTGAACGAAATTATAAAATAAACACATGTTACAATCATATCACTCAATGTTTTTGTGTGCAGTTTGTTTGTAAGGTAACATTATACAATTTATAATTTTATATTATTTTAACTATTATGGTTGATTGATTTACAACTTATTTTGGAAAATAATCAATTATTATAAAAGATAGTTTTTAGATATATTTTTAGGAGTTGTTTGACAGCATCTGAATGATTCGGGTTTGAGTCATTAAACGTAATTTATTTCAAATCCATGAAAACATACTAAACGTCATAATAGCATTTCATAAACTTATTTTCCCACCTTCATCATAAACATATATCGTAAAAACCAAACAATGACGATTAACCAAATTTCTTTTTAATATCACACATTCCAAACATGTAACGACCTTCTTAATAAAGAGTGTTAGATACCAAATGGAAAGAATACCACTAGATCGAGCCCGAGCGCTACTACATGCAAATTCAAATAGTAAATTACCAAACAATGCATTAACTCTAAACAAATACATTCATTTATTCAATGTCACTTGAACACCCTATAAATTCACCGCATAAAATACACATATAAATTAATCCAACCCTTTTTCTTACTACCTCCCACCCCACATATACTTATAGACATAATATTAATCTATCGATCTATATTTCACCAATCCTAGTAATCAATATGTGTAAAATTTTCTTACATCGAATTATATTGTAACCCATAACCCTTCCATTTCAATCATATATAAAAGCTCTCTAATTAAAGAAAAACATTTTAGAGCTTTTTTCTTAGTAGTAAAAGATCCATTAAACTTTTTTCAAGAAAACAATGTTAACGATGTTAGTGTATCTATATTGGTACGACACAGTCTTATAAGTGTATATTTGTTGGAGTCTCCCCTTTCTCCACATGAGCTCTTTTGTAGAGACAATATTGGGTTCCACATACAAAATCTCTCTAATTAAAGGAAAACATTTCTTAGCTTTTTTCTTAGTAGTAAAATACCCATTAAACTTTTTTCAAGAAAACAACGATTGTGATGGAGTATTACCTTTCCAGGAAGTTGTAAAGCTTGTGTCCCAGGTATAATTTTAAAAGTTTTAAAGAATCAATTCTAAGTATTTTTGTGGGTTTTGGCTCTACGTGGCGCTATCATTATGGTGATAGCAGCGCATAGGAGGGTTTAAATCCCGCATGCGGAGCACGACGATTAGCGACGCTAACGACCATGCTTAGTGGCGCGATGCGACAAAATGCATAAACTCTAATTCTCAGACTATGAGCCATATTTAAAGGTACTAAACCATATGCTTGTCTCTCTTACCAACCTCCACTCTCTAGTGAAACCCTGGCGACCATTGTTGATTCTAGGTTCATTTCTTGCATTGGAATGTTACTTGAAGAATAAGAATGAAGGAAGGCGGTGGTGTAAGGAAGCTATCTACAACCTAGATCCAGCCTTCTCCATACGTTTTGGACCTTTGTAAGTGTTAAAACTCCTATCTTGATGTATTCTTTGCATTGATTTAGTAGTTAGAGGTAGTTTGTGTCATGTATGGTCTATTCTTAAAGTGTTTCTGGAGTTTGGGAAACTCTACGTTATCAAGTTCATTTCTAGACCTTTTATGGAGCCTTTAAATCAAGAAAGAGAGCATGTTCAAGCTCTTTCGAAGTCATGCATGAGTTTTGAGGTTTTGGACCCTTTTGACCTTGGGTTTGAGTTGGACATGTATTGGACATGCATGTTCATAAAGTTTTCATTTTTTTTCCATTAACAACCTAAATGGATGACTTCTTAAGAGTCATAGCCACTGACTTAATGGAATAATAACTTAATAATAAGTTGGAATGTTCAAAGATAGCGACGCTACCACCAAGGGATAGCGACACTACCTTTGGAGGGAACCCGTTTCTGATCGCGACCCATAACTACGAGATGTGCGTGCGATGACTTTTACCAGTTTGACTTTTAGTCAAACTTTGATGGATTTTAGATACGAATTAAAGGGTTGACCTTTGGGTGGTTTAGGTCACTAAGTGATGTTTATGATGATTTAGGAGCTTCATGTTGTTAAGCACTCGAGGACTCGTGTTTATACTTCAACTTTACGATTCAGGTGAGTCTTTTCACTATACTATGTGTAATGATGTATGCATAGGTAGCATGAGACCCATTAGGGTAGGACTGTGTGCTTAGACCGGTTTATTCTAGCTTGTTGGTTGTGTGCTCGTAGAATTCGTTCTATAATTATGATTGACTGATGCCCGGTAGGGTAGGACTGTGGACCCGCAAGGGTAGGTTAGTGTTTGATGCTCGCTATGGTAGCTTTATGATATGACTGTGCTTGCATGATTCCTGGTAAGGTAGGACTGTATTTGCATGAGGCCCGTAAGGGTAGGTCAGTGTCTGATGCCCGCTATGGTAGGCTTGTGTATGGTATGTTTGTTATGTGGGGGATGTGTGATATTTTGCAAAACTCATTAAGCTTTATGTTTACTCTCTCAAGTTACACGTTTTTAGGTACTTCTTCAAATAGGGGAAAGGGTGTGGCGTGACTGTACATATGTAGCACATTATTTCGATATTTGCGCTATTTTATGTTTTGTACTATATTTGATATCATGGATTTTGATATGTTGTTTCTTTCTAAACATTTGAATAATGTTTTATTGTATTAAGATGGCTTTTATGTTTATACTCTGATTATAAAAATGAAAATTTTGGCCTTTAAATTTGGACGTTACAGATCCGTAGTTATCCCACCTTTTGAATCTACCCCTTTCAACATTGATGTGGCCTTAGAAGGCTAAGTTTGATTATGTGTTTTTCTGAAGGTGCCTGAACCCGTGCAAACAAGCGATGGAAGTCAAAGCAGAATATGGTAGTGTTGATTGAGACAAACCGACTCGACAACCTGGACTTCAGTTACAATTTTGTTTTCATTTGGTTTAGCCAATAGTTTAATGTTCAATTATTTTTCAGTATTCTTTTTACTGTGTTTTCATCCTCACTATAATCGGTGGCAAATTAATCATCAATTATGTTAGCAAAACTGTCAGTTCCTTGCGGCTTCTCATAGTTGACATGATCCAATATTCAGTTTCATCTTGAAAATTTTTATTACCCTCTATATTATAATTCTCAAAAGAAATTTGTCAAACGTATCATGAACCACAATCCCATATCATGAACCACAATCCCATACTCATACTAACACTTATCCCCCCGCACCGCCCCGATCATCTTCATATTCCGATCCATCATAAGATCCACGTTCATAGATCTTCTCTTTTCTGTATGTTCTTCCTCTCAAGTAATTGTAGGAATTCATATAGAAATATCTTAAAGTAAATTTATCGGTCATTTAGTGTTAAATGTTAAATATTTTAACATATAAACGATGTCTAGCTTCTTATATTAATAAGTATCCTTGAAAATCTTAGATATGTTAAATCAAGATAAGTATATACATATATGTTAATACTTTGAAAGAAAACAAAGGAGATATGTTTTGACCCGATGTTTGAATTTATATTTTTGAAAATTTAATAGTATGACACATGAAGTAAGAAAATATGTCTTAAATTAGTAAACACAAATGCTTAATTCTAGTTTTCTACTTGTAATCAAACTTATTGCTAATTTCTATAATTATTATCAAAAATTACTTATTTAATCCCTTAACAGCTAGAAATATAGTTCATTTTTTCTCTTTTCATACCTTAAAAATTATCGTTTTGTTATTTTTTTAAGATAAATGACACAAAAACACTATGTTACTTTTTCAATTTTATTATTTTTTGTTTAAAATCGAACATCATTGTATGAATTATTTTTTCAAATCAAACATCACTCCATATTTTTTCCAATGTTAATAATTTTACTTGGAACTATATGGTTTATCTGGTTGTTAAAGTTGAAAGTCGCTACATTATCATTTTTTCAATTTTGACACTCTATAAATTTTTTCCAAATCGAACATCTTTATACAATCGGTCATTTTCTTCTCCAACCATGGCTCAATCACTACCACCACCACCATCTATCAATACCTATGATTGTGTTTAGGTACAAAGTAACTTGTACTTAGTTTTTGGTTGCTTTTACATAAGATCCTAATAATAGTCAAGTCAGGGTCAATGGATGGGGCAAGTTGAGCGACAATTCTAGTGAAAAGGAAAATAAAATCTATGTAAACGACTTGGCCTTGTTTCAATAATTAGAAAAAACTAAAATTGAGAAACAAACATGCCGTACACATTTGCATTCAAGCTGTGGATGTGTTAAATAGTGAATTGGGAATTAAAACCCGTATGAATTGTAAACATGCGCGCCGCAGTCCATTAAGTGTCTGCGTCGCGTGGGCCGTGAACAGCTAGGGTACGGCTAGGGTTTCTTGTAATGCCTATAAATATAAAGGCTGGTCATTAGGGTTTAGTGTCATTAGGTGGTCAAGTCTGAAGTCAGTAGTCAGAAGAGGCCGATTTACTAGCAATATAGGTACGCTCTGTAACACATGTATTTTAGCTCTGGAATAAAGAATACTCTCTCCTGCCCGTGGACGTAGGTCATCTTGGACCGAACCACGTAAATCTCTGTGTCGATACTTTGTGTTTATATTTCTGCATTTATATTCTCGTTATTATTCATGGGCAGTAGGTTATAGATTTAGGTCTATTTCCTAACAAGTGGTATCAGAGCCGCGGTTTCAGATCTGTAGTGTTATAGATCTGTGGTTATTTGCGGTTTTAGGTCTGCGTGTTTTAGATCTGGTTGTAGTCCTGGTTGATTGAAATCGGTAGTAGATCTAGGGTTTACGGCTTCGCCGCGTCGCGTCTGTTGAAAGACCGTGTCGCGCCTGTTGAAGGATCGCGTCGTCTGTTCAAGCCCGCGTCGCGCCCTGTTGGAGTCCGCGCCGCGGCGACGACGAGCAGTAAGCAGTTTCGGATTTACTTGTTTATCAAAGTCTACAAGGATCGGTTGATTGAAGATGTCATCTCACAAGTTTGATTTGGAGAAGTTCAATGGCTCGAATGATTTCACTTTGTGGAAGGTTAAGATGAAGGCTCTTCTGGTTCAACAAGGATGCGCAGTTGTAGTGGAAGGAGAATATGCAAAGGACACGACAGATGCTGTGAAGAAGGAGATCGAGGGGAAAGCACATAGTGCTATTCTTTTGAGCTTGACGGATGAGGTGTTGAGGGAAGTTGTTGATCAACCCACTGCTGCCGGTATTTGGAAGAAGCTCTGTGATACGTATCAGAACAGTTCTTTGACAAATAGGCTGTATCAGAAGCAACGGTTGTACACTTTCCGAATGGCAGAAGGTACCCAAGTAAAAGACCATCTTGATTCTTTCAATAGTATTATTCTAGATCTTCAAGGAGTAGGAGTAAAGATTGATGATGAGGATCAAGCCCTTATTTTGTTATGTTCACTGCCGAATTCACATGAGAATTTTGTTGATACTATGTTGTATGGAAGAACAACAATTACTGTGAATGATGTGAAGGATTCTCTGCTGTCCAAGGAACTCAAACGTAGAGTTTCTGGGAATGAGGAGACATCCGGTTCAGGTCTGTTCGTTGGCAGAGGAAGGACATCGGATAAGAAAGATGGTGGAAATCGGAGTAAGTCACGTTCAAAATCGAAAGTTTCTGCAAAAGTCAAGTGTTATAACTGCAAGGAGAAGGGTCACTTCAAGAGAAATTGTCCATTGCTGAAAGGGGGAAGGGAGAAAATAGCAACAATGGCAGTACGGCTATTGTTCAGGATGGTTCTGAAGAAGAAGACATAGGCGATGTGTTGACTGTTTGTACATCTAGTTCTGTTGATGCTTGGGTCTTGGATACAGGGGCATCTTATCATATGACTTTCCATCGTGACTGGTTCGAATCTTTTAGAGACTTGAAAGGAACGGTGAAGTTGGGTGACGATTGGGTTGCTCAGGTCAAAGGAAGCAGTACGGTACAGATTATGATGCACAATGGTATGGTCAGAAAGCTTGATTAATCGTATGTTCCGAATCTTCGTAAGAACTTAATTTCTCTTACTACTTTAGCAAAGAATGGGTTGAAATACTCTGGTGAAGATGACTGGGTGAAGGTGTGACAATTGTAAATTTTGGTCAACAAAAGTCAATTATAGTCAAACGAAGCGTACGTTAATCTATATGTTGAAAAGTTATTTTCCATAACTTTTGCAATGAATTATTAATATTATAGTATTACGTATGCTAAATCAAACAAATAACGATTAAAAGTCGAAAATACGGACAGCAAACTACTGTAGCGTAAAAATTCGATAATCGTACAATTATTATTTTGAGAATAATAATATTCATAAAGTGATCTACTCGTAAATACGAAACTGTGGATATATAGAACGTCGAAAACGGTGTTCGAATGTGAAAGTTATAACGATTAAACCGCTGTGAACGGATAAATGTACACAGGGTTTGGACTCAAATTTCAAAATGTGGTTCCTTAAACATCACATATGAAATAAAAACTTATATGATAAGTAACGTAATAGTATCTAGTATTTAATTCCAAAGCTAAATACAATTTACGGTAAAACGTCAAAAATCGCGAAATCGGAAGAATACCGCGCTTAAACACGTATTCCGACATCCAACGAGTTATGTTTCAATCAAAATAACTGTTTGACAATTTTTTTATACAAAATAATTATTTAGAACTTCGTTTCGTTAAAAACACATAAAAATTTACTAAAACGACTTACGATTTTATAAAAATCACCCATTTTTATAAGTACATTGCTATTTTTATAAAAACTAACCCTACCCCACCCCCCACCCTACACTCATTTGGCTGAAACAAGTGCTCCATTAAGACCTTAGTGGTAAATATTTAAAACCTAAGGCACTTATGAAGCTAGTAATTTTATAATAGGAAATATCTAAGTATAAATATTCCAAGAGAGATTAGCCAGATTCATTTGTATCCAACCAAACTTCTTCTTTCTCTCCTCTCCCTCTTGCTCACGGCTCCAAGACCATCACCACCATCTTCACTTTCAAGTTTCAATTTCAAGCTCTCTTCACAAGATTAAGTAGTAAGTTTCATTCCTCTTTTGATTCTAATATACATAACACAAGTTCTACACCTTTTTACACACTAACATCCATCAAAATCTATTGGATATTAGCTTTGTACAAGAGTCATCCAAGTCCTAGAACCAAACTTTTCAACCTTCTACCAAGAAACCTTAAGATCTACCACTCAAGGTGAGTTCATACCCCTCATTTTCATATTTTCAAACCTTTTGGGGGAGAATACAAGTTCTTTTACTATAAATGTTGTTTCATTCAAGTTTATATGTGTTTTATTGTTATACATGTTGATTTACACAAGTGTATAAAGTTAATATTTGTGTAAAAATGCTCTTGACATAAAATATGAATAGATCCATGTATTATGAACACTTTGACATATTAAGTTATGTAAAAATTACAAAACTACAAATAAACCATACAAAAATACTAGATCTTGGACAAAATATTATAAAGATGATCTTGACATAAAATATGAATAGATCCATGTATTATGAACACTTTGACATATTAAGTTATGTAAAAATTACAAAACCACAAATAAAGCGTACAAAAAAATACTAGATCTTGGGTAAAAACGTTATAAAAATGAAGACTAGTAAAAACTACGTTTTTATAAACAAAAATATTATTTTCCAACAAAAATGGTTATAACCAAGTTATTACACCATTTTTGTGAGAAATATCTTAAAATATGATATTTATAAACATTTGAACAAGTTACTTCGTTAATATTCGCAAAATATGATTGTTACGACGGAATTACTATAAATAGACTATTATTGGAATAGTTTACGAACATAAGGTTATATTGACGCTTAAACATGACAAAAATAATTATATAAAATTATATAATTATTTAACAACACTATATTATCATGGGAAAAATGATAATGGACAATTACAAGAGTTTTTATATACAAATCGTACGTAAACAAGTTGATTGAAATACATACATTTTGTGAGATGAATCTTCACAGTACTTTTATAAGTACCTACTATAAGTCCTGTACATTTATAACCAGAGTCTCGGTAAGAGAGCGCGATATTTGAGTATAGATCTATACGGGGCTTGACAACCCCGCACCTGAGCTGCTCGCTACAGCTAGACCGGCAGGTCCGAGGTGTCCAAATGTCTACCATTTCGACGCTTGAAGAACGTTGCAACAGGCCAACTAGTCACAGTATGGTTATATGGTATCTCACGGGGAAAAATATCAACTTAATAATTTCTTTTATAAATTATTTACGTCGTTATTATAACAATTCAATTATAATTCCAAAAGTATAATACCGATTGATCTACTTACGAGAGCGGTGTCTAGGCCGATCAATTGAGCTAGGTTGTTGGATTTCCGAAAGGCGTATACGCTGAAAGGGTCCTGCCTCCCCATTTGATCTTCTACCTGGCCGTTCTTTATTTGATAGTCATGAAATATTATATTGGAATTAATAAAGAGTAAAACCAATTTATTACACTAAAATTATACATATTACATTTTAGTCTTTGGGAGTTAAAGACTTGGTCATTTTTATAAGAAAATATAGGATTTTCTTGGTTCTCAATTACTACCGTTTACAAACAAAGGGCTTTTCTATTACAAAATCTTATGAACTCACCAACTTAATTGTTGACACTTTTTCAACTACTTGTATTCTCAGGAAACTGACAAGGTAAATGCAAGCGCTACAAGTAATGACGTTACGACGTCATTTTTTTTATCTATTTTGTTATCATTTCAATTGTACTTGAGACATGTAATAAGTAAACTTTGTAACATTTGTAATTGATTTAATCGATGGTTGTGTGCTTGGATTTCACTACTATTCAACTTTGTTATGATATTGTTCATGAAGTCATCCACCCTTGAACTATTCCGCCAATACGGTTTGAGGGTGTGACAGATTGGTATCAGAGCATTGTTTATAGTGAACTAAGTATATCAATCCATTTAAGATATACAACTATAAATACAATGGGACTAATACTCTCGATAACATTTAGTACAAGTATACTTTTAAAATTATAACGATAATTTTTATAAAAAGTATAAGTACATACATACATACTAGAACAATACCATAGCTAAGACATACAAAAGTATTAGGATAAGTTGAAATACTACGGATAGACCTAAGTGCTTTGGTAATTATGTCTTGGATAAATAGAGCCTGATCAACTCTATTGGTCCAAGATATAATTAACGGGTACTTAGGGATAGTCGTGGTGAACAACAAGTCCGAACACTTACCAATAACCAAACAACTAAACATAAAATTTAAAATACTATGGGAGTATTTTAAGACGCTATAGAACTAAACATAGAGTTAAAATACTACAGGAGTATTTTATGAATACTACGAAGTCGTACACTTAGAATTTTCTCTTACATACCTCTCATACCCCTTAGAAACCACCTTACTTATAACAACTTCTAAAGACTTACCAAGAACCATGTACAAAGAAAAACACTAGAACAAAACATAAAACAAAAATACTATACGAGTATTTTGTGATACTATAGAGCCATACATCTAGACTCTTTATGCACCTCTTATACCCCTATCACTACATAGTCGATATAAACGTATAATAGAAACGCCGTACTTTGATAACCCTTACCAAGAACTAACCAACGTCAAATCTTAAATCCTTGTGGCAGAAATATGCCACCCAATAGGAGAAACACTAGGAGCACACCAGCCGGAACACCCGATCCACACATGATGAATTCAGCAACTTTCCAAGCCGCCATCACAGCCGCCGTGACAGCCGCTATTGCCCAGATCAACAACAATGGGACGAATGGAAGTGGGAGCAGAAATGCCACCAACAACTCCACAAATGTAGAAACATCAAACCACTCGCGAGTATGCACATACAAAGACTTTGTTAATTGTAAACCAGTGGCTTTCCATGGTACTGGTGGTGTCCTTGCTCTCACGAGATGGATTGAGAAAACAGAATCAATCTTTGAAATCTCCGCATGCTCCGAGGAATCTAAAGTCAAATTCGCCGCTGGTACCTTTGTTGATACGGCCATGTCCTGGTGGAAGGGCCATGTTAAGGCTCTGACACTTCCTGTGGCCAACTCAATGAGTTGGGAGGAACTGAAGACCATGCTGATGAAAGAGTACTGTCCCAGAGGGGAGATCCAGAAATTAGAACAAGAACTGTGGAACCTTACTATGAAAGGTTCAGATCTGACCTCCTACACAAACAGATTCAATGACCTGGCAACCCTCTGCCCTACTATGGTCACGCCAGAATCTGTGAAAGTGGAGCGCTATATCTGGGGGCTATCTCCTCAGATCCAGGGGAATGTAGAATCAGCAAGCCCCGCTACCTTCGACAGCGCCAAACGACTAGCCCAACGACTAGTTGACCATGGGGTTTGCCAGGGAACCATGACCCCAAGAACTGAACAACCAAAGGAGAAGGACCACAAAAGGAAACCCTGGAACAGGGGGAGGGGTCAGCCTAACCAAGAAAATGCCAAGAGACAACAGATTGTGGCAGTCCGTGCAGCCACTGTCCCGACTACCCCTACAACAACCAAGCAGTATAATGGGACACTACCCAAGTGCAACAAGTGTAATTTCCACAACACCGGAGCATGTAGGGAGATGCACTGCTCGAACTGTAACAAAAAGGGGCATACCGCCCGTTTCTGCAAGGCGCCAGTTCCACAAACCACCCAAGCCTCTAATGCTGGGGTGAGTCAAGCTTGCTATGGTTGCGGTGAGACAGGGCATTTTAAGCGTGATTGCCCAAAGACAAAGAACGTGGGGAGAAATGGAAGAGTCCTAGCCATGGGACGCGCGGAAGCAGTAGAGGATCCTACCGTGGTTACCGGTACGTTTCTCGTCAATAACTCATATGCTTGTATACTATTCGATAGCGGTGCGGAGAGGAGTTTCGTAAGCCACGAGTTTAAATACTTATTAAAACAAAAACCACAACCACTCAATGAAACATTTACAGTAGAGATGGCAAATGGCAAAACTGAAAGCACAAACGACATATACATAGGCTGTACACTTACTCTGGACGATCACTCCTTTCAAATCGATTTAATGCCTGTTAAAATAGGAAGTTTTGACGTGATTGTTGGTATGGATTGGCTAATTCCCCATCATGCCGACATCATGTGTTACGAACGAGGAATCCGACTTCATCTGCCGAATGACAAGACCTTTGTTGTCTACGGTGATAAACCCAGTACCAGCCTCCGAATCGTGTCTTGCATCAAAGCCCGAAAGTACCTACAGAAAAGATACCATGCCTTCCTAGCCCACGTTGTTGACGAAAAGAAAGAAGTAAAAAGCATCAAAGAGATCCCTGAAGTCTGCGACTTTTCCGACGTATTCCCAGAAGACCTTCCAGGAGTACCACCCGCGCGACAAGTCGAGTTCAGAATCGATTTGATCCCTGGAGCCACCCGAGTAGCAAAAGCACCATACCGATTAGCCCCAGCAGAAATGCAAGAATTATCCAGTCAACTAAACGAACTGCTAAGTAAAGGGTTCATCAGACCGAGCTTCTCACCTTGGGGAGCGCCAGTCTTGTTCGTGAAGAAGAAGGATGGGTCATTCCGTATGTGCATTGACTACCGGGAATTAAACAAACTCACCATCAAGAACCGATACCCGCTACCCCGAATTGACGACCTGTTCGATCAACTCCAAGGAGCGAGCTATTTCTCAAAAATCGATCTGAGGTCGGGATATCACCAACTCAAGGTTCAAGAGGAAGATGTTCCTAAAACAGCATTCAGAACTCGCTATGGCCATTATGAATTCGTTGTGATGCCCTTCGGATTGACTAATGCGCCCGCAGTGTTTATGGATCTAATGAACCGAGTATGCCGACCTTACCTAGATAAATTCGTGATAGTGTTCATCGACGACATACTTATCTATTCACGAAGTAAGGAGGAACATAGTCAACACTTACGACAGGTTTTGGAGACATTAAGAGCAGAGAAGCTGTATGCGAAATTTTCGAAATGCGAATTTTGGATTCAAACGGTGGACTTTCTAGGCAACATAGTCAGCAAGGAAGGAATACATGTGGATCCTTCCAAAATCAAAGCCATCGAAAACTGGAAAGCACCAAGAACTCCGACAGAAATCCGCCAGTTTTTGGGCCTTGCTGGCTATTACCGAAGATTCATACAGAATTTCTCCAAAATTGCAAAGCCACTTACTACCCTGACACAGAAGGGTGTAACATTCAAGTGGGGAGATAAACAAGACACCGCCTTCCAGACCTTAAAGAAAGCTTTGTGCAGCGCTCCTATTCTGTCCCTTCCAGAAGGAACAGAAGACTTTGTGGTCTATTGCGATGCATCGAACCAGGGTCTGGGCTGTGTACTCATGCAGAGAGGAAAAGTCATTGCCTACACTTCAAGACAACTTAAAACTCATGAGGTCAACTACACTACACACGACCTCGAGTTGGGAGCAGTAGTGTTTGCATTGAAAATCTGGAGACACTACCTGTACGGCACAGAATGTACGGTATACACCGACCATAAGAGTCTCCAGCATATCCTCAACCAAAAAGAACTCAATATGAGGCAACGACGATGGGTGGAGCTACTAAGTGACTATGAATGTGAAATTCGTTATCACTCAGGGAAGGCCAACGTGGTAGCTGATGCCCTCAGTCGAAAGGAATACACGGGTCGCCGAGTGAAATCATTAACAATGACGATCCATTCCCAGTTACCCACTCAAATTAAAGAGACGCAGCTAGAAGCCTTAAAACCTGAAAACGTCGCAAATGAAGCCTTGCGAGGGATGGATAAAAACCTTGAAGTTAAGGATGACAGAGCTCGTTACCTCATGAACCGAATCTGGACACCGAAATTCGGCGGATATAGAGACATTATCATGAATGAAGCTCACAAGACTAGATACTCCGTTCATCCTGGGTCCGACAAAATGTACCAGGACCTCAAGAAACTGTATTGGTGGCCAAACATGAAGGCAGAAATCGCTACTTACGTGGGCAAGTGCCTGACTTGCGCCAAAGTTAAAGTAGAATACCAAAAGCCCTCGGGTTTGCTAGTTCAACCACCAATATCCGAGTGGAAGTGGGAGCGGATAACAATGGACTTCATAACCAAATTACCAAAGACAACCGGTGGGTTAGATACTATATGGGTAATTGTCGATAGGTTAACCAAATCCGCTCACTTCCTACCAATCAAGGAGAGTGATAGGACGGATAAGCTAGCAAGGCTCTACCTCAAGGAGATTGTAAAATTGCACGGTGTGCCGAGATCAATCATCTCGGATAGAGATAGCCGGTTCACTTCAAACTTTTGGCAATCATTACAAAAGGCTATGGGAACCAGGCTTGACATAAGCACAGCTTACCATCCGCAGACGGATGGCCAAAGTGAAAGAACCATCCAAACGCTGGAAGATATGTTGAGAGCCTGTGTGATAGACTTCGGTAAGGCATGGGACACCCACTTACCGCTCATTGAATTCTCATACAACAACAGCTACCACACTAGCATCAAAGCTGCTCCATTTGAAGCTCTATATGGACGCAAGTGTAGATCCCCTCTGTGCTGGGCCGAAGTGGGTGATACTCAACTAGCCAGAGGCCAAACACCTAACAGCGCTCTCACCGGTCCGGAAATCATACGAGAGACAACTGAGAAAATCGTTCAAATCCGCGAACGATTGAAAGCATCTCGTGACCGACAAAAGAGCTACGCAGACAAGCGACGAAAGCCTTTGGAATTCCAGGTCGGTGACCGAGTGTTGTTGAAGGTCTCGCCATGGAAAGGAATGATACGCTTTGGAAAGCGTGGGAAGCTGAACCCCAAATACATTGGGCCCTTTGAGATCCTCGCTAGGATCGGCCCAGTAGCCTACAGACTTCGATTACCGCAGGAGCTCAGCAATGTCCATCCCACCTTTCACGTGTCCAACTTGAAGAAATGCCTGTCCGATGAAACTCTTGTCATTCCGCTCGACGAGATCGAGGGGAACGAGAACCTTCTTTTTGTGGAAGAACCCGTAGAGATCATGGACAGAGAAATCAAGAGGACGAAACAGAGCCGCATACCAATAGTTAAGGTCCGTTGGAGTGCCAAGCGAGGACCTGAGTTTACTTGGGAGCGTGAAGACCAAATGAAGCAGAAATACCCACATCTCTTCCCAAACCCTTGAGGATCCACTCAAGAGCTAAATTTCGGGACGAAATTCTTTCTAACGGGTAGGTGATGTGACAATTGTAAATTTTGGTTAACAAAAGTCAACTATAGTCAAACGAAGCGTACGTTAATCTATATGTTGAAAAGTTATTTTCCATAACTTTTGCAATGAATTATTAATATTATAGTATTACGTATGCTAAATCAAACAAATAACGATTAAAAGTCGAAAATACGGACAGCAAACTACTGTAGCGTAAAAATTCGATAATTGTACAATTATTATTTTCAGAATAATAATATTCATAAAGTGATCTACTCGTAAATACGAAACTGTGGATATATAGAACGTCGAAAACGGAGTTCGAATGTGAAAGTTATAACGATTAAACCGCTGTGAACGGATAAATGTACACAGGGTTTGGACTCAAATTTCAAAATGTGGTTCCTTAAACATCACATATGAAATAAAAACTTATATGATAAGTAACGTAATAGTATCTAGTATTTAATTCCAAAGCTAAATACAATTTACGGTAAAACGTCAAAAATCGCGAAATCGGAAGAATACCGCGCTTAAACACGTATTCCGACATCCAACGAGTTATGTTTCAATCAAAATAAATGTTTTACAATGTTTTTATACAAAATAATTATTTAGAACTTCGTTTCGTTAAAAACGCATAAAAATTTACTAAAACGACTTACGATTTTATAAAAATCACCCATTTTTATAAGTACATTGCTATTTTTATAAAAACTAACCCTACCCCACCCCCCACCCTACACTCATTTGGCTGAAACAAGTGCTCCATTAAGACCTTAGTGGTAAATATTTAAAACCTAAGGCACTTATGAAGCTAGTAATTTTATAATAGAAAATATCTAAGTATAAATCTTCCAAGAGAGATTAGCCAGATTCATTTGTATCCAACCAAACTTCTTCTTTCTCTCCTCTCCCTCTTGCTCACGGCTCCAAGACCATCACCACCATCTTCACTTTCAAGTTTCAATTTCAAGCTCTCTTCACAAGATTAAGTAGTAAGTTTCATTCCTCTTTTGATTCTAATATACATAACACAAGTTCTACACCTTTTTACACACTAACATCCATCAAAATCTATTGGATATTAGCTTTGTACAAGAGTCATCCAAGTCCTAGAACCAAACTTTTCAACCTTCTACCAAGAAACCTTAAGATCTACCACTCAAGGTGAGTTCATACCCCTCATTTTCATCTTTTCAAACCTTTTGGGGGAGAATACAAGTTCTTTTACTATAAATGTTGTTTTATTCAAGTTTATATGTGTTTTATTGTTATACATGTTGATTTACACAAGTTTATAAAGTTAATATTTATGTAAAAATGCTCTTGACATAAAATATGAATAGATCCATGTATTATGAACACTTTGACATATTAAGTTATGTAAAAATTACAAAACTACAAATAAACCATACAAAAATACTAGATCTTGGACAAAATATTATAAAGATGATCTTGACATAAAATATGAATAGATCCATGTATTATGAACACTTTGACATATTAAGTTATGTAAAAATTACAAAACCACAAATAAAGCGTACAAAAAAATACTAGATCTTGGGTAAAAACGTTATAAAAATGAAGACTAGTAAAAACTACGTTTTTATAAACAAAAATATTATTTTCCAACAAAAATGGTTATAACCAAGTTATTACACCATTTTTGTGAGAAATATCTTAAAATATGATATTTATAAACATTTGAACAAGTTACTTCGTTAATATTCGCAAAATATGATTGTTACGACGGAATTACTATAAATAGACTATTATTGGAATAGTTTACGAACATAAGGTTATATTGACGCTTAAACATGACAAAAATAATTATATAAAATTATATAATTATTTAACAACACTATATTATCATGGGAAAAATGATAATGGACAATTACAAGAGTTTTTATATACAAATCGTACGTAAACAAGTTGATTGAAATACATACATTTTGTGAGATGAATCTTCACAGTACTTTTATAAGTACCTACTATAAGTCCTGTACATTTATAACCAGAGTCTCGGTAAGAGAGCGCGATATTTGAGTATAGATCTATACGGGGCTTGACAACCCCGCACCTGAGATGCTCGCTACAGCTAGACCGGCAGGTCTGAGGTGTCCAAATGTCTACCATTTCGACGCTTGAAGAACGTCGCAACAGGCCAACTAGTCACAGTATGGTTATAGGGTATCTCACGGGGAAAAATATCAACTTAATAATTTCTTTTATAAATTATTTACGTCATTATTATAACAATTCAATTATAATTCCAAAAATATAATACCGATTGATCTACTTACGAGAGCGGTGTTTAGGCCGATCAATTGAGCTAGGTTGTTGGATTTCCGAAAGGCGTATACGCTGAAAGGGTCCTGCCTCCCCATTTGATCTTCTACCTGGCCGTTCTTTATTTGATAGTCATGAAATATTATATTGGAATTAATAAAGAGTAAAACCAATTTATTACACTAAAATTATACATATTACATTTTAGTCTTTGGGAGTTAAAGACTTGGTCATTTTTATAAGAAAATATAGGATTTTCTTAGTTCTCAATTACTACCGTTTACAAACAAAGGGCTTTTCTATTACAAAATCTTATGAACTCACCAACTTAATTGTTGACACTTTTTCAACTACTTGTATTCTCAGGAAACTGACAAGGTAAATGCAAGCGCTACAAGTAATGACGTTACGACGTCATTTGTTTATCTATTTTGTTATCATTTCAATTGTACTTGAGACATGTAATAAGTAAACTTTGTAACATTTGTAATTGATTTAAACGATGGTTGTGTGCTTGGATTTCACTACTATTCAACTTTGTTATGATATTGTTCATGAAGTCATCCACCCTTGAACTATTCCGCCAATACGGTTTGAGGGTGTGACAGAAGGTCACCAAGGGCTCTCTAGTAGTTATGAAAGGAAAGGTGCAGAAAAGTGGGGTTCCTGTCTTAGAAGGAAATTCAGTTAGGGGAACAGTGGCGGTTACTCAATCCTTAGAGAGTAGTAATGATAAGACAGAGTTGTGGCATAGAAGGTTGGGACATATGAGTGAGAAGGGTATGTCAATTCTGAGTAAACAGGGGTTGTTTGGTAGTGAGCTAACGGGAAAACTCAAGTTTTGTGAAGCTTGTGTCAAAGGAAAGCAACGCAGGGTGAAGTTTAGTTCGGGTCACACACAAACAAGGAAATCCTGGAGTACATTCATTCAGATTTATGGGGTCCCTCTCTGGTCGAGTCTCATAAAGGTCATCGATACTTTGTGACTTTCATTGATGACTACTCAAGGAAGGTTTGGATATATTTTCTGAAAACTAAAGACGAAGTGTTTGGGAAGTTCAAGGAGTGGAAGACGATGATTGAAAAACGGATCGGAAAATCTGTCAAGACACTCAGAACTGACAATGGGTTGGAGTTCTGCAATGCCCCGTTTGACAACTTTTGCAAGGCAGAAGGTATAGTGAGGCATCACACTATACGGCACACACCACAGCAGAACGGAGTGGCAGAACGGATGAACCAAACACTGTTAGCGCGTGCTAGAAGCATGCAATTATATGCTGATTTATCAAAGAAATTCTGGGCGGAAGCGGTTAATACTGCTTGCTATCTGGTGAACAGATCACCATCAACTGCAATCGACTTTAAGACCCCTCAAGAGGTATGGTCTGGAAAACCCTCTGATTATTCTGGTTTACGTATATTTGGTTGTCCGGCTTATGCTCATGTTAATGATGGTAAACTTGAGGCGAGGGCAATGAAGTGCATATTTCTAGGGTATGCACATGGAGTGAAAGGTTATCGTCTGTGGTGTACAGAAGAAGGGAGAACTCCAAAATTAATTAATAGCAGAGATGTGACCTTTAATGAATCTGCTATGGTGAACCAAAGAGGAGGTGATACAAGTCATGTAGGGAAAGATCAGGGTGCCAACCAAAAGGTGGAGTTTGTCACACAAATTCCAGGCAGAATGGTGATAAATGAAGAACAGCATGTCAGTGATGATCAACATAGAAGTGATGAAACTCATGAACAGCCCAATGAGGATCAGTCTGGTGATGCTGAGGCCGATGGTGAGAACGATGAGGATGAATCTATAGCAAGGAGAAGAGAGAAAAGGAACACGAAGAAACCAGCTAGATATGCTGCATGTGTCACCAATGGTGATATTGGTTCTGTTGCATATGCACTAGCTATTGGTGAAAACATTGGTACTGATGAGCCTCGGTCCTACAAAGAGGCGGTGGCAAGTAAAGAAGGATCAAGCTGGTTGATGGCAATGAATGAAGAGATGCAATCTCTTGAGAAGAATGAAACGTGGGATATTGTTCCATTACCGAAAGGAGTCAAACCGGTTGGATGCAAATGGGTCTTTAAGAAGAAGGAAGGAATTCCAGGGGTTGAACCCGCAAGGTTCAAGGCACGGTTAGTGGCGAAGGGTTTTTCTCAAAAGGAAGGAATCGACTATCACGAGGTTTTCTCACCGGTCGTGAAGCACAAGTCAATTCGGGTTCTTTTGGCTATGGTGAGTGCGTTTAATCTGGAGCTTGAGCAGCTCGATGTCAAAACTGCATTTCTTCATGGAAGTTTGGAGGAGAAGATATATATGTCACAGCCTGAGGGTTTTCCGGGTTCTAATAAGGATCATGTGTGTCTGTTGAAGAAGTCTCTTTATGGTTTGAAGCAGTCTCCTAGACAGTGGTACAAGAGATTTGATTCGTTTATGACTTCGCATGGCTACATACGGAATCAGTTTGATAATTGTGTCTACTTGAAGCAGTTGTCCAATGGGTCCTTTGTTTATCTGTTGCTATATGTTGATGATATGCTCATTGCAGCCAAGGAGATGGCTGAAATTAATAACTTGAAGAAGCTTTTGGCAAGTGAGTTTGAAATGAAGGATTTGGGTGCAGCAAAGAAGATATTGGGGATGGAGATTCAGAGAGACAGGAAAGCGGGGTTGTTATATGTTTCTCAGCAGAAATATATTGAGAAAGTCTTGCAGTCTTTCGGTATGGATCAGTCAAAACCAGTTGGAACTCCTTTGGCAGCGCATTTTAAATTAAACAGAAGTACTATACCAACTACGGATGAGGAAAAAGACTATATGAGTAGAGTTCCGTACTCAAGTGCAGTTGGAAGCCTTATGTATGCTATGGTCTGTACTAGGTCTGATTTAGCACATGCAGTTAGTGTGGTTAGTAGGTTTATGAGTAATCCTGGGAGAGCTCACTGGGAAGCGGTCAAGTGGATCCTGCGATACTTGAAGGGGACTAAGGATGTTTGTTTGGTCTATGGTGGTAAAACTCATAGTAACTTGGTGGGATATGCAGACTCAGACTTTGGTGGCGACTTGGTGAAAAGGAGATCGCTCACGTGTTATATTTTCACTTTGTTTGGATGTGCAGTCAGTTGGAAGTCAACTTTACAATCTACAGTTGCCTTGTCTACAACTGAAGCGGAATACATGTCAATGACTGAAGGTATAAAGGAGTGTATCTGGCTACATGGTTTGGTGGAGAGTCTGGGGTTGAAGGTGGAGAAGCATGTCTTGAACTGTGATAGTGAAAGCGTTTTGTGTCTAGCGAGGAATCCAGTTTATCATGAAAAGACAAAGCATATTGATATCCGGTTAAATTTCATTCGTGACATAGTTGAAGAAGACAAGTTCTCGATCTTGAAGATCGATACCAAGGTGAATCCGGCAGATATGTTGACGAAGTCGTTACCCAAGGAGAAGTTCGAGCTATGCTTGAACTTGGTTGATGTTCGCAGGAGGTAAGTCCCTACGGGGCAAGCTGGCAGGAGACGAGAGGAAGTTTTTTGGTTTCTAGAGCGAGGTGGAGCTATGTTGAATTCGCAATTCAAGGTGGAGATTGTTAAATAGTGAATTGGGAATTAAAACCCGTATGAATTGTAAACACGCGCGCCGCGGCCCATTAAGTGTCCGCGTCGCGTGGGCCGTGAACAGCTAGGGTTTCTTGTAATGCCTATAAATATAAAGGCTGGTCATTAGGGTTTAGTGCCGTCAGGTGGTCAAGTCTGAAGTCAGTAGTCGGAAGAGGCCGATTTACTAGCAATCTAGGTACGCTCTGTAACACCTGTATTTTAGCTCTGGAATAAAAAATACTCTCTCCTGCCCGTGGACGTAGGTCATCTTGGACCGAACCACGTAAATCTCTGTGTCGATACTTTGTGTTTATATTTCCGCATTTATATTCTCGTTATTATTCATGGACAATAGGTTATAGATTTAGGTCTATTTCGTAACAGGATGCTTACACCAATTGAGATTAGGATGTTGGTCAATAAACCTCCTTCACTTACCTTACAGTTTCAATTACACATCTAAGCCTTGTTGCAATGTTTGTACAATGTCCAAATGTATTTGTTATGTCGGTTTATCTTAGTAATTAAAATTAGTTAAACTACAACTACACATCCAAGTACCAAAATATACATGCCACTGTACAAACTGCTTGTACAAACTGCTTGAGAATTGAAAGTAGACTCCAATGGCTTCCACTTTTGCTCCAAAATTATCTCTGCAACATGACTACTATATTGGTTCCCTAACTCTGGTTGTATTGCTTTATCTTCTTACCATACGCTGTCTTAAACTCTTCTAACTTGGTTGCAACCTTTTGAAGCACAACATCATTCCTAAACCAACACTTCACTTGAGTTAGATTAAAGAAAAATAGTAAAATAAAAGGAGGGAAATGAATTTTCCTGATAAGATATTACAGATTGTTTTGCAAAGTTTACAATAATATTTGAAAACATGAGAAACACGCATAAAGAATTAGTAAGGTTGGTGTTTCCTATTTGTTTTGTATTTGCATATCGAATTCGTATGGTATATCATTTCGTGTCGGGATTGTCACAAAATTGTAAACTTGAAGTGTGTTACTGCTAATTACCACAAAGTTGAAGCTTCTCTTTGTAATAAATTCATATTACTGGGGGGCAAATGCAACTCCGTCAGAAATGAATAGCTCGCGTGTTTCAATGGATGGCAGAACAGTCCAAACACTCTGAAACCTGGACCTCATACACACCCTTATGCTGCCACGTAATCATACACGTGTCATAACCGCACCGTCACGGCTCAATATTTATAAAGTTGTAACTTATAATCTCACTACCTGCTCATATCTCTTTTGCTGATCTTTCACCACAAGCCTCCATCATCCATGGCTACTCATGAACGTCAACCACACCAGATTCAAGTTCATACCGTCCACCACCCCCCTGGTTACGGCGGTGAGTCGTCCCTCCACCATCAACAAGGTCCATCCAAGAGCAAAATCCTGGCAGTGATGGCGTTGCTGCCTGTTGGAGGGGCTTTACTTGGCCTCGCCGGACTAACCTTCGTCGGAACGATGATCGGGCTCGCTGTAGCCACCCCGGTGTTCATAATTTTCAGTCCGGTTATCGTCCCAGCGGCACTCACAATCGGACTTGCGGTTACTGGGTTTTTGACCTCCGGGACGTTCGGTTTGACGGGGCTGACCTCATTATCGTTCTTGGTGAATAGACTCCGGCAGGCGACGGGGTCAGTGCCGGAGCAGATCGACTACGCGAAGGAACGGATGCAGGATCTGGCGGTGTATGCAGGGCAGAAGACGGAGGAGGTTGGTCAGACGATTCAGAGCAAGGCTCAGGAAATAGGAACAGAAGATCAAAGTCAAGCTCAAACTAAAAGTGGTCGGCGAAGTGGAAAGAGTTGAAATATCGAGTATTGGAATAAATGGGGTATTAATGTTGATCAAGTTAATAAGGTGTCTAATTATGGTCGTAGTAGAGGGGCAGTAATGTAATGCTTTGGTGGTTTGTACTTCTGCTTGAAAATTGGGATCGATTTTTCTTTGTAGTTTGTGGCTATTGCTTATCATGGTTTTCTTATTTTATTTGTTATTTATTTTTCTGGGATTTTGGACAACATATGGGGGATGGTGTCATTTACGTCAAAAAAGACGACTAATTTTTGTAACTTTTTACATGGTTCTCTTATCGATCTACGGCCAAAAAATTGAAAAACACTGTAAAAAGTAAAAGCAAATGTTGTATTGAACAAGTTCGGTTGACGTATACATAACCAAAAAATGAAGAAGTTTGCTTCAGCCTAGCCTTCAAGAGTTCAAATAAGTGTCTTGGGCCCTAAAGGTGTTACAATTGTAAAATGCTACGAAAGCCCCATTCCCCAATATCGTAGAGGATGTGTCTTGGGCCCTAAAAGGTATTCTACAAATCCTGCAAAAGCCTAAAATATTGTTAAGGATGAAATGCGATAAAAAAAAAGTATAAATATTAGTACTCATTAACGTTTACGAGTTTTAGTGAAGAAAGAAAAGAGGATAAAAGAAAAGAATAAGAGAAAAGAAGGGAAGGGAAATAGTCAGGCGTGCAAATGAGCCGAGCCGGCTTGTGAGTTATTCGGGACTGGTTCGTTAAAAGCTTGGCTTGAGACCGATTTTAAACGAGCCCGAGTCGAGTTCAAGCTTAATATAAGGCTCGTTTGTTAAAGGAGCTCAAGCCAAGCTGTGTCATCAAGCTCGATTAGGCTCGCGAGCCCTAAACGAGTCTATATATAATATAATTTTTATTTTATTTTTATATAAATTAAAATTAAAACATATTTAGTCATATAAATTAAGTAAGCTGTTATTTTCCTACATTAGAGTAAACGAACTTCTTAACGAGCTCGAGCCAAGCTTAAGCTTGTTTAGGCTTGTCTAGAAATAAATAAGCCGAGCCCAAGCCCGAGCGGAGCCTGCATATTTCTTAACGAGCCCGAGCCGAGCTTGGTCAGGCTCGGGCTCGGCTCGGCTCGTTTGCACTCCTAAGGGAAAGGAAAAGATTGTTATATTTTCGTGTTTTGAGTTGGAAGAAAATTAGAAAAATAAAGGTGTTCCCAAGTAAAAAGAAAGATAAAAAATTTATATGTAAGTATTATTTTTTTACTAACCACTTTCCTTCTCTCTGAATCCTTCCAAATCGGAAGGAAGGTTAGGAGCAAATATCATCCCTCCTATTCCTTTGTCTTATTTCTCTCCGTAAAATAAACTTAAAGAACATCAAAATTTTCTTTTTCTTCTCAATTTCATCTGCTTTTCTCCATATCTCTCTTTAAATGAAACTCAGGAACACAGTATAAGTTAATGTAGGCGGTGTCAGTCATTACACTACAAGAAACGAGATTGAGATGAACTTCAGATTAAATACCTTTCGTAAAAGGTTTCGATGCTTATCGTCACGTCGTGTTTGTCATAACGGTCGTATTTTGTATAATTAAATGTATTACATAAACTAATAAATATATTTATATAATATTTTTGTCCGTATTTTTATTCTATCGGTTTTGTGTTTGTTAGAAACTATGGGAAACATTTTGTGCGTCGCTGAGAGTGTTTGAAACAAAGTTTATAAAAACAGTAAAATGTTAAAAATAGGCAAAAAGCAAATAGGAAAAAAAATATTTTAAAAATATGCATAAAAATGAAAAGTCGTAAATAAATTAAAAATATGCATAAAAATAAAAATAAAAAATGAAAAAAATATTCAATAAAAAATTAATTATTTAAAAAAATAATTCTTTTAAAACAATTGCGTAGAAGGAAACTTAATTTTACAAAACATAAAAGAATAAATGTATGTTAAAATTATAAAGTAAAAAAAAGTAAGTTGTCTAAAT
This sequence comes from Cichorium intybus, assembly GCA_023525715.1. Taxonomy (NCBI): domain Eukaryota; kingdom Viridiplantae; phylum Streptophyta; class Magnoliopsida; order Asterales; family Asteraceae; genus Cichorium; species Cichorium intybus. Next base: position 155,400,527 of record CM042011.1, on the reverse strand, counting down.
TGTAAATAGTATGAAAATTTGGGTAAAAGTGAAAAATAAAAATTGGATTGAAAACAATTTTCGAATCAAAATTGTAAATTAAAAAAAGAAATGGGTCAAATTGTAAACAATAAGAATTTGTGGTTAAAAATGAAAAGTAAAAAATATATACAAATGCAAGCAGAGGGAATCAAACTTGAGATGTTCGGTTTACCAGATGCGCGTCCCAACAATTAAGCTAAAGCTCACTTTGTGTTTTGGCGCAATAAAAATATGTAAATACCAAGGTTGTAAAAATCGTTTGACGGTAGCTTGGCGGTCGAATGGGGTTAAGGGATTAATCAGATTAATCGATGATTAGTCGATGATTAATCGGAGACCCTAAATTATAAAGGAATTCATTTAAAAATATATAAATATAAAAAATAGCAAAGTTTGATTCATTTTATTTCGAGATACACATCAAAGATTATTCATTTGTTTATTTTTATTCTTTAATATTGATTTTTGCAGTATTCTTCAGTTATTAGAGAATGTTTGTGTCGTCATTTCAAAATAAAAAAATAAAAAAATAAATTAAAAATTTTTAAAAAACTAAAAAATGACCCCCAATACCGATTAATCGGCCGCCAAATCCGATTTTTACAGCAAACCGCCAAGCTGACCGATTAGGCCTAATCGTAATCAGTTGAAGGGCGCCAACCGATTAATCGGCCGCCAAGGCCGATTTCTGCAATACTGGTAAATACTGATAACTGAAGAGGTTTCGAACCCGCGATTAATAAAAAGGCGTTGGAGAGGTTTCGAACCCGCGACCTCGAGTAAGAAGAAAGTGCGCTTCAGCCAGTTGAGCTAAGTGTAATTTTGTTTTAAAGTTCGCGCAATAAAAATATAAACAGTTAAAAACACTGACATCATACTTTGCAAATTGAATAAGTTATATAATTATGAAGTGTATTCGCATGTAGCGAGAAGCCAAAAAACTATCAAAAGAAATAAATTTGCAACTTTTTAGAAAATCGTCCGTTATTAATGAGCTCTTATAAGATTATTTATATCATGAATGGTTTTTGTGGTGACAAATTTTATATGCTAATAAATAAACAATAAAACATAATGAGTAGTGAAAATTCTCTTTTAAACTTATTGTTAAGAAAATATCTTAAATCATAACATCCAATCTAATTATAAACTCAGAACTCTCTCTCTCTCTCTCTCTATATATATATATATATATATATATATATATATATATATATATATATATATATATATATATATATATATATATATATATATATATATATATATATATATATATATAAGGTTACAGACCCGTGTGCTACACGGTTGATAATTAAAAAAACTTATATTAAAATAAATTATTTTATTTAATCATACAATTTTGATATATTAAATATGACAACAACAATGATACATTATAGTACGATGTAACTGATTCAAAAAATCAAAACAAATAAGGTAATGCAACAGAGTTATATGTATACAAACAGAAAAAATAAATCACAAGTAAAAAATGTAAAATATTTTTGTATTCTGAGTAATAAATATTTAATATCATAAGTAAAAACATAGTGTTTTACTGCATTAAATTCTCCAAAATGTGAAAAACATTCCATAGAAAATGAAAGTATAATGCTATAATTAGAAAAATATACAATGTTCATCTCGATAAGATATTTGAAAATGGTCAATTCACCAATTGATAATTGGTTAATATGTATTAATGATGACTATTGAGAAACATATTATACATCCGCTAACAAAAAGATGTATGAAGTAAATGATGTTACATTGACTTTTACTCGGTCAGCATTACCCATTCCAAGGACAAGTAAAACGCTAGTTTACTTGGCTATTGAAGAGTGAGAACATGAAATTTCAGGAAGATTTCAGAAGTTATGACAATTATTATATATATTTATAATTGTTGCCTTGAATGAATAGTACAATTTTAGTTTTATTACAATTTTTACCCTTGTAGTTTTAATTTGTATAATTATAGTTTTAGTCCCTATAGTTTTAATTTTTATTAATTACAATTTTGGTCCCTATAGTTTTGTATGTCAGTTTAACATTATTACAGTTTTGATTCCTGTAGTTTTAATTTGTTGACTTCCTTAACCGCAGCAACGCACGGCTCCCTTCCGCTCGTTAAAAACATTTACCATTTAAGTTTTAATATTAAAAAGTAATCATGATAACCTTTTATGATTTTGTGTTGAGCGAGTATATAAATTCCGGCAGAATTTCATTGTACTTTGAAACATATACTTTCTTAACATTGGTATCATGTTTTTCATATATCTCTAGCATCGTTTATTAAAGGATTCACTCATTTACAACATACGAAATATATTGTATATTAACAAAGATAATGTGATGCCAACTATTAAAACATATTTGATGGTGTTTACAAATAGTGAAATAGCGAGTATTTATTTGTGAAAAAGTAAATTTGTGGTATTCCACTGTGTGTACTTTTTCATTAAATCACAACTATTTATATTCTTTTAAAAATTTCAATTAGATCCAATTATGAAATATTTCGTACACTTGGGTCATGAACGTATTGGTTAATTTATTTATAATTTATGATTTGAGGAGTTTCAATTGAATATAATGCAATGATTTAGTTTATCTTGAACCATAATGATTTAAATGATCTCTATTATAAGAGTTTTATAAATATAGATGTAGATAATGATAATAATGATAATGAAATAATAATGATAATCATAATGATAAGGATTTGTAATTTTTTTTGGTTGATAAATATTTTTTAAGCCTTGAGATATATCAAACAAAATTTAAAAGGTTGCTCATAGTGTAACTTTAATCGATATTTACTCAAACAAAGAAAATATGCAATTTTTTTAATAAGTTGGATTTATAAGTATCTAATTATGTTTTTATGAAAGTTTTTTGAAATAAGTTGGATTTATAAGTGTCTAATTATGTTTTTATGAAATTTTTTGAAATATACATGTAAAATCTAACATTTTAACTAAAAAACATTTAGCTCGTAATTGTAAAATAAGTGTTCTATGATATACAATTTTTATGCTAAGATATAATAAAAATGTATTTGAATAATCGCTTGATGCATGATAAATTTTATTATATTTGGTCTAATTGTAAGATCCGATTTTCAATTAAAAATATAGATTAATATTTACTTTTATATATGATTTTTCCTATGTCCAAATACACGTAAGATTTGTTATAAGCTATGATCATTTCAAGTATGCCAAAAAAATCATTTACTATTCTAACTGCAAGTATATCTAAGATTAATTAAAACATATAAAGAACCTATTTCAATAGATGAATTTTTTTAGAGAATATATGTGACACCCCATTTCTACTGTTTGCAAATACTATGGTTTTTCGTATAAATACTTGAATACAAAAATACGGTTTAACAAAAACCGATTAGTTACATATTTAAAACTGTGGGTGTTACAAATCCATACCAAACTAACCATAGTAAGCAAGAAAAGGATTAAACCTTGCGTCCAAAATAGGAGCTATGTGGGCTCCACTCCAGCTAAACTTCATCCAATTATAGCTTAGCATTTAACCTGGAATACATGGCATAAAAATAGAATACGTAAGACAAAAATTGTCTCGTGAGTTACATGAGGTTTAGACTCAAACCTTTAACTTCTTTACCAACTTTTACAAAACTTATAATATAATCTTCTGTCAAATCTTTGTATAAATATCATACTATGCTTTTTACTTCTCAAAATCGTTTCATAACATTCTTTATAAAATAACATCTTTCAAAGTTTCAAGATATTACCATACCACTATTTCTTAATTTCTTCCAAAGCCAATTTTTTATCATCCTTTGCATAATTACATTCTTTCAAAATTTTATAATAGAATCATAGTACAACTCTTAACTTTTCAAGAAAATCATTTTTTGGCATACTTTATGAAAATAACATTGTTCTTACTTTCTTTGACTGGTTTTATAAGCTTGCTGGATTTTTATACTTAGGGCTTTAATCACTATAAGTGATACCCCAAGTCTCTATGGCTAGAAAGAACGGATCAATCCTTACCATAGAAGTGCTGAGGCGATCTACTTCGCGATGGGGATTTTCCCCAGTAGACCCCTTACCTAGCCCGGGAAGGTTGGAACATAGTTCCCTTACTAACGCTGCTTGCTACAATTACCAGTCGTACAAAACATTTTCTGCTTGCTCGAACATTACTTACATACATATAACTTGTGGCTAAAAGCCAAACTTTATTACTTTCTATCTTTATGGCTATATGCCAAATTTATAACTTTCATTTTACATAAACCATGTTTTTAAAACATGTCTATTTAACATTTTAGACTTAATGTCAAATCATACTTTCCAACATCTTGTGGCTATATGCCCTCTCATACTTGAAAACATTTACAATTTGTATCCAAAACATACCTCTTAAACATATTGTGGCTATATGCCTATCTATACTTTCAAACATGTACAACTTGTATTTCAAAATACACTTTCACATAATTGGTACATAGACCAACATACTTTCACTTATTATAATTTGTAGTTCAAAACTTAGTTTCAAATATAGCTTTATACTTTCACAACAACTTAGAAACAATACTCTTGCATATAATTTCACATATAGAAATTTTATAGAAAAATCTTGAAAATACTTACTTGCCATGTACCCCAGAATGGGTAAAAATACTGCATGTACTCACCTCATAGATCTTGAAAAGTCGATTAGACGTTCCTTGGCTCTTTACCCTTTTGATGTCCAATCACTTGACTTACACCTAAATGTAGTATATGATACATTAATTTATATTCTAATGGACTCTATAACATATTAGAGTCCTTATTATACCATTAAAAGTCAAGACAAGTGTATAACTTTTAAATATTTAACTTTAGACGAGTCGTATCCAATACATACACTGTAATAGTACCCTCGGGGGGTCGTATTCCATATTAAAAATTTATTCCACCACTTTTAAACCATTTTGGACATGTACTTAAAGTTTGGGATCATTTGGGCATGTATAGCAAGTTTCGGAGTTCAAAACCCCCTGCTTGAGACACACGACCCGTGCACATTTAAGTCTAAAAGAGCACGACCCGTGCAACATCAAAAAAAACAACATTTTTGATGTCCAGGGGGAGCACGAGTCGTGCATAATGAGCACGACCCGTGCTCTTTCTGGGCAGCCTCCTCTTGCTTGTTCTTGCTTCGGTTTTGCACTGTAGCAGTCCGATTTTTACACTATAACTTCCTGTTTTGACTTATTCAGAACTTGATACTTGACTTAATACTTAGGGAATCATTTCATGACCAAAACCCATCTTTTAAACAAGTCTTTTAACCATGGAATCACTGATTCCATCCAAATTCCACAAAAACCCGTTTTTGACATTTTTGGTCCAAAAATCCAAATTTCTGAAATTAATCACTTAGGAGTGTCTTAATACATCCTAAGTGATCATTTAGACTTAGTAAAACCATAAAAACTAGCTTTGATCTTGCAAACCCGTGAATTAGGGTTCTTGAGCAAAATAGCCATTTCTTGATTTTTAACATGTTCAACTACTAGAACATGTGAAATTGATGATTTTGAGCAAGATGATGACATTAAACTCATGATTTCTGGAAATTCAGAAATCAAGTTCACCATTCCCGTTAAAGAATTTGGGTAGAATAAGTTTAAAAACATGGAATTTCTTACCTTTTGAGTCTTGGAATTACCAATTCTTCTCGTGTTCCTTTGAATCCTTGACCTTCTTCTTCTCCCGTACTCTCTCTTGCTCTCTCTAATCTTTTCTCAAAGCTTCTACTGATTTCTGGAAGAAGAGAGTAATATCTCTCTTATTTATATTTTAATTTTTATACAATACTTTCACTTTAGTCCCTAATCTTCCACTTTCTTCACAAAAATAGTCCTAGGCTCATAACTTTGCACTTTAAGTTCTATTTGACACCAACTTAACCTCTTAATGGAAATTTCTTAACAAAATGATCATTTTTATGTCAAATGACCAATTTGCCCTTGTTGGTCAAATTTCACTATTCACGCACTAAAACTTCCGAATTTCACATAAACTTTTATTTCTTGTATTATTGTTTCACTAATACGTATTATCTGTCATAATGGTCTTATTAACGGACCAATAGACAATTTTACCCTTCTTATGGTAAAATGACCAAATTACTCTTTTTCACCATTTTTCTCCAAACTCTTGAAAATTTTGCTACAATTCCCAATAAATTATTTTAAAACTTTCAATATATTTTAACCTTTCTCTTATTTATTTTCTCGAATATAATTTCAAGATTTTTGGGTCGTTACAATATATATTTGAATTTTATATAATAAGAAAATAGGTATAATAATATATATTAGTATTGAAAAGAATGCAGTTTAAATAATATTAATAGTTATAGAATTTTAAAATAATAATAATAACAACAATGGATTTCAGGAAAATAATAAATAATAAAAACATATTAAGACATTAATATTTAAATAATTTAAAATAGTAATTATTGTTATTAGTTAGTATTTAATAAATACATGCAAAATAAAAAATATCATATAATTTATAAAAAAATTAATAAAATAAAATAAAAATATTAAAGGAAGTTTAAAAGAATGGAGCAGTAAAGTATAAATACAAATTTGGAGCTAATCCGTACACAATAACTTTTTGTTATATATAATAATTTGGGGTTTAGATGAATTATATAATATATAAAAATATATTATTATTACTATTATTATTATTATTATTATTATTATTATTATTATTATATGTTAAAAAAATTGTCATGTATGTATCACCTCCCATACAAATAACAACATTTTATGGATCCAAAACTAATTAGGATTTATAAAAAAATTCTTTCAACAAAGATGTGAATTCGGAGCAATAGGTGGGACTTTAGGAGGAGAGAGTGATAGGTAAGGTGAAGATATTTTTTGGATGGAAAACTTGTGCCAAGTATTAGGAGAGAATCGTTAGTGGTGAATGGGGGGATATGGAGTTGTCGCCTTCCTCACGTGCGCTTTTTCCATCAAATCCATATCTATATCTATGGGCGTGTTTGGCAAAATTAGCTGGAAGCTGGTAGCTGGTAGCGGGTAGCGGGAAGCGGGTAGCTGGTAGCTGGTAGCTGGTAACCGGAAGTTGTGACTTTTAGTTTGTATATGGCTGTTCGGCAAAAATAGCTGGAAGCTTTTAAAATATGTAAAATTACATAAAAGGACATTTGCGTAATTATCGGTTATAGTTTTAAGGGTATTATAGTAATTAATGGTATAATTAGTAGAGCTTTTTGTTAAACGCTACTTCAACTAGCTTTTAAAATAGTAGCATTTAGTTTAAAATAAAAGCTTCAAGCTCGTGTCGTCGAACGAAGCTTTTGGTTTTTATTAGAACTATTTCTTAAACGCTATAAGCTAGAAGCTCTCAAACGCTCCCAAAAGCTCCGTGCCAAACACTTTTTAAATTTGAGGTTTTTTCATTTATCTCACATTGCTTCACATACATATATGACTATTTATCTTTCTCTTATATAATACAATGCATTTGCTTCCATTCTCCATCAAACTTGATATTTTAAGTCTATTATTAGTTAGTGATTATTTTATCATAAAACATGCTTTTATCGCAAGTTTTAAAATAGTTTTACTATTTAGTTTCAACTATAAAAAGTATTGAAACTCAAATATAAAAATAAAAATTACTAAAACTTTTAAAATTTTGACTAGGTTGGAAGTTATACTATGTCGTTTTTAAAAAAGTGACACCGGTGTAAACATTTTTCGATTCACTAAGATGTATATACGTAGAGATTTTAAAATTACTTAAAACTTTTAAAAACTTGACTAGGTTGGAAGTTTATAGTACGTCGTTTGTAAAAAGTGACACCGATGTAAACATTTTCAATTCACCAATATGTATATACGTATAAATTTCCAATTGTTAACGTTTTAACCATCTATTATAAAGGAGATTATTCAAAACAATGTGGTTTAACGTTAATCTTGATCATAATATGACTTTCAAAGTCTAATATTAATTAAATATCATATTATCGTACAAACATGTTTTCTTAAAGTGATAAAGGCTTCTATTTATAGGTTTTGTTTTAAAAAATATTAAAACTCAAAATGAAGATGAATATTGCAAAAAAAAAAAAAAAAACTTTTGAAAACTAGCTAGGTTACAAGTTTAAAGTATGTCGTAAAAAAGTGACAAGGATGTTGCGTTGCACATATATAACCTTTAGTTTTTCCTTATATGGTACCACTTTTTAGGTTCTCTTATCAATATTTAGCGTACCATTTTTTTTTTCAAAGTCTATTTTTAATTAGTGTTTTTATCTCAAAGTTTCAACAATTATCCTATTTTGTTTTAACTTCAAAAATCATTTAAACTAAAAGAAGAATATTTAAAAGAGTTAAAAACTATTAAAAAATCAATTGAGTTTCAAGTTCATAGTAAGTCGTGTGGCATAGTTCAATGTGTGATGACAATGTTTTAAACATTTTATTTTGCTTTCATAAGATTTATGCACATGAAATTTCCAAAAAGTAATCGTTTAAAGTTCAAAAAAGATTTGATTATATAAATATTATAATAGATGTCATTTAATCAATACAGCTCACTAATCAATACAATTCAAGATAATTTTTTATCATGTACCACATTAATTTGAATTTATTAGAAAAAATCATATCATAGTAGACATTGGTGAGTACCCGTCGAAATTTTAGGAAAATGGTCTTAAAACTGAAACCAAAGGTTCCTGTAATGTAACAACCGATTCCTAATTTGGTTATAATAAAAAACACAAAAAAACAAAGATATTAGAGAAATGATTTTGGCCACTCTATTTATAGATGTTTCTTTCCCTTGAGATTTGTATCTTAAGCTATATGGGATGAGAAATTTGTTAGTCTTTTTACTTATAGATTTTTTATTTCTATTCATTTGTGTTCTTAAGCGATGTGGGATAAGAAAATGACACAAAATAACACACTATGAAGAAACTTTTGATCCCACATCGTCATGATAAACCAATTCAAGAAGCATTTTTATTCTATACATAAAGGTCTCCCTCAAATTAAAATAATCATATAGATCATTATATATTTTTTATTGTTGGAAACATTTCTAAATAGTAAAGTTCAAGTAAATATATAGTTAAAATTTTATTATTTTTAATAAAGTTGAGCTTTAAATATTTAGCAAGTCGACCCGAGATGAGTTATGGATTCGTTCATCAAGTTGCACAAAATCGCATGCATTGTGTTGAATAATGCAAATTTGAACTTTTATTTATTATGCAATATCGTTTGTCAAAAATGACGATTTCTAATTTTCTCAGAGGTTATTCAATAAATATACTTCGAGTATTCTAACTATATTTATTTTTATTATAAATGAAGTCATTCAAATCAATATGGTTCAAGATAAATGATTTATCTTTTACCACATCAATTTGAGGTTTTTTTTTCTTTATCTCATATTGTTTCACATACACATATGACATTTTATCTTTCTCTTATATAATACAATTAATTAACTTTCATTATTTAGCAAAGAGCATACTATTAATTTAAATTAAATAATTGAATTAAAACATGACAAAATACGCAATCTTTAATTTGATTTTAAAATAGATAAAAGTAAAATTAAATTTGAAATTTTCCAAAAACTTTATCCACACACAAACTGTTGGTAGACTACCAAACTTATATGGTTTGAGATAACTCTTTATATTAAATCGTATTATTTGATTTTTATTTGATACATTGTATTTATCCATTAAAATTGTTAAAAATTGTTGTCTTCCAAATTTATGACACATGTATGTATTATCATATAGTTAAAAATAATGAAAATATTTTTCTATATAATTTTTTTTATTTGGGATAAAATAACATGTATTTGTTTATATTCTAACTAATTTTTTCATGCGCAACGCGCAGGCATTCGTCTAGTAGTTTTATAACAAAATGTATTTTTCAGTTCACAGCTCGTCCACAGATATTTTGGGTTCGGAACAAATATAAATCCTTAAAACATTTCATTTATATATTACTAGTAAGTAGTAGCTCGTAAGCTATGTAAATAGCTTATCATAATGTTTTTAGGAAATATCAATATCATGTTTTAAAGGGAAGTGATTCATACATAACAATTTTTTTATCATACATAACAATTTAAGATGGTTTATACATAATGTATAATTTTACTAATGCATAAACTCTTAGATTGGGGGGAGTAGTTCCATTCCATCTCACTCATCTCATTTGCCACATTAGATTTTTCTCTTTACTCTCACTTCCATCTTTCATCATCTTTCATTCATGGAAGCAGTTCCCACCTAACCCACCGAACCCACGATACCACATCATATTTTCGGTTATTAATTAATTAATTAATTACACAAAATAATTTAACATTAAATTTAATATTCCAAATAATATTAAAATGCAATAAAAGATTAAAAAAGCCAAATAAATTTAATTAAAAAGCACACTGTTACAAGAGTTAAAAATGAAACATTAATTCGAAAAAAACAACATAAATACGACAAAAAATCCTAAATACGAAAACATAACCTAAAATTCCCAATCGTACATCTGTGCTATTTGCTGTTTTTCCCAAGAACCAATGTCAGTTGAGTTCCGGTTAAATGGTCATGGAGGCAAAAAAAGAATTTTAAATCTTTTTGTTCACGTGCGTATTTGACCGATGCTATCTCTTGCTCAATGAGGGATGCTTTCATCTTCGATTCCTCCTCCTGTTGTAACGCCCCGTTTTTCTCGGTACGTTATTTATTTTAATTAATTAATAATGTGGCATTATATTAATTTACTTAATTAAGATTTGATTAATTAAAAGATTGTGCTTATAGTTATTGCCATCTTTTAATCATATAATTAAGTCCATGAGTTTTATAGCCAAACCCAATTAGAGCTTAAGTATTTTCTAGCCCAAAGGCTTAAGTGCTTAGCCCATTTAACCTAGTATACTTAGGGCTCAAAACCCTAATTTCCTTCATTTCACTCCCTCCCTCTCCCTCACGGCACTCTCTCTCTCCCTTTGTATCTCTCTTTATTCCCGGATTTGAGAACACAGCCGCATTGTTTGGACGATTCCCGGAGATTGAAAGGTTGGATGGCCACGAAACTTTAACCGAAGGTTCCTAAGACATATATGAAGGTTCTGACCGGAGGGATTTTGATTTCAAGGTACGGATATTGAGTTATGAATTTTTCAACCTAACCTAGGGTTTCTGTCAGATTTCACTGCTGAGTCTCTCTTCTTGTAAAAATCATATCTCGAGTTCTAGAACTCAAATAGACCCAATATCAGTGCCCAAAGTTCAGAAATCGAGTTGGGTAACTTTCGTAAAAGGCACCCTCACTAAAAAGGACTTTATCTATGAGAAACAACAGTTTATTTGCTGTTAGGTCTGATCCGGGTCTGCTGTGATATGTCATTTTGTTTTTATCATTACTAGGGTTTGGGAAATGATCCTGAGTGATTCCAAATACCCACATGTACACTACATAGTTAATTTAATATATGGAGAAGATGGGTCGTTAATTCTCATTATAACGTGGTTAGAATGGACCCACACTCCAGATCAATGGACAGTCACCAGCTTATGCTGATTCTGTAATTGACCACCTTGTGATTTTTATATCTAGAGCTTGGGAAACCCTTTTTAATCAATTCCAACTCTGAGACTTTTATTTTTGTGTCTAATGTTCCTCTGATTTTTGGTTGGGGTTAATTCCACCTACACGTTGGGTAGAATTGTCCAACACCACCTGACAGTCCGTCCAAAGACTGCAGTGACATGCCTTTTTGTAAAATTCATATCTCTTACATCCTTTGGAGTTATGAGGAGTTCCTTATGGTTCTGAAAACCTAAGCCATTGTAGTTTCTTGAAAAAATTATTTAAGCCTATATTTCGGTTGTGTATATTGGAGTAAATCAGTCCCGAACAGCAGGATTGTTTTAGAGACCTTGCTGTGATTACTCCTCTCATTTCTTAGTTTCACAACTTCACTCTTCTAACCTTTAGTTCTATTTAGGTGAAGCCTTGAAGTTTGCACAAGCTTGGTGATTGACTCCTATCTGTTACTCACTCACTCAAGGTGAGTTCTCTCACACCGTTGTATTGATGTTTGTGTTTGCTAGTTAGGTCGTGTGTGATTGTTTAGATTTATTATTTAAAGCATGCTATATTATTATTATAAATCGTACATGTGCACTGTATGTAATTGATCAATACTATGAGGGGTAGTTAGGTAAGATCACCAACGTTATACTCTTTATGAGATGTGGGGATCGGGGCCAAAGGATACGGGATTTACCCGGTGCGGCTCAAATCTACAAGTCCGCCCTATTAAAAATAAGCATTGATTTGTTCGTTTCTTATTAATGTAAATATAATTGGAAATGGATTAAGAATAGTAAATGTGAATATTAATATGATGTCTGTGTTTGAATTCACTAAGCTTTATGCTTACGGTTCTCTCTAACAATTTCAGGTGTTAAGATCAAAGAGGCTGAGGCGTGACTTGGAGCACCGGGATGCCACTACTAGAAGAATTTCCATTTTTGGGACATTATCATTATTTTGCTTCTGCATTTTATTATGTTTATTTTGTCATAAGTTGGTTTTGAGATATTTATCCTTTGTAAACTCATAGCATCTTTTTATAAAAGTTGTTTTAAAAGTTCAAATATTTTGCAAAAATTTTTGGGTGTGACACCTGTACAACCAGCTTCTTTGCACGGTAGGTGTCTTTCTTGTTCGCTTCAACCTCAGTGGTCTCTACAAGTTTGGATATCTTATCCACGATGGTCTGATACCCCTCAGGCATTGATGAAGATCCAACCACCTTTTTCCCTTTTCTTTGTCGGGAATGTGTTGATGGTTGTGGGGAAACTTCATTGCCGTCGTCAACTGGCTGAGGTGAAAAGTGTGCATCGGAAGGGGAGTTCGTGTATTGGTTGGAGTCGGATGTCTTGCTTCGTTTGGAGGAAAGATGTGGGGAATTCATTCCCATTTCCTTGACTAGGAGCCATTTCGTATGGCCTTTAAAACATCCACATCTCCACTGCCGCTAGCACGCATGTTGTATTTTTTCTTGTAAATGCAATTGAACTTGTTCGCCTTCCTTTTCATGTCCTTCCACTTGGAGTATACTTGAGAGCGTGTCTCATCCGTCCCTCCAAGAAGTGCATCAAAATGTGTCAACACATGCTCCCAAAATGACTCCACCACGACTCCTCGTTCTGCATCCTCTGAAACACTAATATAAGCCTTCGCCATGGAAGACGTTTCATACGTTTGGTTTAAGATCGTTTTTGGGAGGTCTGGAGAGGGGATTGTTGTGTTTTTGGAACTACCTCCTCCTCCTCCAGTAAACTTATTATGAATTTTGCCCCTCCAACTCCCAAATTACTACTCCTTCCAGTTTTTCATGCTTTCTTTTTACCTACAAAGTCAAAATCCTAAACCAGCCAACCCGATACGAAAATAAACGGGATAACACGACACGACACGATAATTCAATGAGTTGGGCTAGGGTCAAGGTATGTCAACCCATTTAAATTTCAACCCTACCCGAACACGACACGCCACAACATGATTACCAGGCCTACATATTTAAGGGACAATTTCATATATACCCTAAATAAAGTGGTAAACATCATATTTGTCATATGTATAACTTAAATATCATATTTACCCTAAATAAATGCCTAAAATATCATATTTGCCCTAAACTTTTTTTTAACATTTTTAATCATTATTTTTATCAAATGACTAATTTACCCTTATTATAAGAGGTCTAAAATATCATATATATATATATATATATATATATATATATATATATATATATATATATATATATATATATATATATATATATATATACCATTTTTTGTGACTTCACACTCAGGGATGATGGGGGTGAATACTCCGGTGGTCTCGAGAGCCTGAGATCACAGCAAAGAGGAAAAAGACCGTTAGTCGCACTCCGGGAGGAGATCCCGGGAGGGCGCTCCGACGGTCAAGTCAGTTGTGTATCGGAGGTAAAGTTGTAGAGAATATGAGTAATGGTAGCGAGATGAACATCCCCGTTACATGAAGGCCCCTTGACCTTTTATACTTGAGGCTGGACTCACTTTTGGGGACATCGATGTCAGACCTCCAACGATTTCGGAGGGTTATTGGGCGATCGTCTGGTATGCGATCATGGCGCAGAAGGATTACGGGAGGAGCACAAATAGTGCGCCGTGTACACCTTTTGTCGTCTGCATGTGTCAGTCTTTCCACAGGTTGTCGCTTGCGCGGCTCTGCGGGACGTTGTGGGAGTGGTTGCCTGCAAGGGCGAGTGCCAGCGCCGCAGGGAGGTCTTGCTAGGATGCAGGTAGGTCTAGTGCCGCGGGGCGGCGCTTGTGGCTTTGGACCGATGGAGCTTTGCAAAACCGTATCCTAAAATATCATATTTGCCCTAAACTTTTTTTTAACATTTTTAATCATTATTTTTTATCAAATGACTAATTTACCCTTATTATAAGAGGTTTAAAATATCATATATATATATATATATATATATATATATATATATATATATATATATATATATATATATATATATATATATATATATATATATATATATATATATATATATATATATATATATACCATTTAACTTGTGAGAAAAAAAACATCTTTATACGAAAATTTCAAAACAATTTCAAGAAACGCTTAAGGTCATCTAAATACATTGTTAAAAATCAAAACACAAATGGACACTATTAATGATAAAAATATCAAATAACTATCTAATTTCAGAAAAAGCAAACGTTTAGACACATGCCTCAAACAAGTTTACCAAGTTTTCAAAAGCAAAATACTTTAGACAAAAAAAATCAAAACAACCAACTATCGTCAACACTCGTTCCTTCTTTTCGATGTATCATCAAGGGTAATCTCCAAACTATCTTCCATTTGTGAAAATCTAGTATAATCTGTACAAAATAAGTTCCTAATCAGCAACAAATCCACAGAAAGCTTCATAATCGGCAACAAATAAGTTCAGTGTACCTAAAGAATTTAGCAGGGGAACAGAAAAGCAATTCCAAGAAATTGATCACAAGAAATCAGCAAGCAAGTTTTACATTAATCAGAAAACCGATTCCAAGAAACAAAATCCAATAATTCAGCAACCAATAAACATGAAATCAGCAAACCAATTGCAAAAAAGATTATCGGACTAGAATGAAATAAGCATATTAACTGATTATCTTGTTTGAAAATATTAATAAATAAAATATAAGCTTGAAATTTGTAACGATAACTTTTTGAATCTAATTAAATAAAAACATATTACATAGAGACGTTGGGCAAACGGGCAACAAGCTGCGCCGCTAGTCCTTTTTGAATGGCAAAGCTGATACGCTTAAAAACAAAATCCAAAGATCTAAGGGACATGATGGTACTATGCATAACCCGCTGAACTCTGTTGAGTAGTTCCACGGCATCAGGTGCGAGAAAACCAAAGGTATCAAAAGCGAAAGGGATAAACACATGTTGATTTTCACAACATGCCTTATCGTGTTTATCCACTTTGCATGCAGCTGCTTTCAAAGCCGCTTGCCTCCCTGTGAAACCTCCACTCCTCAAGTTCACAAGAGGAGAAACCCCGGTAAGGATCGCACTCAATAAAAACGAAATCAGCAAGCATCACACATTGTTATCAGAATCAAGAAATCACCAAACATCACACATTGTTATCCGACTCAAGAAATTAGGAAGACATGAATCGGGAAGGGAATACGTGAAACCTACCTACGACAAAAGAAACCGACGACAACCACCGGGAGGCGCAACGACCACCGGAATCAGAGAAACGGCGACAACCGTCAGGATAGTGAAATAGTACCAGCGATCGACAGTAGTGTCGATTGGTTTCTTCGTGCAGCGATGAAGTGAATCAGAAAGGAAATACATGAAATCGGGAGGCATATTCAACTTGTATTTTGAAGCAAGGGTAATATAGTCATTGTTAATTTTTTTAATTAAATTATTTTAAATAATCTGAAAATATCTAAAATATGATTTAAAATATTTATAAAATATATTAAAAAATAGATTTTGGGTATATATGATATTTTAAGTATTTATTTAGGGTAAATATGATATTTAAGTTATACATGGGGCAAATATGATATTTACTACTTTATTTAAGGTATATATGAAATTATCCCTATAATTAAAATTGAAAGTTTAGTTCATATTTTGAAAATGTTTCAATGCCGTCTTCAAGTTTGTATATCATTATGAAAGTAGTCAATCATGATTTACACAAAATCGTAAGTTTAGTCTAAAATAAGAAGTTATTTATATGGGTGAGGGACCATATTCACAAGAAAATGCAAACTTAAGGACGACATTGAGGCTTATCATAGTTTGGACTGAAATTTGTAATTTACTCTAACTATATAGATTCAAAATTTCTTTTAGGTTAATGTCATAAAATGACAACCAATAATATATAATTTGTTTTTTTAGATCACTTGTTTTAAAATTTTATTCAACATGTCACTAAACTTTTTTTAGGTTCTCATTATACAATTATGGTAGATTTTAACAAGGTAAATTGATACTGAATCATACATGTTCTCCATTGTGACATTCAATATATCAAAATTTATTCATTTAGGTCATTCTGACACTGACATTATATATCAATTAGTGACATCTGGTTTGACATAATTAGTCTATTGAAATACATTATAATGATATAACGAAAATATAGAAAAAAGTTTAATAACATATTGAATATAATTAAAAGATGAATAACCTAAAAAGCAAACTATGTATTATTAATTATTATTGTATTACATTAATCATCTCTTTTATTGTCTCTTATATATAAATAAAGTAAAACCCTCTTTCATGGACAAGAAAAGAGGTCAAACTTAACACATTTGGGATAAGTTACTATGGATGGTTTAAAATGAAATGGAAAAAAAAACCGTAAATCAAACAGAACATCAACTTTACTTGAGTCGAGATATTTTTAATTTAATTCTTTGTGCAATTTAGATTTTTTAAACATGTCATGCCAAATATGCTATGATCATTCATAGTGTACAATAATGAGGATGAAAATGACTAACATTACAATTTCCGGTTCATAGAATTTACCATTTTTGGACATTATTTAATCTGAGACCGTGCTCCGCACGTTTTTTTTTTGGTCCCGGGTCCCACTGTATTGCAGAAACAATCGATTAATTTGTATGCGATGTAAATAATTTAATGAATAATGTGAAGATTATTAGTGATTATGGAGAATTAGTTATAAACAATCGTTAATAGTGCTTGAATAAATTAACTCGAGGCTGCACAGATCATATTAAGTGCAAGATTGTTAAAAATCTAGGCAAATCAAGTAATGAAAGAAATAGCGATGTACTTTCATATGTTTGTGTATTATAGCATCCTACTTTCATTTATTTCTACTTCAGCATTGCAATTTTTTGTCTTATAGCAGTAAAAATTTCTTGGTATTTGAATGACATTGCTATAGTAAGCTAGGTGGATTTTTCATGAAAGTAGGATGCTATAATTCCTCGTTCTTTTTGATACACTTTCACATTACTCTTTGGAAGGAAAAAAGAAGAACACTTTGGTAAATGGTTAGTAGTGTTTTAATAATACAATCCTGTCAGTACGGCTCTGAAAAACAGTGGAAGAAGTCTTTTAAAATAGATTTTTTATCAAAAAATTAAAGATAACTTTTTTAGGCATATAATAATACATGTGCATCGCCACTGGAGCTAGATGGTGACTGTGTTGCTGTCGTGCCTGAGTTCCCACTCTTCCCGCTTGTCTGAGTTGGAGTTGACTTATGTGGGTCCCCACGTAACCATATCGGGACATTATCTGTATTTTCAGGGGTGTAAAAGTTGTTGCTAGGGGTGTCATCAAAATTAAGCCCCAAAACAGCATCAATAATTGTTTTTGCCATCCTGTAAAAAAAATAATAAATGTTAATTACACATTACAAGTTTACAACTTAACAAAACCACATGATTTGAGAATGATATTACCGATGGCTCCAAGATTTGGCCTTGGTTAGATATATAAACCATCATTTATCATATTTGCACAAGTGTATCATAATGTAAAGAATTTCAAAACTAAAACACACACATCTGAATCTAGTAGTTGTACAATTCCTCAAATGGGGTTTCTTGATAAGCAAAAAAAATTTAACTACCCATGGGTTCTCAAGAGCCTCCGTTGCTGTAAAGTGCCACAAACCATCAGCAAAGACAAACATGAGTAGGAATAAAAAGTAGGAACAAATACAATTTCTCTTTGTCAAACGACTAAAATACCATTACGGCTTACCTTGTCCAATCTGTTCTCGAGTTATCAAATCCTCCCACAAGATTTCATAATCCTGGCTGTCGATTTCCCTCTCTACTTTGATGATGGCATTGTTTTTAATGCCCGTACCCTCAATCTTATCATCACCCAAGTTGGTATTTCCCAATAGTTGGCAGTTTAGTTTTGAGGAAGCATAAGAACTCAGTTGTGGACCAGACCATTGTTGTTGATAGATATCTACCCGTTTCCAACCAAAATGACCAAATATAGGATCAAAAGACTCCACTCTTGCATTTCCTTTCCGTGACCACACACTTCCTTTTTTACCCATCCATGCATATGCTTTTGTAGACAAAATCTTGCGGATCCCTGGTTTGTTTTCCCTCTCATCTCCATAATCTATATTGAGTTTTCTGGTAACATGCGCATCTGTACTCATGGAAAAAAATTCTCCAAATGGAGGCAGAATATGTGCCCTTGGGGTGCTTGCTTCTCTTTCATGGTGCATGTAATTGTCTCCCGTCATCATTTTCACTTTCACCATTGAAGCCCGTTTTAATGTTTTCGATGTACCAAAATTTCAATCAAGTAAACCTAGGCATTTTTGTTGGTTTTTAGATACATCTAAATGGGTATAATTTCCATCATTCTCATTTAAGAAAGGCTGTATTTTCCGGTTAACAGAGAGCATGAGTTTTGATATTTTTTGTTTGAGGTGAGATTGGCATTTTTCAAGCTCCTGGATCTTTCTTAAGAGCTCTTCAGCTGATGGTGTTTTTGTGGTTCTCTCCATTTTCACACACTATGATTTGTGGATCAATAAATTCAAAAACCCATGATGTCTGACTGAAATGTACAAATCATCATCTTTCAACCGATTTGTGTCACCAAGTCTTCATTTTATATAAAGTAGAAACACAACACCATAAAACGAACACTACCTCATCAATTTCACACAAAAAGTAAGCATACTGCAATTTATTGACCAATCAATTGGGTTGTTATTCAAGCCTTTTCTTCCCTTCCGGAAAACCCTCAGATCAAGATATTAACACAAAATTCAACGTTCGACTTGCATAGACACACACAAGAAACATACAGAAACACTAATCACCTGTCAATTGCCGTCTCCCCAAATTCTTGTGTCTCCATTAACATTGTCGTTTCAGTCAACAGCATCAATGGTTTCTTCGCGTGTTTCGCTGCTCCGACGGCTTTTCCGTTCGTCTGTCTCCTACTCGTCTGTCGATTACTGGGTGAAGGTAAGCAATAAAGGAAACGGCAGAAGAAGCAAAACCGTGAGAGATCCAAATGGGGGTCTCATTTCAGAAGAAGATGACGGGAAATACAGGGAGTGAAGACGCACCGATTGAAAGAACCAAAAGAGGAAGAAGCGGAGAAGAACACGTGTGGCCGAAATAAAGGAGATCCGACACCCGGATCCTAACCCGACTTTAAAGACCCATGACCCGCGTTACATAACCCGAAAGAAAAAAAAAACGTACACATCCATTGCCAAAATGACGGGAAATAATTAATAGATAAATAGATAGAATTAATTAGGCTCCCACACGTGGTTTCAAGACATCCATATCTTGACTCCAGATACATTATTGTTTTCCAAAATCATAATCAAATCTTAGCAAAATCAACAGTGTCCTTCCCGTTAGTCGATTTCCTGAAAAAGTGCTTCACGTAGTCCGAGTACAGAACTTGCTTATACAAAGCCTTTTCCCCGCTGTTGATCACTTCTTGCAATGGGCCGATAACATCACTCGGCCTCGGGTTCACAAATATCGGCACCGAAATCCGGTTTGTATGCCCATTAGCAACCACTTTATGTTCTACACTCTTATACCGGCCATTGCTCATGATTTGAAGAGCATCGCCTATGTTGATCGTCAACGCTTCCTTAACAGGAGGGACATGGACCCAACTGTCACTATCAAGTTTTCGAACATAAAGTCCACCAGTCTGATCTTGAAGAAGGACAGTTAATGTTGAAACATCTGAATGACCGCTAGCGCCAATTGAGAGCTCGGGGTTGGGACAAACGGGATAGTAGTTTAGGTTTATTCGTTTTGAACCCATAAGAAATGGTTCACGTGTTTCGTCAAGTTTTGGTATGCCCAATCCCTTGATTAGCACTTTTAATAGCGTCTTGACAACTGAATCACACATCTTCAAGTATTCAAGAACTTGATTCCTATAGAAGAAACAAGATAATTAGTCGAAGGGATGTTTCAGTGATGAACAATGTGTTTTTCTTGACACAAAAGAACTTTATATATGATCTACTTGGAGATATATAAAGAAAATCATTAAGATGGAGAATTTGAAAGGATTGTGGATGACTTACTTGCAAATAGATGGCCAAAGTTCCAAGGCTTCTTCATCAGAAACATAGAAACAACTTAGATGATCTTTCCACTCATAAACTTTGTCCATTTCGGGATTGAAACTCGTAAGGAATCTAACATTTTTTGTGGGACTATTTTGGGACAAGTATTTCTTTTTCTCGTCAGTTGACAACTCGAAGAACTTATGTGTTGCTTCTTTGACACCTTCAATTATGTTTAGAGGTACACCATGGTTAACAATTTGAAAGAATCCCCACTTCTCGGCTGCATCACATACCGATTTTGTTACCTCAAGGTCGTTGGAATTTGACATGTCGATGACTGGGATCAACTCATCGGGTAACACTTTGCTCGTATCGAGCCGTCTTTCAACGGGTTGAATGAACAATTCAGGCAATGTTTTGAGCTTGAGTTCTGATACACCCTTCACACCATGGCCCTCATGGACGACGAACTGTTTGAAATCAGATGTAGTGGCAAGCGTTGGCGCCATTCAAGGGAACCTGGTTAATTTAATTTTTAATGAGTTAGCACTAATGCCATACAGTTATTGGGAAAACACACCAGTCATGGTACGTTATTAATTTTGAACAGCAAGAAGAAAGTTTAATAGATAAGGTAACGGGAAGATAGAGTTAGATGGAGTTGATACATTCCATACGTTAAATTCATGCATAATTGGTTGTACATCATATATATCTAAGGAATACAAATATCAAAATGAGATGTCTTATAATGTTGAGCAAGTGAGAGACAAGAAGGATTAGAGATACGAAGTTACCTTACTGTCTTGAATTTTATAATAAAGAATACTACCAAGCGTGATAAATTCACATGAAAGCAATTAATAATACGCAAATTAAAATCTAG
The DNA here is from genome assembly GCA_023525715.1 of Cichorium intybus. Classification (NCBI taxonomy): domain Eukaryota; kingdom Viridiplantae; phylum Streptophyta; class Magnoliopsida; order Asterales; family Asteraceae; genus Cichorium; species Cichorium intybus. The sequence goes on along the minus strand of CM042011.1, from coordinate 155,378,849 downwards.
AGGAATATTTTCTAGACAGGGATAGGGATGGGTGGCTGACATTCCATTTGGCCATTCCCTTTATTTGGGGAATTTCTGTACACAAGTCACAAGGTATCCTATATCGACATATAATACTCGCAACTTTTTTATTTTTTGAGTTTACACGCTTTTTACATTTAATTTTATTTTATACTTAATTTATTAAATATATAGAGAGAGGAAAGTTCTATAGAAAATAAAAAATAAGATACTGATATTCTCTATATATTTATCTCGCCTAAGATGACCATGTATGTATCTTATTAGACTAAAGGATGTCATGATCATGCACACCAAGCGGTTTTAGCATCATATTGACGTCACCTCAATAAATATTCATTAACCCTTTACCTCTTAAAATGTTAGAAATGATATACCTTTACTATCACTCACTTTTTGTTAATAAAATAAATAAATAATTAAATTAAACTAAAAAATCAATTTTTTTAAAATTAAAAAAAAACAACAAACGTAAAATTAAAAACGAAATATAAAACGACAACCTACAAATTTAAAAAAAAAAACACACAACTAAAACGACAAATAGAAAACGCAAATAAATAAACGACAACCTACGACCGACATTTTGCCATGATATCCGCTTTTAATTTTAAAACCATCTCGAATGCTTCCCCCTCGAAACCCTCCACCGGATTCGACATAAAAAACTTGATATCTTTTAAAGGTTGTTTTTCTTGACGAATCCGTTGTTTTTCTTCACGGACTTGTTGTGGAGCAACCCGTTAAACTTCATTACCGCGCGGTTGATATCGCGGTATTTTATTATCAAAGAGTCTTTGGAACGGTAAGGCTCGCGACCTAACTCTTGGTGAAACCGTTCCCATATGCGCATCCAAAAGTGCTCGGCTGCTTGGGCATTTCTGACGGCAGCATCCTCGAAAACGTCAATCCACGAATGGGCTAACGCGATTTTGTCGGCGGTTGTCCACTTTTGTTTCTCCGCTCTTCCTCGTCTTTGTACAACGGGTTGGGTTTCCGATTGGGTTTCCGACACTTCTTCCGGTGAAACTTGTGTCGTGTGAAAGGAATCAGTTATTGGGGTTTGGACGTTTTGGTTTTGTGTGTCAGGAAAGGGATTAAAATTTTGATATAAATTTTGCGGAGGGATTGGCGGGTAACCCGACATTTGATATGGGAAAACGTTTGGGCAGAAATTGGTTGGTCCATTTGCGGACAATAAACGTTGGGTGTATAGTATTGTTCGAAACCAAAATCGTTTTGTCAATTTTGATTCGATGGTGGAGTTTGATTTTTTGAGGAATCTTGAGAATACATTTTTTTGAGGCTGTTTTTTAGAGAAATTAATGTAAAGAGTGTTAAAAGTGTGATTTTATTTGCGTAAATGATAGTATATATAGTTGGGTAAATTTAAAAAAATTACTTTTTTAAAGTCGTTGATATTACCATTGGAGGGCGGAGTTTGCAAATCTTTTGATTGTTTGGGGGGCAAATGTGTAACATTCATGGGTATAACCGCACGGCTTAGGGAACTGATAACGTCTAGTAATGGTAGACATTATAGTCGTTATTGAGCTATGTTTTAGTTGAATTACATTTCTAATACGACTGATATTACTCACTTATGTGCCAAGGCCTTGTTGTGTGTTTTAATTTTAAAAAGGTAAATTGTGTAAAAATTGACAAATTTGGAGACAAAGCTGGAATCAAGTCGAAGTGACACGCGCAGCGCGTACAAAGGAAGACCGTGACACGGCTAAGTGTCTAACCTGGAGAATTCAAATTTCAAAGTGCGAAGAAACGGGGGATAAGGTTGACCCGTGCCGCGTAGAAGACCTTACCGCGACGCAAAAAAGCCAAATCGGCAACTATAAATAGAGGCTCCCACTTTGGTTTTCGAGAGTGAAAATTGATTCTTTGAGTAGAACTCAAGCTTCTTTGACTCATATTTCGTAGCTTAGTTGTTTACATTCATTAGTTGGTTTGTTTCATTTTATTTTCGATTTATCGTTCGTTGTTACACTCTTGTGAGATCGTGGTTTCTGACTTATAGAACACCGACGACCGCAGAGGCTGGATTTGATACCTGATTTCAGAAGCATTCGACTCTGATCGGGTTTGGTTTAAATGTAAGTTTCATTAATTTACATTTGATCGTAATTTCGTGTTTTAGCTTATAATTGTTATTTTGTTTGTTATCTGTTTATGGATCGTTTGGATCTGATTTCAAGTTGATCTCGAGATCATATTAGGTTGGACTGTTTGGTTGTGATCTATTGCTTCGGCGAAGATCGGTAGTTGTAGTTTTTTTCGGTTTTTCGTGTTTTTCGGGATCGAGTGTATAAATACAAACCGTCTATAGAGTGACATTATAGATTGGTCATATGTCGACACAAAGTGCCAACCACGAACACCTTGGTTTGACCCTTGATTACCGTTAGCTAGTGGACTAGTAAGGTTATATTTAATATTTTTGATCGCATCAACGACTGCGACGTGTCAGGAACCCGTGGAAAGGAAGAACCTACGGTCACCTAGCCAACCGGGGAGGTGTACCCGCACGAGTAAACCCTTCCAGTGTGGAACCCGCAGCCCGTTGGGTCATGGCTCTGGTCGGTCTTATACAAAAGCACATTTCAGGTTTTTTTTTGAGTTATTATTTATCTAAAAACCCAAAAAAAAAATCAAATTTCATAATTTTTCAGACTTATTATTTATTGAAAAAAAACCAAGTATTTATCAAAAAGATATCAATATTAATATAAAAAAACAAATTTTGTTCTTCAAAGTTTCAACTCAGATTAACAATGTGAATTTGAATGTACCAAGTTTTTCTGAAAGATGATTCACAACTGAATGGTCACAGATTTCATTTTTTAAACAATTGAACATTATAAAACAGCTCATTTGAATTCAAATAAATTTTCACAATGCAAATATGACTAAATTCACAGGTGAGTTCAAATAAATTCACTTTTATTTTTTGTTATTTCAACTTTTTTTATCATACACGGTTGAATCAACTGAGACTCACAAATGAATTTACTCAAAATTCACATGTGAATAATATAAAATTATTGAAAAAGTCAAGTACAATAACTATTAATATGTGAATTAATATGTTTAAAAACTAGATGTAATTAAGATTTCACAACTACGAACTGTAAATAAAAAATATATTGATATGGATGTCTATTTATAGAGGACAAAATTATAAATTTTGTTATATTTGGTTTTTTTCGGGAAAAAAATAAGCCTATAAAATAATAATAATAAACAAAAAACAAAGTGTGTTTCTGCTATAATACGATACATACGCGTCCAAATTATATATATATATATATATATATATGGACTAAATATCAAATGGGAACCAATATTTTTCTAGGAACCGTAGGAACTTTTTTACTGAAAATTTTTTTTCAAAAAAAATGACATAATACACCTAATCGCATATATTTAAGACCTTTTGTAAAAAAAAAATTGAAAAAATAATATATATACACGAAATGTGCACATATGCACGAAACGTGATCATATACACATGTGCGAAAAAAATGCATATATGCACATTTTGTGTATACATATTATTTTTCAATTTTTTTTTTTGACAAAAAGTCTTAAATATAAGCGACTAGATGTATTATGTCATTTTTTTTGAAAAAAAAAATTCAGTCAAAAAGTTCCTACGGTTCCTAGGAAAATATTGGTTCTTCCTTGAAACAGACTCTATATATATGTATATGTATATATATATACATACATATATATATATATATATATATATATATATATATATATATATATATATATATATATATATATATATATATATATATATATATATATATATATATATATATATATATATATATATATATATATATATATATATATATGAAGTTTATAATAGAATTGAGGCTTAAGACATAGTATCACCCCTGGTGTGGTATTTATATTCTCCCCATTCATTATTTCTGACAAAGGACACCCTTGACACCCGACAAAACCAATCAGTCTCCATAACTCAACAATCTCCAACTTGGATGTTGATCAACAAATCAACTATCGTCCAAATCTTATACCTCTCATAAACCTCATATTCTCTCTAGTTGTCACCTTCTCTTCAATCATCTAGAGGCTAGTTGGAGTTTGATAGTGTTTTATTTTTACAATAAAACACTATCATTTAAAGACTGTTTTATCGCATAAATACGCTCAGAGGCACGCAAAAACTATATTTTTGTGCAAAACAAAAGAATCCAAAAACCGCCTTAAAACATGCAAAATGCTTCTTCATAACAGATATGGTTCAGACAGACCCGTCTAACCTATCTCATCTGTTAAAATCAAACAATCACATTTTATAAGAATGCATGTTTTCACAACAAATAGGCAAAAGCTCACATTCCAACGGCAGCTCCTGATGCACACCACAGACTCCCAACAGTCTGGAGGTGATAATAGATCTACTGTCGGGCCAACACTAGCCAAAGCCAGCCATTTGTTTTCGCATAGAAAACATCTCACAATTCACGGGGAAATCCTATTATGATATCATTAATTCTCTCAATAGAATTATGATTAATTTGTCTTTAGTCCCCATACATCCTCACAAAAATTGCAAGCTAACGAGAGAATATCTCATTCTTCATACACTGCACATCACAGCCCACTGCTGTGTTGCAGATGCAAATCTGCCAGAACTATGGTTTTTATCATAGGAAATCCTGATAAGCTCAACATCAAAACAGGCTTATATTAACAGGTGGCTAAACATGAATTACGATTCATGTTTAACTTGAACAGAGTTCTCCGGAGCTGCTGGTGTGAGGAAAACAAGAGGGATTTGTGTGTTAACATTTATGGCTTATTTTCAGGAACAAGACCCAAGAACTATAAAAGAACAAACCCGAGGAAGTGATGCTCTAAACCGAAGAGTAAAAAGGCGAAATACACATAAAAATACAGCAATCGCGACTTGACAAGCCTTGTGTCGCGACGTGAAGCTAAGCAAGACAGAAGACCCAAAAGACTACAGCAATCGCGCCGCGACGGAGACCAGGGTCGCGACGCGAAGACCTTGGACGCGACCATACCTACTTCTCAGTCGTGAGACTACCAACAAACGCACTAGCCAGACCAGTGGCCGACAAAAGGAGCACCAGTACGCACCCTCGCGACGCGACGGCACCCTTGGTCGCGACGCGAGCACTGTGCTCAGCCAGTATAAATAGAAGCTCTCTATGCACGGATTTAGACACCAATTTACATCCTTTAGACACCAAGTTACCAAGTTATTCTCTAGTAGTTGTAATAGTCAAAACATCACTTAGCTAGTTGTTTAGAACCAAATTATCATCCCTCTCGGTGGTAATTCTAGTTGTAATTCAAGATAACTCGAAGGGTAAACGCATCAAGCTACATGACGAAGAACACCAAGACCATCATCAAGATGATCACGCGAATGGAAGGCTAATCTCTTCAGATTACTTCCGGTAATGTTATCATACCTTTAGTATAGCATGTTTTTACTTTGATTCCGAACAAGTGTTTTACTATTGTAACTCTTAAACTCTTATCTCTTTGAATACAACTAGTGAATCATTTGTGTCTACTTCTACTTGCTATCATATTCTCAAGACATAGTATTACCAACATATTATTTGTGCCTATCTTACTTAAATAACGAGCTAAGACGGATAATCAGTTAATATACTTTGTGCCCAATTGATATGTTAAGAAGTTGTAACGTTACTATCATCTAGATAAAACATAATATTGTTATATCATTGTTTGTGCTTAATTTACTTAAATGTTAGACAAAGACAAATAATTGATCCAACATATTATGTATTTACCTAAGTAATAGTAATTGCCAGTAAACTATAATTATGTCACAGTAATTATATCGGAATCATTGTAATTAAACATGTGAAACTAATTGTTGATAACTAAACCGGAAGTAATTCTTTCTTTATTCTCAAGTTAAATTCTCAATCTTTTTACCATCACCGTTAAAAATCTACTTTACAACTCGTTAAAAGTTAACCACTAAATCCTTGGACTCGACCCCGCTTGCCCTATCTACATAGTAAAAGTGGGTTATAAATTGTTTTTGACGCGTGTGACGATAGCGTTGTCAGAGTTAAGACAAATTTAACTTCTCTATTGTTACCACCTTGGTGTGTGTGTGTGTATATATATATATATATATATATATATATATATATATATATATATATATATATATTGGATCCTTCGTTGTGGTTCTATTGGAAGACATTCAAGTTGACGAGCGTCTGAATTACGCAGAGCAACCTGTTGTAGTTTTGGAATGGAAGGTTGAGGCTCTTCGCAGGAAGGTGATTCATATGGTGAAGGTGCAGTGACAGCATCGCAAGGGCTCAGAATGGACTTGGGAACCAGAGGAAGAAAGGAGGAAGAATCATCTAGAATTATTTGGAGGAGTGGATTTTGGGGATAAAATCACGTCAAGGGGGAGAGTTGTAAATCCCATAACCATGTATTGATGTAATAGTATTTAATTATTTAATTTAATGATAAAATAAAGAAAATGGGGAAATTGGCATTAGCGGTGCTAATGTGGCAAGATCCCGTAACAGTCGCGAGCCAGTCTGAAATGCGACGTTGACCCTGCATGGACCTACAGTTAGCGACGCTAACTTTCAGGTTAGCGCCGCTAATTGCCTCTAAGCGGGAAAAGTCCATATTCTCGTGGGTCTAGGCCGTTTTTAAGATTAGAACACCCCTAAGGACCGTCATTTACCACCTGGACCCTAGAGAACACCTTAGAACTCTCTCTCAAGCCTTCATAGTTGAGCTAGCTTCATTTGTGGGTTTTTGAAGGATATTGGACGAAGAAGAAGGAAGCAAGGTGCTCAAGAGAGTGGTGCTTGGAAGGAGTCAAGTCTCTTGCTGTCCCTGGACCATTGTAAGTGTTTAAAACCTTGATTTCCTTTGTTTCTTGTTGTTAATGGAGTTATGAGATAATTTTCAAGGTTCTCAAGACAATGATGGCTCCATATCTTGGATGAGGGTGAGATTTAGGGGCTAAGGAATGAGTTCTTCTTCTTTTAGTCTCTGAATCCTTGATAAAAACCCTAGCCTAGTCTTAATGTCGTTTTGGATGAAGTTTAAGTTTGTTAATCTTCATTTTGGAACTAGATTTGTCACCATGAGCTTGTTTGGCTAGGATTGGTGGTTAGAATTCACGTTTTTATAAGTTAAGGGACTGTTTGTGACAGCCCTTGAAAGTTGTGGCTTCTGACTTAATGGATTAAGCACTTAATGGAGATGTGGGTTGAACAGCGTGATTAGCGGTGCTAATCCTAGAGGATCAGTGATGCTAATCTGCCTGGTTGACTTCTGTTGACTTTTGGTTGACCTATTGACTTTGACTTCTTGGTCAGTGTACTTTTAAAGTCAAAACCCTAAGGAAACCCTAGTGTTGATTCTGGTTAGTGATTTTTAGATGAAAAACATTGTATTAATGGGATGTTTTGATAATAGGAAGCTCGGGGGATTCCATCGACATTTCCTTACTTTAGTTTAGCGACAGATCAGGTGAGTCTCCTCACTTTCTTGATTGTGATGATGATGATGTATGCCGGCGAAAGCCGATGACGATGTTTGTCGGCGAAAGGCGATGATGATGTTTGCCAGCGAAAGCCAATGACGATGTATGTCGACGAAAGTCGATGACGATGCGTTCCGACGGATCGGGCAAGCCCGAGAGTCGAGTGATGATTGTCTAAATGATGACTTATTAATTATTGGAAATCTGTGGAACTTACTAAGCAATGTACTTACGGTTTTAAGTTTAAAATGTTTTAGGTACTCATGGTACGGAATGCTCGGGCACGGCGTGATCACGGGCACGGGCATCCATTTTGTTGACTTCCGCTGTTATTTTATTTGACTATGGATTGTGAAACTACTTATTTATCTTTTGGTGATTTGAATGAATGAATGGGACTTATGTTTTATTCTAATTGGGGTTAAACAAAAAAAAAATTATATGTGTTTTTGGGACGTTACACACTAATAAGCTCTCTCGTTTGGATGTGTTTAGTCCTCACATGAAATAATGGATTTTTTAGAGAGAAATAACACTCTTATTGTTATAATAAAAAAGCTCTTTGCAAGCCTTTACAAAATAAGCTCTTTGCCGGCCTTTGCAATAGCCATGTATTATGCTTGTGTGGTTGAAAGAGCAACACTCTTCTAAAAATTAGACGTCTGACTAATTGTTGTACCTTAGAGTGAACACATAACTTTAGTGCTATTCCACGAATCTGGATATCCACCCAAGTATGTGTCTATAAATCCTTCCAAGATAACCCCCTTTTCTTTGAAAAGAAAAGGCTCCTCAAAAGAGCCTTTCAATTAGCGTAATAACCACTTGACTGCTTCCCAATTATCTTTCCCCAGATTAGACATAAAGTTACTAATAACTCTCACTACATGAGCAATGTATGGGAGTTATCTAAAAACCTTCTAGTTGTGTCATCTAGATGTCTTTATCATGGTCTCCATATAGGAAACCGGACTTGACATCTAGATGTTGTAAATGTAAGTATTCTGCAACTACAATACCCAAGGCTAATCTGAGTCTATCTATCTTCATAACTACAGATTACATCTCATTATAATCAGTACCTCTTTTCTTTTAGAACTCATTAACTACCTATATGTACATGTATATCTTGCTGCTATCAAGCTCATCCTTACCACAAACACTGAGTCTATAGTGCGTTCATTCATATTGTAACTTGACCAAGGACCAAGCATGGTTCTTATCAAGTAAACTCATCTCATTCTCTATATTTTTCTTCCACTATGTGGAATTCTTCATTTCTTCATTCTCAAAGCCTCTGGCTCACTACTCACAATCAATAGCAAATAGTTTACTTATGGAGATTATCTAGTTGGAGGTCCTTTCTCTAGTGGATCTTCTAACAATTTAGGCTTTCCAAATTTACCTCATAAGTAACCTCGACATCTCCCACTATCCTCAATGTACCATGTATCTTCAAAACTCTCATTCTCTATTGAGCTACCACTGCCTCTTGAACTATATCATGTATCTAGAGTATTGATATGTCTTGCAATATCATTCTTTATAAACCCCTCAAACATAACTTGATTTTTCATTAGTGGTTTCTTCTTCCCTTCAATATATGCTCCAAGCTTGTGTTTATAAAGGACCTTCTCGTTGAACATCACATCCCTACTTATGATCACTTTTTTACTTTGACCAACCCAAAATGTTATCCAATCTCATCCAAACCAAAGCTAATAAGCATGCATTTCTTAGCCTTTTCCTCGGGCTTGTCTTTAGAAGCATCATTGATATTGATATAAGAAACAAATCTAAATACTTTTAAGTGTGTAAGAGTCACCTAGCGACCTTACCATTATTTTTCTTAAATTTTGAACCCTATTTGAATCGAGGTCCATGATTGATTAGATAAGTTGTTGTATTTATCAAATCCTCCCAAAGCATCTTTATCAACCCTATATGATTCGCGTACTCCTTGCATTCCCATTCAATGTTTTACTCATTCTTTCTGCAACTCTATTCTACTGAGGTGTCTCAGGAACTGTCTTCAGCACTTGGATCCCATTCTCAACACAGTAATCAATAAACTATTTGCTATCGTACTTTCCCCCATTATTCGACTTCAAACACTTGATCTTCAAGTTAATCTCATTCTTTACCACATCATTCAATTTCCTAAAGGTATTTAAGTTTTTTGGAGAATAAACGCATACTTTTCTCGTGGGTGACATTCCCATCTCTGATTCCTAACCTTGGGTGACATTCCCATCTTTGCAAAAGGAACATCTTTTTGGCCAAAATACGCAGGTCATAGAAATCCACAGTCACGTTCTTCGGATCTGCAATCCTGCCTTTTGTAGCTAGCATCTTCATACCTTTCTCATTATGCTCAAGTCTTTGGTGTCACAAAGTAGATATACTCATATCCTCAATAGTCATGTTTTCCCTATTTATAGACATTTCAACAATGTACAAGGTGCCTCGTTTTTATCCATGAGCAAATACCAAATTCCCCTGTGTAAACTTCCACTTGTGACCTTCAAAATCCACATGATATCATGCATTGTCTAATGTCTCATAGATATTAGCATTCTTTCTGAGTCGGGAATGTATCTGACATTTTTCAATATCCAATTTGAGTTAAGTGATGTATTGGGGACAACATCCCCAACACCTATAATATCAAGACTTTTATCATCTGACAGTTTCACATTACTACTGTAATGCTTGAAATTTTGCATCATTTTTCTACATGGACTGCAGGACTGGTATGGAATAATGCACCAAAATATATAATCCATGATTCAAGTGGACTCTCTACGTAACAGATCAGTACGTCATCAAAATTAGCTATCATATTCACAATTTTCTTTCCTTTATCCTTTGGGTTTTAGACATTGATCTCTAAAGTGTCTAGTTTTTTTGTAGTTCCAACGGATGGTATCCTTCTTATTTTTATTTTTAGATTGGTTTCTCTTTCGTGATTTTGATATTCCTCTACCGTCGATCCCACCTCAATTGGAATTTATGGCCCTGTCTTTATACTCAACAAAGAACTCGAACTCTCATTAGTGTTCTTCGTGTGAATATCCTCTCCTAGAATCACATGAATCCCTTCAAATGTGTGCTTAATAGGTTCCCTACAAACTGCAAATTACTATAACCATATTGAACCAACTCTCAGGCAACAAAGATAGTAACAATAATGTCGAAACTTTATCGTCAAATTTAATCTCAAACATATATAAACATGAATAGCATCAAATTAAACTCATTCACATGATCTGCCATCGAGTCGTCTTCTTTCATTTCCATATTCACTAACTGCCAAATTAAGAAAGTCTTGTTAGCAACTGACAGTTTTTTTAATCAATATTAGAAAACGCATTGATTAGTCTAAATGCTGTTTTGTCGTTGCAACAGTCAATGACAACCTGATTACATGGAGCATGTTAATCCAACAACGCACGATCTTCCAGTTTCATACTCTCAGGTGTCTGCTTGGACAAATGTTCATACAATTACTTCGGGTAGAGATAGTCTTCGATATGCATCTCTAAACATCAAAATCGTAGCCATCAAACTTGTCGATCTTAACATTCTCCTATTTGGGCATAACTATGATACCAGTTTCGGTATTCAACTAACAAGTGCACAATTAAACGATGTAAATAAATACGAAGATAAGAGAATTACATGATTCACACGATCAATGTAATCATGCTACATTAACAGTAGGGATGAGCGTTTGGACTGAAAAACCAAACCGGGACTGAAACCAGTTAGAACCGGATAGGCAAGTTTGGTCCGGTTCCGGTCCTCGATTTATTTTTTGGTCGGTTATCGATTATTCCGGTTCCGATCCTATTCCAAAACTAGGGACAAGTATTTGGACTGAAAAACCGAAATGGAACCAAATAGGAGGAGTTCGGTCCAGTTTTGGTCCTCGATTCAGTACGTATTCGGTTACTGGTTATTCCGAGTCCGGTCCAATTTCGTCCGGTCCCAAAACCGGATCCCTAATTCACAAAATGAAATTTACAAGTTAATCAATATTAGAAAACGCCTTGATTAGTCCAAATGTTGTTTTGTCGTTGCAACAGTCAATGACAACCTGACCATACCAAGAGCATATTAATCCAACAACACACGATCTTCCGGTTTCATACTCTCAGGTGTCTGCTTGGACAAATGTTCATACAATTACTTCGGGTAGAGATAGTCTTCGATATGCATCTCTAAATGTCAAAATCGTAGCCATCAAACTTGTCGATCTTAACATTCTCCTATTTGGGCATAGCTATGATACCAGTTTCGGTATTCAACTAACAAGTGCACAATTAAACGATGTAAATAAAAATGAAGATAAGAGAATTACATGATTCACACGATCAATGTAATCATGCTACATTAACAGTAGGGGTGAGCGTTTGGACTGAAAAACCAAACCGGGACTGAAACCAGTTAGAACCGGATAGGCAAGTTTGGTCTGGTTCTGGTCCGGTTCCGGTCCTCGATTTACTTTTTAGTCGGTTATCGATTATTCCGGTTCCGATCCTATTCCAAAACTAGGGACAAGTATTTGGACTGAAAAACCGAACTGGAACCAAATAGGAGGAGTTCGGTCCGGTTTCGGTCCTCGATTCAGTACGTATTCGGTTACTGGTTATTCCGAGTCCGGTCCAATTTCGTCCGGTCCCGAAACCGGATCCCTAATTCACAAAATGAAATTTACAAGTACATTAAGGCTCAATATATAAAGCTAGGAAATAGGAAAAACTGTCTAAACAATATAGGGCACCAACATAGTATCACCATTGATATGATATTTATATCCTCCTTCACCATTTCCGAAGTGGGACACCCTAATCACCCGCATTAGCAAATAGTGTTCACAACTTAACACAATAAATAACACCTAACTCTAGAGATTTTTTGTCTAAGGTAACCCATTCTTGTTGCTTCAGAAAAATATTACGAACTTTTAAAAAAAATCTACTTGCAAGAACAAGTTTTCAATCTCATTTCGTCTAAGGCAAGCAAATTTCAATTTTTTTTACTATTTTAGTCGATGACTTGTTTGAACTAGTTGTTACCAAGACTCAAATATTGGTTACTTGTTGAATATGTTACCAGTTATCCAAAATAAAAGAGAAGGTAAAAGTTTATTACCTTAATTATTTTTTTTTTAAAGTTGGTTACCATAAAGAAAATATTAATCAAAGCTGGTTACCTTTTATGCAATTTACCCTACACAAAATCGCAAATTACCTACTCATATAGTAAAATGCACCACCCACTTTCAAATTTCTGTAGTTAACATATTAGGTGCAAACCAAGGAGGATTAGGCAAAAGAAACCAGTGGAAAATCCCTCCCAAAAAAATGAGATAATTGCTCAGAATTTATCTTTGGAAAATTCCAAACTACCAGCAGCTGAATTTATATCTTTTGGTATCCAGAAAGTGAGAACCCCCATAGAAGCAGCAGCAAACATGACCCTACGAGGTGCCCATTTCAAGCACGATGCAACACCTATCTGGCTGTCCCAACTCGCCACCTGTCACAAGGATAGTTTTGTCATTATAAAAGTTCACAAAGTCTTAGATGTTTCTTTTTTATATATAGGTGTTTCTTTTTTACTTCATGCACAAAAAACGCCTTTACAGAAAAAGAAACTTGTTTGTTGAAATGTAAGGGTAAATTGGTCATTACGTCTCATTAGAGAGTCTATTCAGTCTAGAAATGAAACAAACCTTATGTACACAACACTTTATCCATACAGACATCATTACGCATTCAGCCACTTTACCCATACAGGACTTAATGGGGGAAAACACGAAAAAAGTGAAAATAATGATCCAATTGTTTTTCTAATTAAAAGATTTAGGAGGTTATGTACTCTAAAAGGATCCGTTTTACATATGTAAGATCTGAACAGTTACTATGGTCGAAGATGGAATTTTCATTTTTGCCTCTATGGATAAAAAAAGAGTAAACTTTATGGCAAATTATTTTAAAATTCAAAATTTATTGATAATTTTTAATACCTTACTCCTGGTGGGAATGCTCCAAGCATTCAACGTCCCATCTCCAGAGCCTGCAAAAAAAAAAAAAAAAATTCATAAATTTTAATATTACAAGAAAATTATAAATACAACTTCATAAATTCTTCTTTTGATTATTTAAAGCGTACGAGTCATATTGGAGAATATACCTGAAACCACATATTGGCCATCAGGTGTAAATGTGGCCTCAATTGTTGTATTTGGAGAAGCATCCACACTAAATCCACATCTCTACATAACAAAATATGATAAACAAATATCTATATATATAAATAATCAACATGTTAAAACAGTAAATAACTAACCTTCTCGCCATTATATGCATCTAGAACATATATGTTGTTACTTTTGGTGGTCAAAAGCATTGATTTACCATCATTACTGAATTTTATATCCCAAATCTCAGCCATGTCACCTCCCACTAAAAATGTATCGAATGGGCCCTACATGACACAAGGATCATATTCATATATGAGAAATAGTTTTTTTTTTTTGACTAAATTACAATTTCAGTCCCTGATTAGAGCTGATTTTTACAATTTTGGTCACAAAAGGTTTTCTTGCAATTTTGGTCCTAATTTGAGGTTCTTGCAACATTTTTGGTCCCGGTTCCAAGTAACTATTTTTGGTTCCTGAGTATAGTTATTGTTGCAATTTTGGTCCCAAAAATATTGTCTTTTTACTTAGAAGTTAGAACAGGAACCAAAAATGTTACCAGACCCTCAGAAGGACCAAAATTGCAAGAGAATTTTTGTGGGACCAAAACTGGAAAAATCAGCTATACACGAGGACCATAAATGTAATTTACTCTTTATTTCTGTTGTTTCCCTCGAACCTTATCATATGAGCGTGAATCAAATAATTTGATGGCACCTCCTTCCATTGATACTGCAAAAACAAGGCCTTGTTGATCATAAGCAACTGTAGGCCTACCTCTTAGACGTAAAATTCCCTGAAAAGGGTATAAATAAATCATTTTCAGAAAGATATATGATTTATCACATGTGAATATTGTTTTGATTTATAAAGTTCAAACGCCAACCTGGCAGGCATTCACGCGAAGATCCCATATTCTGACAGTGTGATCAAGAGAACCTGACATGAAACTGTCATCAACTGGAGATGTACACAGGGAGACAACCCTACACCCAAAGCAAAACAAAACTTTATTCTTTTATGAAGATAAATGTATTATACAAGAGGGTATGTTTGGTATGATAGAACGGAATCACAATGGAATGGAATGGAATGGAATGAGCAAGGTAATGGAATCCGTGATTACATTCCCTTATCATGTTTTGGTTGGCTTGAAGGAATTAAATAAGTCATTTTAACATGTTGTTTGTCATGTGCAATTAAAAAATTCAATGGAATAAATTGATAAAAAGTCAAAATGTTGTACTATAAAAAGAAACTTTAATCAAATAAAGATGTATCACTAAAAAAATTACATAATAAAAATTTTTCATGTCGTTTGAAATATAGACCGTATGTATTTTAAGTGGTCAAAAAATAGTTTATTTATTACTTTAAAATTTTTGTTACAAATATAAAAAATTAAATTATATACCATAAAATTTTAAAATATAATTACAATAAACAATATTGGTAGTTAGTTTTTGAAAACATATAATAACAATTAAATTGAGGTTTTGATACTTTTTAAAACATTATTGTTACCGAGGCTTATATAAATATAAGTAATTTGTATATAATATATCATTCCATTTCATCAAGAAATAACAAAACTACCCATCCCCCACGGAATGAAAATCAGCCTAGGGGAAGGAATGTTTCATTCCATACCAAGATTTTTTCATTCCGCCGTAATGCTCAATTCCATTCCCATTTTGATTACTGCATACCAAACACTACCCTAATTCCAACTTGCTCCAAAACAAAAGTAAAAGCCGGATATTAATAAAAAAGCAAACTTGTAAAACCCTTTTTCATTATCTCATAAACTATTTTGACCATTGAGAGTTACATGAAATTAATAAAATCTAACCTTTCTTTATGGCCCTTGAAGTAACGAAGGCAACGATTGTCATACATGGATAGATAACGCAGGCACTCTAATAAGAGAAACAAAATATTATAGTGATTTTCTTTATTGAAAAAAAAATAAAAGTCTAAATATCTTCATAATGGGACACTTACCTGCACCTGCATCCAAATTTCGTGTTGAAGAGCATATAACAGAACTAGGGTGATGAGTAAAACATATACGATCAGCACCATGTTTCTTATGATGTGTGGTTTTTAGCAACCTGAAATCCATATCATGAGTACATGGATAAAAATTCTAGCAATCATCATGTAGTCAGATTTTAACAAATTGTATCTTTTCTAACCTAATATCAAGCAAAATGGACCGCCTCACTAAATTTATCATTCAAAATAGAAAAAGTTCATAAAAATATACAGCCACTAGATTGCTATAGGTATGGCTCTTATAACGATGCACAAAGGATGGCACAAAACTCTAAAACAAGATGTTTCATAAGGTGAATTGCAAATAAAATTAAAGATTTAGACATAGCTGTATGTCAGTACTCAATCACATAAAATATCACAATATAGCAATGCTCATAAGAAAAGAACATACAGCAACAACAACAATACCACGGTTGTGTTTGGCAAACTAACTGATAAGCTAGCTGGTAATTGATAAAGTAAAATAACATTCGGTAAAAACTAGTTGATAAGCTAGATGGAAAATATAATATGACATAAAAGGACATTTAGATATATGGGGAAATGAGCATATAAAGGGTACATTTGCAGAACTTCTAGAGCTTATCGATCAGCTATCCCGAATAGTTTTTTAAAAAAAACTAGCTTAATAACTTTAAGGTCTCACCAAACAATACATTGCAAAAGATCAAAAATTAAGCTAGCTTATGTGCGCCAACACAGCCCAAGCATATAAGAACAGGGTAAAGGGGAGGTAAGATGTAGACAGCCTCTACCCGAGGGTATGTAGGTAATATTATACGGATACAATGCATGCAGATACAGGCGATAAAGCAGGAAGTAGATACTAGCAATGCAAGTTGGAAGGCCACACTAAACAATCAACCAACATGTTGATGAAAAATACGCACTTGCCATTTGCTATGTCATATAGCCGCACGGAATCATCTTCCCCTGTTGTTACCAGTAGATCCGCGGTGCGATGAAAATCAAGGGCATTTATCTTTCCAACCTGGAACAGTTTTATATGTCATGATAAAAGCAGTCGACTGAATCCAACATAAAAGATTAGCATAATAGATCATGAAAGACAAGTTAGCAATTACTTCAATAAAAATTAGTTTTATGCATTTAGAATAAAGTTATCATATAAGACATTATCAATTTTCATATCTAATTTGTGTGTTCTTTTGATGATGGGGGTAAGAAGGAAAGACGTTATTCATAAGGATGTGGTTTCTATGTGATTAGAATAAAGTTATTTGCTAGTTGGCTGATTGCCAACTGCTGTGGGAATTTTTAAGCTTCATGAATGAATGATTAATGTATGATTGAAGACAAGTTTTTGATGACAAATTTCAACTTTCCAGTTTGTATAGAGATTATATAGCAAGTATTTGATATCTGACGACAAATATGTACAAATCTTATTCTTTGGAGCTTTAATCAGCCCCTTAGTATTTATAAAGATTATAAGGCAAATAACAAGGTAAAGTCGTAGGTAGGCCGTCATGGAGCATTGGAGCAGCATTCGAATTTGAGCAAATGTCAGTTATGGGATTGAATTACATAAGATAAGGTCCACTTTCAATTGCAGAAATCTTCCAATTCATGTTCCCAAACAGAAACAGAAACTAGATCATTCCATCATTCGAATCGGGCATGAAGACTATTCGCATCTAAAGCTGAAGCAAAATCACCATCATTCCGATCGACACTCATAATATGGATTTATATTCTAAGTTCCATCAAAGTTTCTAATCCCGTCCTTGTTTGCTCTCAGCTATATTAACATGCACCGAATTTTACGGATAATAGCCTGCCATATACACACATGAAATGGGGAACAATGAAATTATGAGCACTCACGAAATCAGAAAACAGTGCCCCAATAGACATACTGTGGATGATGGCATCGTTGAGCTCCGACACCGATGCGGTCCTCATGGCAACAGTAACGTACGAATTGCAGAGAGGTTCTTCAATGTTAGGTTTTGCTTGAGTTGAGCACTTTGGGTTTTTGGCTCAGGGTTTAGAGAGCGTTTGGTGTCCAAGAACATTAGAACATCGTACATGTGGCGGGTATCTGGATCCGGGTCTAGGTTCGATGGGCTGCGCTGGATTTAGGGGTCTAAAGGGTGCTTATTTTACTCATAATCATTTTTTTATAAAAGTGATTATTAGTTTATAATTTTTTAAAATAAAGTTTTTAAAAAAGTGTTTAGATAAGTTTATATGGTGGGAAAATAAATAAGTTGATAAGGTGGTCTATAAAAAATGTTTACGGAAAGAAGAAATACGTCTAAGGTGACGTTTGGTTCGCAGAAAGCTTTCGATGGAATTAGAATCCAATTCAATATCTTGTTTGGTTGACACAAAATGGAATTGAACAGTGATGGTGGTGAGTGGGTGATGGTGGTGGGTGATGGTTGTGGGTGATGGTGGTGACTGTGGTGGGTGGTGGTGGGTGTGTGACAGTGGGTGGCGGTGGTAGTGGTGGGTGACTATGGTGGATGGTGGGTGGCAGTGGTGGTGGTGGTGACAATGATGGTGGTGAGTGACGGTGATGGTGGTGGTGGTGGTGGGTGGCGGTTGTGGGTGGTAGCAGTGGATGGTAGTGATGGTGGTAGGCAACGGTGGTGGCGGCGGGTGGCAGCGATGGTGTTGGGCAATGGTGGTGGTAGGTGACGGAGGTGAGTACATGAAGACTTTTCTGGGTACATAGCAATGAGTTTTGTTTTAATGTTAAATGTTTTTATGCTAAATGTTTTATGATTGATAGTCTGACAAATGACTTTTCTAAGTTGAATTAGAAGTACGGTTTTATGTTAAAGAATTGAAAATGATTTTATATGTTTTTAATGATGCTTATCATAAAGACCAACTTGTGATAAAATGAAAATGGTAAAAATTGAAATATGAGCTAAAAGAAAGAAATGAGAAAGACGTCCTGACAAGGATCTCACCCTAGTGAGGGGAGGTCAAAAGACACTAATGGGATGGTACCTCCCGTCGCGAAGTAGTTGTCTCAGCACGCCCTTATGGATAGATTTGTTCTACTTTATGAAGGGAAAGTGAACTAGCACGCCCTCACGGATAGATTTGTTCTATTCCGAGGAGGGAAAGGGATACAGGGAAACCCATATAAAGCCAAATGATAATAAATTAATCATGAATTATAGTTGGTCTATGCTTGTTAAGAAAGTACCTGAATTATGTTTGCTTATGATGAATTGCCTACTCGACATTTTAAGCTAAAGTATTTGAAGTTTTAACAATGAACTTTTGTTTGGATGATAAGTAATGATTTATGTTTTAATGATTATAGCAATGAACTTTTGTTTTATTGTTTTGACATAACAGTGGAGTTTGCAGGTTTTGGAAAATAAGGGAAAGGTTTTCTTTATTTGTTAATAGCTAATGATATTCAAATTGTTTTAAACTCATTGAGTCTAAAACCCATGTATCTCACGAGGCATTTATGTCTTACGTATTTTTGTTTTAAAATGATATGTACTCAGGAACAGAAAGCTTGTTAGCAGACGATAGAAGAAAATAACTTAGAAGCTGATATGAGGAATGTAGATAGAAAGGATGTTCAGAAGATAGAGTTATCCCAAGTGCGGTATATTTATAACATGTAAATGAGAGATATTATGATTATGGTTTAGAATTCCCTTGTAGTTGTAGAATAAAGTTGTGTTATGTCCCATATTATTTTTGGGTTGTTTTATTGAGTCGGGTCAGTATGGATTTGTCCATATTGCCTAAAGGTCATGCCGAATTTTCGGTAGAGATGTTAGGTTAATACGGGACATAACCATGACACGTTTAAAGGCTTTACTATGGTTGTTTTGATACGAGTTTGTAACCCCTAATGTTGTCTAAATATCTTTTTTACGTATTTGTTTTTATTGGGACCAAAAGTTTTAAATGTTAACTTAAAGACTAAAATAAAAGTTTTTGAAAGAACGAAATTTTTATTCACAGTGTTTTATAAATTAATACACCAAATAAGGTGTATGAACGATGGGATGTTACATTTTACTTTTACAAAAAACTAATTTTTTATACCCAAACATGCATTAATCTATAAGATTGAAGTGACTGTGGAGGATTCAGCTAACCGGTAGAAATCAATCTCTAGTATTTTTGGAGGATTTGGGGGATTATTTCTCATTCGGTTATTTGACACCACTAAAGGATATGTAGAGAGATAGGCCAAATTTGCTTTGAGATCACGTTCTTATGGTCGACTATCTCTTATTAAATGATTTTCTCCACCACATTTAATACCACTAAATGTACCACGACCATCATCTTGACTACTACCAACTCTACCTTCTCTAGTACCACCATCCTCATCATATAAACAACCACAAAAACTGCTGGACTTTCTAAGGGTTTATAGATATTATCACCTGGTCGGAAAATATAAAAAGAGTCTTAGCTTTTGGTTAGTGTTGCAATCCCATATCATTTGCAAGTCATCAACAAAAAACTATTTTAGAAGGTTAAATGGTCCAATAATTTTTGGTATGAAAGGGGTACAAAGCGATTGCTAAGAAGGTGGAAAAGAGTGAAGCAAGAGGTGAAGAGTGAAGCAAGAGGTGAAGAGGAGGTGGCCGAATAGGAACAATGATGCTATTGTTCATGTCATCATAAATATTAATATTCATGTGATCATAAATATTAATAACTGATAATAAATAATAAGATGTATATTTCTTATTAAAACTGAAATAATTAATCAAACTACATTTCTAATCAAAAATATATTTTTGAATGATTTGCAAGTACATTTTTAAATCAAACAATATAATTATTAGTTTTTGAAAGAATGCATAGATAAAAGATGATGTTTTTAAAGTTAAAGGACCAACAATGTGCATGACTATACGTTTGTGGACGAGTAATGAAATTTACTTGTCTATGCCTTTCCAGGTCGGTCCTGGTCCTGGTCCATCAACGCCATAAAGGGTAAGCCCAAAATGGATACCATCGTGTTCCGGTAACGTCACATACGTTTCTCCGGAGACTCTCCCTCGAGAACAATGGACTCGTTTTATCCTCTCCTAGAGAGAACTCGGCTACCTCAACCCTCACTCCAAAAACTCGCGGTTATCTCCATATTCGAGAAGCTCCGATCACCTACTACACTCACTGGACCCGAGTCCGACCCGGGAATACAGGCCGTTACTCAATGCCTGAACTCAACTTCGCCGGCCGTTGTCGATCAATCAGTCCGAGAGCTTTGTCTTCTTGTAAAGGACTCGAAATTGAAACTTTCTCGGGGGTTAATGGAACTCCAGTCAGCACTCGAAGGCTCTGATTCGCGCTTTGTTAACGTGTTCGTCAAAGCTATAGGGTATCTCGTGCAGTTAGGATTCCGAAATGATCATCTTGGCTTTCGATTCCAGTCTTCGGAAGCCCATCCTTTCGTTAAGGTGACTTTGAACACATTATGCTTATGAGCATTGTGTATGAACACAAGATTTCAGCCTTTATTTCGATTTTAATCTCCTTATCTTCAAGTTAATCACATAATTCGTTAAGGTGACCTTAAACACATTATTACTTCTAAGTGTAACTTGTGGACGTTGATGGTTGCCAGATTCTTTCCTCCCGAAGAGAAGTTCAATCTGAGCTAGTGCGACAGGTGCTGATGTTTATCATGCAGAATAGAAATCTGGGAATGGAAGGAGTTTGCGGATTCTTAAAACCATTCTTAAACTTTCTAGTCATACAAATGTCATCTTCAGCAACAATTTCTTTGATAGCAAGGAACCTTTTATCCTCCATTGCATCACTATGCTGTTCATTCCCTCAAGATGCAATTCCTGTTTTCAAGCTGTTGATGGGATGCTGTAAATATGTGCATTGCAACAATACAGAAGTAAGTGAACAAGGAAGCTCTATAGAAAACATTCCATATTTTTGACCTTTTTTATACCAACATTGGCCACATACTAACTTTTCTCCCATGATAATGCTTTTCTAGGATGTGACCAATGTTTCTTATCTCATGGAGACCATTGTGGATGCATTTGTTGCTGTTTTGAGCCACTTGGCTGCTAATGGTGTGGTATGTCAATGAAAATTCAACTGGAATAAGTTACAATGGCGAGATTGTTGAATTTTAATACCCATGAAGAAGCTGTAATTTTATTTGTTTGACTTAATCTTTGACCACCAGCTTATTCATGAAGCACAATTATGTGGAGCAGAACTTTTAGAGATGGTGTTTTCACTGTACACAGATATTCACAAATATTCAGGTGGAGAAGAGTGCATCTTTGACATGTCAAGGCGGTTAATAGTTATGCAGACAGAACTTGGTTTGAAATTTATACCTGAAGCATCATCTGTGATGTTATCATTGTTTGTTAGCCTCATTCAGTCAGATCTTGAACACATACAGTTATCAATTTTAAAATTGGTTCTCGATCTTATAAAGTGGAAAAGCGAAAATGGTAAATCCGGTCAACTCACTTTGACTTATAGAGTTATGGTTTTCACCTGTGCATCATATTGTAATTTCATTGCCTCCTTTTACACCTGCAGACACCATTGTTGATGTGCATGAAGAGATTTTATTTGTTTTTCCTGCCATCAACCTCATGTCATCTCCTTCCAGATTTGTTAAAGAAGCAGCATCCGAGTTGCTTATTATCTTAAAAAAGCTCTCAGTGAAATTATTGGTTGCTCCCATAAACGAAGTGCTTATGGAAGATAAATTTCCACGTGTCAGCAGATTGGAAGAGATCATATTTAGGGTATTCCGTCATTTGTGGTTTCAGGTATCTTATTGCTAAAAGTTATTCCCTATTTCCAGCTTATTTAGAGTGCTCATCATACTTTTTAGGTTCATGTGATCATTTTACTTCCTTTAAACTCATCAAACATGCGAGTATGTGACCATAGACTTGTATATTTTCAGGATCAAACCTCTTTTTCTGGTTCTTTTTATTTACATTGGGTATCGGATCGCGATAAAATTGTTGAAGAAAAGCAGAATCTATTTCAAAATTGGACAGCCTCGATAACCGAGTATTGTCAAAATATGGTTGAAATACAAAAATCATCCCTTCCTAAGTCTCAGTCTCAGGAGATACTTCCATGTGGTAAGCCATTATTTAGCTAGTATTTGCTTCCTGCTTTATTGCTAGTATCTGCTTCCACTATTTGTGTATCCATACAATATTTACTATATTTACCTCCTTACCCTTGCTCCCTTTACTTTCAACTTTATTGCTTGTATCTGCTCTTTTTAACTTTAGTCGAACACCACTGTTTATTCCTTCATTGTGGGCTGACCTTTCATACGCAGGAGATTATCTGTGGTGGGCCCATGTTTTTCTTTATGTCAGAGGTTATCTATGGAAGCAGTCTTCCTACCCCTGGGTAGAGCCTGCCTACATTTTACCGCCCCCATTCTTATGGGACCTGTGTTTTGTTGTTGTTACTGCTGTTGTTATTGTTGTTGTTGTTGTTGCTATTGTTGTTGTTGTTGTTTCTGCCAAGTAACATGTAGCTTTCATCTACTGTAGAAATTCCATCTATACTTGGTGCAATTGGCAGTGTCCTTATTGTGCATCCTACTTTGGGAAACTCTGCAGTAGATCTCCTAGCGGTTACTGGCAATATGGATCCGAAACTTGGTGTTCCATTGTTTCTAGTAATTTTATTTTACCATAACATGTTCTCTGGTAAATCTGAAGAAATGGACTTCCATGACATTCTGGTAAGACACTAATTAGCCTTTTTTACTATAACCTCAAGGGTCATGTATATAGTTATATTAATCTTATTACCGAATTTCTGCAGCTAAAACTTTTAAGAATGCTCCCTTCACTTGTGTCACATCCTGCAATGATACCAGTTGTAGTACAGACAATCTTACCAATGCTTCAGAAGGATGCAAATCCGTATTTCTTTTGCTCTATTCATATCTATTTTTCTAATTATATGATTTTTGTCTATTTTAATAAATATTTTTCTTGGCTTATTTTGTTCTAGAGTGTTATACGCTACTGCTTTGCGTCTGCTTTGTAAGACCTGGGAGATCAATGACCGTATTTTTGGAAGTTTGCAGGTATGAATTTTGTTCTGTTTGTTTCCATAATGTTTTTGACCTTATATTATTTATTTTGTATATTGTTATTAGGGTTTATTGCTTCCAGAAGCATTCAGCCAGTTGAAACACGAGAAAAGTATTTGTATAAGCATGGCTGTTACCGTCCTTGATGTTTGCAAAAAGAATCCTGACAGGGGTGTAGACATTATCTTGTCAGTTGAGGTGCAAATTTGTTTGTAAAAAAAAAACTTATGCACTTTTAATCTCTTCGTTTAATAACCTGCAGGCATGCATTGAGAGCACAGATGCTATAATTCAAGCTCTTGGTATTCAAAGCCTTGCCCTTCTTTGTGAAGCTGACGTGATTGGTAATTAATCAAATTTGTGTATTATCGTTTTGTAGATATATGATTATTATTACTCAATTGATTTGTTGAAAATTGTATGTAAACATTGTCCAGATTTTTATACTGCTTGGGGTGTTATAGCAAAGTATGTCTTGAACTACTCCGGTGATCCGGTTGTTGCAAATAGGTATGTCTACTTTACTTTGTTTGTGTACACGTGTTCAAGAAACTGTTTTTTAATTATCAGCTTTGAAATGAGTCAAATGACATCTTCAAAAGTGCTAGAAAATCTTATTTTTTGCACATGTAATAAAAAGAATTAGTCATAGTTGTCCCTCACATAAGCATGTATTACAAAATATGTTAAAAGAACATGCATTCTTGATATAAGCAACATTACCACATTGCTCTTTTTTGGTTCATTATTCCATGAGCTGAAGCAACCATAATGATTCATAACGCTATCTTTTTTTTTTTTTTTTTTTGCATACACTCGTACTTTTACCATTTTCACAATTTAGCCACTTAACTATTTTCCTTGGTGATTAAACCATTTCCCACTGTTACCCGGTTTTGGAAAAGGGCCAAAATACAAAAAAAAACACAACATACTTCCACTATTTAATCGATTTAGCGACCGAACTATTATGTTTTTCTGACAATAGTCAGTGGCTAAATCGGCAAAACATTAACAGTTCAGTGACTAAATCAATAAACTGGCGAAGGTTCTGATATCAAAACTGGGTAACCGGGAAAAACTTTTGTTTTAAACGGTCAAAAAAAGTATAATGGTTTGATCACTACAGAAAAATAGCTAGATCGATAAAATGATGAAATTGTATTTTACTCTAATATTAAAAAAAAACTGCTCTAATTTATTTCAATATTAATCTCTTGGCAGTATATGCCTGCTTTTAAGATGGGGTGCAATGGATGCAGAAGCATATCCAGAAAATGCAACAAGTGTTTTGCAGATTCTATGGGAAGTAGCCACATCAACAAATCCTTCTCATGGGTCTTTATGGACAAATGCTAGAGAATCTGCTTTTGAGGCATTAAATCAGTATGAGGTATAATTCTAGTTTGATCTTATTAATGTAATATTCTAGATTGTTCTTTTTCTCTGAACCACGTGGCATCTTTTAGGTACACCATATCCAACAATTCATTCCAGATTTCAAAGAAAAGAACATTGAGTTGCTTGTTTCGGAGATTGACCCCAAAGTTCTTGAAGCCATGGAGAAATTTCAAGCCAAGATTATTACACACGAACACATGTTAGGCAACTTTTTCATTTTAGTGTTTTTTTATTTTTAAATTTGAGTGTATATCATGAATATGAGGTGTGATTTATTTACAGCACAAGGCGAAGAGTAGTGAAGGAGAAAAGATTACCTGCCAACAAGATTGAGAAATTACTAGATGTCTTTCCTCGGGTTATTGGTATTTCAGGTACAATCAACAAGTTCAGTGCTGAAGTTGAAAAACAGTTTCCTTGAAGTTGAAAATTAAAAAAAAAAAAAATAGTGTTATTGAAGATTATATAAATAAAAGTAACTTATGATTATGGCATGTCATTCCATTTCAGGAACTAATAGTAAAGCAGGAGAACTACCAGGTGCAGCTATGTTTCATCTTTCTTTCAGTACAAAAGACGAAAATACCCAAAGAGGGTCAAAGGTAAAACATGTAGTTTGGTATTTATTTTTTTTTACTGTCATCATCATTAGAGCTTTACAAAGCTGTTACACATCCAATATTTTATTCAGGTTTTGCATTCCAGATATGAGAATGCATTAATGGAGATAGCTGCATCATTACAGCTCTCAAGAAATATTATTGTTGCAATTCTTTCACTGCAATCATGGAAACCCTTTATGCAAAATTGGGTGCGAGCTTGTGTAATGTTACCAGATGTTAAGAATCCCTCCAATATGTTAGATACAACTTCAAAAGTGGCTGATGATATTCTCAAGGTTTGATGCCTCTTTTATTTTTCTAACACTAATTATAAAATGGTATATTTGTATGATATATTTTATAATTCCAGTTTGTAACAATTTTCTTGCAGTGTATGAAAGAAATGGCCGAGAAATCTATTCCGAGGTCTGCTGAGAATATTGGGCTAGCTATTGGTGCACTTTGTTTGGTAAATATTACCATGCTTTCGAGATCTTTCATTTTGTAAAAATTAAATTAAATACAGAAATGCTAGGACATATCCAGACTGACAACCATTTGAGGAAAAAAACTGATTTAACATTTACAAATTGCCACATCAGCTTCCCCACAAATCTTTTTAAATGCAATTTTTTTCCTCATCCATTTAAAATGTTGCCCGTCCAAATTGTCAGGCTTTAAGCAAACATCATATTTGATATTGGTTGTCATTCTGATCAAGTGTGTAGTTATAAAAATAAGACAGACTATGTATTCTGTATTATATATTGGTGTCATTTTGATTGTCTTTAAAAATGTTTTTCAGTTCTATTTTTTCTATATAATATTTATTTTTAGTTTGCATATTTAATAAAATAGATTAATTTGCCAGGTTCTCCCCCCTTCTGCTCATGCTACAAAAGCAAGTGCCTCAAAATTTCTATTAAATTGGTTATTTCAACATGAACACGAATACCGCCAATGGTCTGCTGCAATTTCTCTTGGAGTAATCTCAAGCTGCTTACATGTCACTGATCACAAACAAAAATTCCAAAACATCAATTCCCTTCTTCAGGTACCAATACTCACATAAATTCCAATTTATAAAAAAATCGTATTTATCGGCTACAGCTTTTTATAGGTTGCATGTACGAGCAAAAGCACACTCGTAAGAGGCGCTTGTGGGGCCGCTTTAGGTTATTCATGTCAAGATCTTCTTACAAATTTTCAAATAGAACCCGACTCCCATTTGGACAAAGAGTTACAAGAAACCGATTTACTTGGAAAGATTATTACAACTTTATGTCGCTTAATAAATCAATATACTCGATCTTCAACTACATCTCTCCAAATCCTATCTGGATACTTCCCACCAAATACAAAAGATCCAGATATCACCCTAACCGTTTCCGACAAAACTTGTGATGACATGGAAGAAGATATATGGGGTGTTTCAGGACTTGTGATTGGTTTAGGAAGTTGTGTTCCCGCAGTATACAGATCCGGGAATATTGATGCGGTTAAAAAGATAAAAGATTTAATAATATCATGGGCTTCTATTGAGAATATGGATTTGGTTTTATCCACAGGGGCTTGTCTTGTGGTTCCGTTTGTGGTTTCTTTTTTACAAAAAGTAGAAGTGATTGATGGTAATGAAGTGGGATATGTTGTGAGTGGGTATAGAGAGCTTATTAATGAAGTGATTTCAACTAAAAAATCGGGGGTTTTTCGACAGAGTTTGTTGATGGCGGCTTGTGTTGGGGCAGGAAGTTTTGTTGGATGTGTTTTGAATGAAGGGGTTCATTCATTGGATGCTGAATGTGTGAAGGATTTATTGGATATGTTTAAAAAGATCTACTCTAATCCTCAACCTCCTCTTATGCATTTGGGTGCAATGCTTGGAGTTGTGAATGCGTTAGGGGCAGGGGCGGGGACACTTTTCCTAAACTGCCCCTCACCCTTTTCCCAATCTAGTTCCGAACACAAGGTAATTCAGCACTTTCACGGGACCGGATATGAGCTATTTTTGATGAGAAGTTTTGTACAGACGAGAGTGAGAGCGAGAACTAATTCATGTCACACCTTTTTGGGTGGGATAAAAATTGCAATGTTTTGTCCCACCTAAAAAGGTGAGACAGAGACTCCCTCCCATCTCTCATCTGTGCAAAAGACGAAAATGCCCTTGTCATCCTCTCATTGAAAATAGCCGTACAAAGCTTGTCCATTTGGTATACCAGGGTATTTTCAGTAAGAGGATGAGAAGGGCATTTACGTCTTTTGCACAAACAAGATCGAGAGCGAATCCTGCCCATCCTTGTATCACCTTTTTGGTTGGGACAAAAAAAAACGCTTCTTTTGCCTCATTGACATCAGTCTCAGTCCCACTCCCGACAGTACAAGTTAGGTTTCGTATGTGCAAAAGACTTAAATGCCCTTCTCATGGAAAATAGCCCTAGAAAGCTTTTTAACAAAGGCAGCCTTATAACTGAAATCTGTTGTTAACTTGTTTCCGTACAGGAATCTTGTTATATCAGGGGTCCTCTATTTTCCAACACTGTTATGGAGCTTGAATTGACGTCATTAATACAAGATATATTTCTTGTTGGTCAACATTCTGATGACCGCCAACTGCAACAGTATGCAACTTGGTCAGTTTCGTTTCTTAGACATTACATTTGGTCCAATCAGGAAAAATCAAAACCTAATTCTGCATCCCAAAGCTTCCCGGAAGATAGCATAGTCATGAAACTCAGCCTCTGGTTAATGAATCTAAACCACTCTCAGGTCTGTAACCTACCATTATCATAACTGTTAGTAATTTTGATACACACAAATAAATGAAAGTACGTTGCCTTGTTGTTTTATTGAACCCTGTAAAAACAATTAAAGTAACACATTTTCTAATCAACATTTTACTTTTCCTTCCATCATCAGACCACCACCAGTCAACATGTTAACACAGTTGCGACAGTTTTGCGATGCCTCACACACGCGCCAAGACTCCCACAACTTGATTGGGGGCCAATCATCAGAAGGTGCATGAGATATTCCAATCTTAAAAAAGGAAAACCAAGGGAAGAATGTTTACTATTCTCTTTAATTCATGCCACCAACTTCAATACTTTACTCACCTTCCTCGATGAACTATTAGACCTTTCACGGTTCAAAACACTTGAAATGAACCTTCAGTTATGCATCCTCTCTCACCTACCAAATACACTAAAGATATTCTCAGAATCTAGACTTGAAAAGCTGCTCGATGATGTCACCAACTTTGTACAGTCACCGTTTTCATCCGACCAAACTTATAATCCAGAACAGAAAAGCCTGTTGAGAAAATCATTTTGGAAGGGCATTCGTATCTGTTTTGAAGAAAAACTTATGGTTGACTTTGAGAATTGCATGGAGGTTTTGTTTTCTTTGTTGCCAGATGGTTCACGGTTAATGTCAAGGACTTGCGAACAGGATGAATGGTTCGAGGCGGTAAAATGTTTAGGAAAGGCTCGCGGTGAATGGTTGTCACAATGTCTGCAGGTAATGTGTCTTTCCATATTGTAGATTCAGATTCTGTTTTTTTTTTTTCGCAAGGGTAAAATGGTCATTTACAGATTGTGGAGACCGATGAGTTTTTTGAAGCTAAGAAAAAAATGACGGCTAGAGCAAGACTAGTGGAGACCGGATCTATTCCATTGGTCGAGTTGTCAAAACTCAAACCGTACATTTTCAATACCACATCTGATGGTCAGTTTTCATTTTTCAACACCTATAATGTGTTTATAAAGATATATTAAGTAATTATTTTTATAAAAAAAAAAAATGCCAGATATATGGGCTGTTTTGGTGGAAGTTGTGATGGCTTTGCAACATGCTGAAGCAAGTATGAAACGACAGTGGCTTATTGATGCAGCAGAAATCAGCTGTGTCACAGACCACCCTATAACTGTAAGTACTATTTAAAAACATCAATCATATATAAAATTAAAAAATATGATATTAGAAACTTGGATTTTTGGTTTGTTATGCAGGCTATGCAGTTTATGGGTTTGTTATGTGGTAGTGTGTCCAAGTATATGCCTCTTTTGATTGTGGACCCTCACACTGTACTGACTGACCTGCCATTGACCCTTACTTCCCTACTCTTAGATGATAGTAACTGGGGGGTAGTGGCTGAACCAGTGGTTTTGCTGATGTGGACTTTGACTAACCGAATTTATGATTCGGCTAACGATGACGTGGATGTGTTTCTGTTGAAAGTCATGCATCATACTTGTGTTGCTTTGAAACACCATCTGCCTCCCGAAAAACGGCTTTTGCTTGCTAACATGACTGTTCCCTAATTTGCCCCTGTTTCTCCCTGTAATTTCACTAATTTAGAATGTATTTATCTTTCTAAGTATGAGTTTGGTAGTAAAATGGAACGAGACTAAAAGTCTTCCTTTCTTGGGTTATGTTAAATCTCGTATATTTCAATATCATTTTTTATTCTCATTCCCTTGAACCAACATCTCATGGTCACATTGATGATTATTGTAGATTTACGAATTCAACCCCATGTGTTTTTGAACAGAAAAAAAAACCCGTAAATTTTGACGGCCAC
The DNA here is from genome assembly GCA_023525715.1 of Cichorium intybus. Taxonomy (NCBI): domain Eukaryota; kingdom Viridiplantae; phylum Streptophyta; class Magnoliopsida; order Asterales; family Asteraceae; genus Cichorium; species Cichorium intybus. Next base: position 155,348,321 of record CM042011.1, on the reverse strand, counting down.
TAATAAATGCCGAATATTTTCCTCTCAAGAACATGCACAATCCAGAAACTTCACCTTCTTGTTTAAAAAAAGCAAAATTATCCCGAACATATGTTTTGACTAATAAGGTTAAGAGAAATTGTATTTATTCTTATCTTTTGTTCCCATGTTCCTATCCATGTTAAATTATGACATGTGTCTTAAAATATTATTAATTATATTAAATATGACATTAAAAAATATGAATGAATATAATTTCTGTAAAGTTAATAGTGTGAGATATCGGTGAGATGGCGGCTGGCAATCCTAGAAAAAATAGTGGCTAGGAATAGCTGTCTCAAATAGCAGTCGTTCATACTTACCACTATTTTGATTTCAGTATTGCATTTTTTAGCGCTATTTTCTTAATTTGATTTTGGGTCAATCTTAAAATAAATCCACTTCTTTTTTATGGGCCAGTCGATGTCCATCGTCCAAGTTATTATGAGTCAATTTTGTAACGTTCGGAAATACTTTTGTTTAAAAGAAATTGTATGAAAACGTAAAGAAAATTTAAAGATATTTTAAAACAAGTTTAGAAACGATTTTTATACGAAAGTATATCTAACTTATAACATTTAGAAACACTTTCATTTAAAAAAAGTTGTATGAGAGTGTAAAAAATTTGAAAAAATTATAAAACAATTTTTTAAAACATTGTTTTAAAAAATTGTTAATTATAACTTTTTTGTAAAAACAATATAAAAGAGTTGTAAAAAATTTATAAAAAGTTTTAAATAAGTTGTAAAAAAGTTTACGAAATGTACCAAAAATTGTCTTAACTTTTTAAAAAGAAATTAAATATTTTTATAAAATGTCGAAAAAAAAAGCTTTAAAAAGGTTGTAAAAACGCCGAAACAAATTTGTAAAAAAGTAAATTTGTAGAAAAATAAACTTGGGACGAATTTGCAAATAGAAAAGTTTAGACTATATGCGTAACAAAATTTAAAATTTGGACCAAATTCGTAATAAAATTTAAGACTTGGGCTAAAAGTGTAAATTTGGAATGTGACGTAACAGTGAAAAAAAAACTCATAGTTTTTTTTTACATTATTTAATTCTTTTTTTGGGGTTGTTGACAACTTGAAAACATTTCTAATAATCTTTTTTAGAAACTATTTAAACCCCATTTTTTAATGGTAGATGAGAATGCATTGGGCTTTGGTAGGGGTGAGTAGCAAAACCAGGTACTTGCTTTTAGTGCCAGAACTAGGGGTGAGTGTGGTGCGGTTTTCGGCTAAAACCACACTGAAAACCGCATAGACTGATTTTTAGATTGTTAAACCCGCACGGTTTAGTTGTGTTTGATGCAGTTTGCGGTTTTAGTTGAGACCCAATTTATATGTGGTTTGGTTTGATTTATAAACTGCAATATGTATGATGTAGTTTTTTCATTAGGTGGTTAAAAAACCGCAAATTCAATAGACTATAATCATGTTTTTTTGGGCATATAGTAAGTCGAACACAAATGTAAAACAACTTTATAAATAGTACTTACAGTTGCAAATTCATCGCCATCGATGGCCGCGCCCGTCTTCAGACATCCCTCCTACTGGGTTATTTCGGGAACATCATATTCATCACCACTCCGATAGCAGTTGCAGGTGAGTTAATGTTGGCACGATTATCTGAAATCGGATTGTCGGCACGATTAATCCTACCTGGTATGTCGTCGGTGAAATTCACGACGGTTTAGCGAAGATGGACAACGATTATCTGAAATAGGCACTCGATTACTTGGAATTGCAGCCTGATTTGAAGGCTTTGGTTCGTGGTGCTTATTCCTTTAGATTCCCTAATATCGGAATAACAAGCTGGACAGACTTCCGACGAAATTGCTTATGAAGGGCTGAGTTTTGTGTTACCAAGTCCGATTTACGGATTAACGACAAGAAAGACGATTGCAGGTTGAACACAACTCTTACGAAATGTCGTTTTCCTTTGATTTGGCTTTTGAGGGCGTTGAATTGGTCTCGTGTTAATCCAACCACTTTTGTATTCTCTAACCTTTTAACCATCTTATTTATTTTGTCCATTTTGGTCCCTAAACTTTTTACCATTGTAATAAGCTTTTTTGTTTTTTTACTATTTAAAAAAACATTTGAAAAGCTTTTTACCATTAGAGTGATGAACTTATTCTAATGGTAAATGAAGCCCAGCCTAGCTGGGTGGATGCACCCGGGTTATATACCCATGTGGTGGGAGGTCTGGAGTTCGACTCCGACTAACCCCATGTGGGGGATTTTCCTGGAAGGCGAATTGAGGAGAAAGGCCTTTGCGCCTTAGGTAATCGCCAACCGCCCTGGGTTGTGGGGCTGAGTACCCTCAGGTGAGACCATATCTATTCGCTGGTTCCAAAAAAAAAAAAGAGTGATGAACTTATTCAATATGTCACTCTAACCACTTTGTGTTCTCTAACCCTTTAACCCCCTTATTTATTTTACCATTTTGGTCCCCAAGTTTATTATTATTTTTAGTTAACCTATTTAATTAAATATACAAATAAAATGAATATATTTTACAAAAACTATATCATGTTTTATATTTTAGGTCAAAACTTCAAAATGATACAAATACTAAATATTATAAAACTTCACGGCTACATAATATTTTATCATTTTTTATAGTTACATATGTGAAAGTTTTATCATGTTTTATATTTTCGGAAAAAAACCCAACATAATTAATTAAAAAGAATGATAAATTATATGAGAGAGATTTATCAAACATTTAAGATAGATAAAGGATTTCAGTTTGTATGAAACCGACTTTTTCCGCGACGACATTTGCAAATTTCGCAGGCCGTCTTCAAAAAACATCAAAACAATAATGTTTTTATGATTTTTGTAGATGGTCTGCGAATATCATATTATAATATATGACATTTAATATTTTAAGTTTATTTTTATTCAAATATTATTATAAGATCCATTTTTATTTAGATATTATTATCAGATCCGTCATTATGTTTTATGCTTTTGATTTGATTTCTATGACAAACCTTAAAGAACAAAACCGTTAGGGTGCGTTTGGATTGTTGGAAATTTTTGGTAGGATTTTAAATGTGTCAAGGGATTTGCATTTCACTCTATTTGGATTTGGATGTATTAAAATGCTAATATGCGTTTGGTTAGTAAAATTTTGAAGGAAATTAAAATTCGTTCTTTTTATAATCGTGTTTGGTTTGCAAAGAATTTGGAATGAAATGACATAAATATCCTTACTTAATTTTACCATAAATAAAACATATTTTAATCAAATAACAAAACAAATGGCAATCATAATTTACAGCCAACAAAACCCACCTTGCGAAGCAACCTTCTGTCATACTCTCTTTTCATCTTCTCCTCCCACCTTTCAATCTATGCACTATGTCTCTCTATTAGAAAGAAAATTGAGGCAATCTTGACGGTATCCCAGATCACCTTTGGAGCTATTTGTTTAGTTATTTGCTCCAAATTTGAAGCAAAAGATGTGGTTGGTCTTTTTTTCAAGATTTTCTATTAGCAGAAATGGCCATCGTTGCTCCGGGTTGGCATATCGCCGGCAACGGGTAAAGGAGGTTTTGTATTCCGGGTTGACATCTCTCCGGCTACGGGTAAAGCAGAAGTTGTCGTCTCCCATGTCGGAAGATGACACAAGATGATTTGACAGAGGAATTGGGTGTTTGAAGATCCCTTCGAAAGTATGTTTTCACTGTCAGAAAGTTTGAGGATTCCAGTTTTTTTCATTACTTATCGAAACCTATTTTCTAATGGTAGATTAAGCCCACATAGTGTTCTAGACTTCTAGTATGCATTGGTTTTTTTTATCTGGACAAATGAAGGAAATATGTTTACACGACAATGGCAACAATAAGCACACAAACTCTCATAAAAAGATACAAATTACATGCCTGGTAATTGATGAACAACCGGAAGAACATTAACAAACAGAGAAAGCGAGAAAGTCGCCTGTGGAGGTAAGATACGATTAGGAGAAATTGGTGATACGTAACGTAATATAAAGATAACAAAGAGATGGGGGCAATTTAGTCAAAGAGATCACCGATACTTATCCTAACATACTTGTATTTCAAAAATCTAGGGGGTGGGGTAGTTTTTTAAAATGATAAGATGATAGGATAATTTAATACAAATGTATTTTAAAATTCTATATATATTTTGAACCAAACAAGGTATTTCCCTTTAATTCAAATTCAAATCCTATTAAAACCTTCAAATTACGACAATCCAAACGCACCCTTAGTAGTTTAGTACAAATGATACCTGTTTGTCGCTTATCAAAATTGAGGTTAGCGAATATAAATTCATAAAAGAAAAGAAGACAATATTTATTATTCAATCATCCCGTCTTCAAGACTTCATACAAAAGATCACACTTCCTTCACATTTTAATATACTAACAAACACATACTAAATAAACATATCATCAATCCAATATAAATATTTAAATAAAAAACCAAAGCACAACTCTTTTTGAAACGACATCTAAGAGATTAAACACTTCTCTCACAAAAATGATTGTATACCGGTTGGAATAGATTTATACATTTGTTTGCTTATTCGGCAAGTTCGACAACACAATATACATAAACTTAAAAGCACATATGCAACATTTCCAATCAAGCCAACACAATTCCACTTAAATTAAACATAGATTCACCGCTTTTCATAAAGAAAACTCAAAAAGAAATTCTAGTCTCCATTGTAACTTTAAAGATTTAGATGGTGACATAATTTAAAAAAAAAAATACATGGATGCTAGTATTATGGTGAGATTGGTATTGGCACTCCATGCAAAAGTTCATTGTCATTTACCGGAAGTTCTAATCTTTAGATACCTTCTACAAAGTGCTACATTGCATTTTTGTACTGAAGTTCTAATCTTTAGATACCTTCTAGAAAGTGCTACATTGCATTTTTGTACTGTTATGATGTAAATAAGAAGGCGGAACAGGTTAGCAACGGTGAAGAGATTAGAGACGAAGTAGATTGATAAAGACGGGATAAACATTAGTGGATTCAAAACGACGATTTCAATCCATTTATTTCGTAACCTTGAAAATATTGAGGGATCTTCATTGCGCTAATTACGCCTTAAATTTTGAGGTGAGTTTCAATTTTGATTTTGATTTAACGGAGAGGAGGAGTGAATCAGTTCCAGATTTATCGGGTATAGCATAAATTTAGCCTTTTTATTAATAATACTGTATTTAAAAAAACGGAAGATGTGAATTTAGGCGACAAGATATTCTAACAATGCATATCAAAATGACATGCGACAACAATGGATTCCAGGAGAAAGACATATGGCAACAATGGATTTTATCATGTTTTATATTTTCAGAAAAAAAAACCCAAACATAAATAATCGAAAAGAATGATAAATTATATGAGAGAAATTTCTCAAACATTTAAGGTTGATAAAGGATAAAACATTCAATTTATAAAAAAAAAGCTTTTGAAAATTAAGGTTAACCATCGGATAAGGTTTTTGACAATGCTTTTTATTAAACTAGACGAATCCCCGTGTTTTGCGTAGGAACAAAATTGTGTAGTTAAAATTAAAAATATATATTTTGTTAAAAAAATATCTAAGTCGTTGTTATCAACTATGAAATAACAATTTTATATAAGAAATCAAAAGGTTGATGTATCACTATTGAATTATCATATATCAATACATTTGTTCTAAAAATATCAAAAATAAATAAATAATTAGTTAATTAATATTATAATAAAAAAAGAATAAGAAATTTTCATGTGATAATGGTTAAAATAAGATAAGGAATTTATAGTATAATTGAAATATTTATTGTAAGTTTTCTTAGACTTATTGGAAATTAGCTAACATAAGTAAAAGTTTTCTTACAATTCTTTAGTATTATGTCTGATGAGAAAAACGATAATTTGATTTGTAAAATAATAAGAGTTGTTATGAATGAATATGCATTAACATTAAAGATTAGGATGTTGACATTTCTAATTTAACAGTTTATAAATTAAAATAAGTAAAAAATAGTGTTTATAGATTAATGAACTACCTTAAATGAGTAAAAAATTCTTATCTTTAACGAATTATTATTTAATGTTTCTATATGAAAAACCTACATGAGTAGCAAAGAGAAAAATATATTTAACCAAATAGTTTTATTAATCTTCATAGTTTTAAATCAATGGTCATGCATCTCATTTTAATTTATGATTTTATGGAATGTTTTAAGTTATGTCAAACGTCGTTTCAATCCTAAAACCTCATGCGGTTGTTTAATTAAAACATCCAAAAAATATTTATGTTTTTTGTTTGCAAATAAGGAATATAATTAAAATATTGTATTTTATTTATTTTTTGATTGTCCAATGAATATACAAATCATTTTAATTATATATATATATATATATATATATATATATATATATATATATATATATATATATATATATATATATATATATATATATATGTGTGTGTGTGTGTGTGTGTGCGTGTGTGTATGTATGTGTGTGTATGTGTATGTGTGTGAGATTTTAGATATCACAATCTGACAAATAACAAATACTGTAAAAACAAATACTACAATTTTTAATAACATGAAACTATCAAAATATCTATTATAACGATCAACCACTCCTATATTATACACAAAATTCATAGAAATAATTTCACAATTTTACCTATCAAAATCTAACGAACAATAAAAAGTATGAAATAAATAATAACATAAAAACATCGGAACATCTATTATAACATTTATATTCATAAACCACATCAAACCTCTCCACAATCATAATAATTTTGTAGAAACTACTTCATGATTTTATATGTCACAATCTTTGGAATAACAAATACTGTGGAAAATTAAATACAACAACCTTTAATAACAAAAGTACTAAAATAACTATTTTAATATTTGTATTAAAAAAAATACATTAAACACTCATAAACAATACAAAGAATGTAATAAGAATTTCAAGAAAAGAAACTAAAAACAATTTCAAGAATATATAAAATCAACATACATTTGATGTATTTTCTCATTTCTTCTACTTTTCATAACTATCTTAATCACAAACACTTGAAAGACATGAAATTTTTTATGAGAAAAAAATCTACTTATATAGCAATAATATGAATAAATGAGAGAAATACAAAAAGTTTTTAGTAAATGATATTAATTTAAGAAATATGAAAAGTTATTTAGGTTTTAAATAACTTACTTAACATTAATTTACCAATCTTTGGAATAACAAATACTGTGGAAAATTAAATACAACAACCTTTAATAACAAAAGTACTAAAATAACTATTTTAATATTTGTATTAAAAAAATACATTAAACACTCATAAACAATACAAAAAATGTAATAAGAATTTCAAGAAAAGAAACTAAAAACAATTTCAAGAATATATAAAATCAACATACATTTGATGTATTTTCTCATTTCTTCTACTTTTCATAACTATCTTAATCACAAACACTTGAAAGACATGAAATTTTTTATGAGAAAAAAATCTACTTATATAGCAATAATATGAATAAATGAGAGAAATACAAAAAGTTTTTAGTAAATGATATTAATTTAAGAAATATGAAAAGTTATTTAGGTTTTAAATAACTTATTTAACATTAATTTACCAATTTATAATCATTATTAAATAGCAATTGAAAAGTCATGAGAGTTTCAAATCAATGTTGTGCAAGTATTTTTGCTTCTTTTATAAAATACAAGGCGAATACCCGCGCGTTGCGCAGGAATAAAAGTTATATAATCAAAATACTAACAAATATATATTGTGAATAATAATTAGTTTATTGTTGTTAACTATAAAATAATACTCTTATACTAAAATAAAAGGTTGATATACACTTTTGACATTATATTTAACAATAATAAAAAAATAGATATCTATTAGAAAGCTGAAAATTAAATATTTTAAAGTAGTTATAATAATATAATACAATTAACAAATAATATTCAAATTAATATGCTTGAAAATAGATATTTAGTTATTTTGCATCATAATTATTTTGTATTTATTTGCAACAAAAAATGAAAATACAAAAATAAAGACAAATATATTATATCATAAACAAATACCATCCCTGGTCTCATTATAACATTTTTATTTTTAAGATTTGTTGATTCTGATATCCTACACAATTGTGTGGTTGAAGTTAACTATTTATATTAAACCACATATTCAATGAAAATTAACTGATTCCATTAAATAGTTATTTTAATGTCAAAACTCTTTAATTCTAACTAATCTTACTTATCATTAAATCACTATAATTCCAAATGGTTTTAACCTTAATATAGTTAATTGATACTTATAGAATTTAAAATAATGAATAATACTAACATTAAATATAAAAAATCATGTATTTTCAACTTCAACTAAATTGGTTGTTGAAAGTTGATATCAATTTTAAATAATAATTTGTTTAAATACAAAATAATAACAATGTACCAATTGATCACGCTAGAGGCTATCGGATACCGATTCAACAAATTTTATACATTACATATACAATAACATTAAAAATATATTTTGTCGTCAAATTTAACAACTAAAAGCTAACGTTTATTTAAAATGAGTTAGCATAATAAATATTATAATATCATTATATATATATATATATATATATATATATATATATATATATATATATATATATATATATATATATATATATATATATATATATATATATATATATATATATATATATATATATATATAACTTTATCATAACATTTATGAGTACAAACTAATAATATGAATGGTTTTGTGATTATTAAATTAATATATTAATAAATAAACAATAACAAATATTTGTTAATCATAATTTTAAATCATTGATCATCTTTTTTTTGAACGACTCATTGATCATCTATCACATTAAATTGATGTGTTTATATGTATATATTGAATAACAAACATATCAAACATATTGATCTTTATACATAACAAAGAACAAATAATACGAAAGAAAAATAATACAACAATTTTTAATAACATAAAAATCTTAAAACACCTATGATAACATTTATATTCAAAAACAACATATTGAACATTCATAAATCATACAAAAAGAACATATAAGCACCAACATACATTTGATATGTTTTCTTTGTTGAGAAACTTTATCAAACTCTCGTTTTTTTATCCTTTTACTAAAAAAGAAGATTATCGGTATTGTAGATTTACCTCTCATCCCAAACTATATTATCCCAAGAAATTTAACATTATAACCATTGATGCTTCAAAACCCATTTCTTCCTCTTCATATTTGCATCACAAACTCTTCAAAATATGATGATTTTTGTGAGAAAATCTTATTTATATACTACTAATATACTCACTATATATTAATGAGAGAAAGATAAAAAGTCATTAGTTTTATAAATATGAAGAAACAATTAGTTAAAACCTATTAAATCTAATAATAAGAAGCCATAAGTTAGAAAACTTTTGAGTGGTAGTGATTAATTGCTTGAAAGTTGAAAAGTTGTGGAAGTTTCAAATGAATATGGTGCAAGAATGAGACATATCTTGAACCATATCATTTGGATGGCCTCCTTTATAAAATTTATATATATATATATATATATATATATATATATATATATATATATATATATATATATATATATATATATATATATATATATATATATATATATATATATATATATAGATATAGATAAATTTCGGTGGAAAATTGATGTGGGAAAAGTAACAAACGTTTAAAATGTTAATTAACTATTGGAGATGTCTTTATAAAATGTCTAATTCATACTTTATTTTGTATATTCTAGACAAAATGTCACTGTAGCCCAACCAAATATTGATTATTGGTCTAAAAGGTCCCTAAAGTTTTTTTTTTGGCCTTTTCGGGGAATAAAGTCTATTTTTACCTGTTCATTAAGTCCTCTCAGCAGGTTTCCAGTTTAAAAGTTAGGAAAAATAACAGTGTAATCCTATGAACTTTCATATTCTGTTCTAAATAGTCCCTAAACTTACGTTTTAGTTTACAGTGGCGAAGATGGAGGTTGATGACTGCCGAAGGGTGCTCAAAGTTTACAGTGACGACTTTATATAACGATCCAGTAAACCGAGCCATAGGTCAAGCATAGCCGCCACCCCCGAGATTGGAGCCCCTTCACGGAACCGATGCAGAAACCACTGCCATTAGTATCGAGAATGTTGTTTGTTTGGTCAAACATGACATATTTCCATAGTACCATCATCATCGACACAAACTTGAAAGCTTGGTTCACTGGATCGTCGTCACTGTAAACTTTGAGCATCCCTCGGCAGTCATCAACCTCCATCTTCGCCATTGTAAAATAAAAATTAAGTTTAGGGACTATTTAGAATAGAAAATGAAAGTTGATAGGACTACAATGTCATTTTTCCTAACTTTTAACCTACAAACCTGCTAAGAGGACTTAATGAACAAGTAAAAATAGAATTTATTCCCCTAAAAGGCCAATAAAAAACTTTAGGGACCTTTTAGACCAACAACCAATAGTTTGTTGGGCTACAGTAACATTCTGCCTATATTCTATTATACTATATTTGAAGATGTTACGTGGCGCAGGTCTCGAGAAAGCAACGCCATGAAATGTCATTCAATTTTATTTCCACCTATCCCACCAACCGTACAAAAGTCAATTAAATATTTTTTCCGAAAAATTTACCTATAAATAAACATAACTTTAATATACTTTCACCAAACAATCACTCTACTATACTCTAACAAATATTAATTCCGATACGGATTTTTTTACAATGACTCTGATGATGGTATGTCACTGTGTTCTTTCAAGCAGTGGAGATCGTTTATCATCAACAATAATAAAACACACATGTTAGATGAACTAGAGCTGTTATAAATAGAGATCGTAAAATTGCATACGAACTTTTGGTACGTGATTACTTTGCTGATAATTGTACATATTAGGATAGAGCATTCAAACGACGTTTCCGTTTGAGTAGGCAATTATTTTTACCTATATCTAACGATATAGAAGCGAACTTTGAATTTTCTATGTTTAGATATGATGGTAGAGGTAGATGTGGTTTTACTCCTATACAAAAATGTACGGTTGTGCTTCGACATTTGGCATTCGATATGGCTTTTAGGCAATAGATTAGTATTTGAAGATGTTTATGAGAACCGCAAGAGAATACACGTTTCATTCTTGTGAATATGTTATTGAGCTTTATGGAAATATTTATTTGCATGGACCTACTAAAAGTGATGTTGAGCAATTTTAAGTGGCGTATGAAGCAACACACGATTTCCGAGGAATGCTTGGAAGCATTGACTATACCCATTAGGCGTGGGAAAATTAGCCAAATGCGTGACGATGTCAATACACACAAGGTGATCATAGACACCCGACCATTATACTCAAAGCAGTGGTATCGCAAGATCTATGGATTTAACATGCGTTCTTTGGTGTCGTCGGGTCGAACAAGGACATAAATGTTCTCTATTGGTCGCCAATTTTCAATGATACTTTAGTAGGAAAAGTGTCTTATATGTCTTTTACGATGAATGAAAATGAATACAAACACATGTATTACCTTGCTAATGGTATATATCCTGAGTATGCTAGGTTTGTAAAATCATACATATATCCAAATGATGAAAAACAAAAACTACTCAATGTAGCACAAGAAGTGGCTAGTAAGGATATGGAACGACCTATTGGAGTACTTAAGAAAACATGGTACATAGTAAAGCACGCGTCACGACTTTGGCATGAGGACAAAATATGCAACGTGATGTATTGTATCATTCTACATAATATGATAATTGAAGAAAAAAGATGCGCTATTTGCATGTATAATACATATGATGCACTTCATCCACATGAAAATTTTGTTCCCGATACCCAAGATTACTTGTCGGAAGTTATAGAAATATATTCCGGTGAAACGCACAAATTTCTACAACAAGATCTGACGGAACATATATATATAACAACAAACTCAACGACGAGGAGGAGTAGTTTTTAGTTTTAGTTATGTATTTTTTTTACGCATGTAATTTTCTACTTTATAATATAATGTAGTTTTATTTTTGTCTTTAAATCATGTATTTTTAATTTAAATACTTCTTTATGTTTATTAAATACCTAAAACATAAAAATAATTTAGTGATATGGAGCGGTGATTATCACATAGTGATGTGGTGTGAACGTAGTGTTGATGTGGCGCTGAGATGGTTGTACTTTTGGTATGATGGTGTGCAAGTGTGGTATGTAGACATCAAGTTTTTCAAATCTTTGTCAATTGTCATAATACACTCCGATATATTTTGGTTTTTTCTCTGACTTTTCAATTTACAAAGAGGGTGGCTTTTTCAAATCTTGGCCAATTTTCACCTACAAACTACCTACCAGATTTTCAATAGCAAAAAGACTACTTACTTGATTTTGAAGAAGAAAGACTACCGATGAACAAAGATGGAGAAACATATGTCGGTGGATGGCGAAGAGAAGCAAATAGTGGTGGAGATGGAAAAACACGACAAAGCCAGCAAAGAGGGCAGCGGTGGAGGTCAGAGAGTCGTAGAGTGGTAGAGTCGTGGAGGTTTAGGACGCTAACCGGAGGCAGTGTACTACCCGGGAAACTCCAATTATCTCGAAATCAGTGATATTTTGAAAATCATTAGGGCTTTTGTAACGTACCAATATTGTCTGTATTATTTGTTTTAGTAAGATGAATAACATCATTGTTTATGTATTTTCTAAAAAAATAAAACAAGGGTTGTCCATCGACACCTTTTGTATATACGTAGGGTCACACTTGGTTCTCGATTAGAAAAAGTCAACCTTGGGTGAAAGTGGGTTGTTTGGTGGTGGTGGTCAATGGTTGGTTGATGTTTCAGGTTTGTTGCAGGGGATGGTGTTCACGAGCTGGGCGGTGGTCTCGTTTTGTTTGTTGAGCTGGGATTAAATGGCATCATGGTTTGAGGCATTTTGGTTGACGATGTTGGTGGTGACCATAAGCAGTTGGTCGAGTTTGTCAAGCATGGTGCCTATTGTGTCTTCGAGGAAAGGTGGATCAGGCGGGGAGTATTTTTAGAGCGGGAATGAAAGCACCATATTGATAGTGACCAATTCAAAGAGGCCAATCTCCAAAAAAAAGAGTAAAGAACAAGAATGTTGAAGCAATTTTCTATGTATTATTTTCATGCAAACTATGTATTAACATCATGTAATTACATCCTTTAAATACTAATCAATCAGGAAATGGTAACCTAAAAATTAAGAAAACAGAATACTGCTGTCCACAAAGGAAACCTAACTCTTAAGAAAATACATGAAATAAAAAAAATAATACGTAGCTAATTTCCAAATTTCCATGCAACACTTGGGCCAAGCAAAGCTAAAGTGCTAAAGTGCACGTGGTTTTTATTCATCTCGGAAGCGAACAGGCCTCCTGGTGGTTCTTTTGGGCCTAGCATTGGGTTCTGGATATTGTTGTTGGGATGGGCCAGGGTCTGCTTGGGTTGTATATGTATCAGTATCTTCAGACTCTTGTGAGTCTTCTCTATATTTCTGTTCAAGTTCATATACCATCATATTTAGTTAACAACAGACACTAAAAGAATATCACATTACAAATATGAATGTGAGAAAGAAATTTATTGAGGTCAAGGAGGAAAGTTAAATTACACTAACTATCATGGGTCGGTTACGAAGGATTACAAGATCGGTAAAAAGCCTCACAGCATAATCTGCAATCTCCTTTGTTGCATATTCTACAATCGCAAAACCTTTTGATTTATTTTCCTCATCTCGAAGAACTTGTATCTTAACTATTTCACCAGCTTCAACAAGTACATTATTTAAAACTCCTTCGCTTACTCTCTCATCCAAATTACCTGTAAGCATATATCACACAGAATATAATGTTAAGCAAAGCACATATGATCTACCGTAAACTTAAAAACGCAAAATCCTAATTTTCAATCATACAAATCAGGATTTTAGTTGCTCCATATTAAAAAGCAACAAAAGTTTTCCCATATGAGAATTTTACTAATAAACAATGCATTATAAATTAACTCAACAAAAAAGAAAGCCGCCACGCTCGTTTACCAAGAACTTCTGCTAAAAATCATACAAGCAGATCAAATGTCAATGATAAAGCTATGAACATAAATTTCGAGTTAATCGTGTACCTAACTTTAGTTCAAAGATAAATATACCAAAATCAGTTTAACAATCCCAATAATTGGCACTCATATTTAGCCGAAAAAACATGCAATCAAATTAGTCGACTAATAATCGAAAGGCACCAACAGTCTAAGGAAGATTCGAAAGTTACTAATATAAACAGTGCAGTCGGGACGAGATGACATGATCGACAAATAAGGTGGCGAATATCTTACGACGAAGCTTTGTTTGGGATTCAAATCGGTTAGTTATTTATATGTGTTGTAATGAAATATTTCTCATTATATGCAATTATATATGCAATATCTTGATAATCTTCTTAATTGATTATTATTCTTTTATGTATATGAAGTTATGGACAATCAATTTTTCATGCCACATCATACAACAACCCTTGCGATTGACGATTAAAAACCAAAGATAACACTAAAATGTTGATAATTACAAAACTACAATCTTTCATCTTGACCTATTATTTTTTTTTCTATGGTCTAAAAGGGTTCTAAAAGAGTTCTCAGAAATTTTTGGGTTCTGACATGATACCAACCATATATATATATATATATATATATATATATATATATATATATATATATATATATATATATATATATATATATATATATATATATATATATATGGAAAAATGTCAAGAAAAAAACTGAAGTTAATATATATATATATATATATATATATATATATATATATATATATATATATATATATATATATATATATATATATATATATATATATATATATATATATATATATATATATATATGGAAAAATGTCAAGAAAAAACTGAAGTTAATCTTAGAACCATCGAATTAATCTCATACACATGTGTATTCAATAGTGGGCATGTTTTTATTGGATTATAACAAAACCACATATTTTTATTTAAACCTAGGGATTAATTTTTTACCAAAAAACAACGAATATATAGAAATTCATACATTTTTGTTGTGCACAAACGGACATCCATATTGATATACAAAGAACAAATTTTTTTTTTTGAAATTTCAACCCGTTGAGATTCACAATGTGTATCTAAACAATTTTTTTTTCCCAAAATTCAACTCGTTGAGATTCACAAGACGATTTTGAACGTATTCAAATTCGCTTGTGAATATGAGTAAATTATTTTAAGAATTTCACCGAAATTCATTTGTAAATGATTAAAATGTCGATATAGTAAAAAGAAATTTGCAAGTGAAATCTTTAGATATCGTAATTTTTGTTCACAATGTCAATTCACATTGTGAATGGCATCAAGTGAATTAGATATAATTTAGATTCATATTGTGAATCTTAATGAGCTAATATCATTAAAAAATTTAATTTTTATATATTGATATAGATGACTATTTGTTAACGAGAAAAAAGTATGAATATTTGATGTATTTAGTTATTTTTTCGATACAAAATAAACCATAAAATTTAAAAAGAAATAGAAAAAGAAGTGAGTTTGTTTTGCTATCATCATGTATATGCTGATACAACTAACAAATATACAATCTATTTCTTTTTGACCCATGATGATTTTTGGCTTCAACGATCAATGCTTTTTATGTATTTGGTCTGGTTAATGTGATACAAATGGTCAAATTTCTTAGAGAGTATGGTTAACCACTTAACCTTTTCTAGTTTTGGTTGGGCTCACGTCTACAGACGTGGGCTTAGCTAGCCCAATAGAGTATGCCAGGAGGCCCAGACCATGGGATTGACAATTGACTGTTGAGCCGTTTAGGACTCGAGGGGCATGACCGGAAAGAGTTAAAATCATTACGGATAATTCTCCGGCACTTCTCTTCCTCCAATTCTCCGGTGCTCCTCAGCTTCTCCGCCACCTCATCTGCTCCGGCATCCCTCCTGGTACCCGGCCTCGTCTTACCTAGTTCGAATTGCTTCAGTTAACCTTCAAATCGTCACATAAACGTTTGATAATATTGATGCCCCCGATTCTTCTAATAAAATAAATCTGAGGTAAGAGAATGTTAATGGAAATTAAGGTTTCAGTTAATCGTTTGGAAGTCTGCGTTTGTTCTTCCTCAAAATGGTATAGTATGTCCCGAACTTCCTTCTTATAATACGATCACTGCTAATTTACATCCTTAAATTCGTTTTTCCTCTCCACGAATGAACTTTGAGCTAACAGATTCGTGATTTCTTCAAATCGGAAGATTGGAGCATACATGTCCGGTTGTACGGCTTTATCCCATGTTGGTGAATTTAATCATATTTTGATTAAAATTGCCTTAACTGAAGCAATACTCTACTTTGTCTTTCCGATTCTAGCTACAAGCCCGAATGTGCAAAAATAATTTGATATTTGTCTCTGTTTTAGGGTTCATGAATGTTAGATGAAGTTTGGCATGTCTGCTAGACGGAGCATGAGCAGGGCTGTCGGAGACGCTCCTCGGCTGATCAGATTCGCTCTCAAAGCTCCAAAGAATGTACATACTTTCTCTTCAATTCCTCTACTCGTAAATTCCCTAATTATTGAGATCTTCAATCAATTTAAAATTATATGTGATGCTGGAGTTAGGTTGAGGTGGAATTTGCAAACGGTAGTCAGTACAAGTTGCCGGCTGAATTTTTGAGGGTGCTGAGCCCTGCTGTTGATAGTAAGATCCGATCAATCAGTGGTGAAAAGGTGATTTATGGACGCCGTCATGTAGGCATCATGTCTGCAGAACCTGTAGGAAACTACGGGGTAAGGTACTTAGACATCGTTTAATGTTGATAAATACAACTTTTTTTTCAATAGATTCTAAAGAGTTTTTATTGGGTTTTTAAGGTTAGTTTTTGATGATTTGCATAAAACTGGGATATATACATGGGACTATTTGTATCATCTTGGAAGCAACAAGTTTACCCTCATGAGAAACTACATCAATACGTTGAGGAAACATGGTCTTAGCCGTCAACCCTGTGCAAAAAAATAAGGTGATTTTTTATGCACTTGTTTTAAATATATTTTGTTATACTGGCAAGAAGGATTATTGACATGATTTGCATTTCCTTTTGCTACAATATAATTGCTGGTGGAAAAAGATAAGGAAGAAAATGCATGTTATCGTTCTTGAGTTATAGACATTGCAGGAGGGGAAGAAATAGGCTGGTTGTAATATTTTTGTAAGGAATTAGAATTTTTGATATTACTATTTAATATCCTCTCTGGAGTTTCTAATTACTATTATTAGTGAAAATTTGTTTACTGATGACTTGATTTTTTTTAACTAATATGAAATGTAAAAATCTCTTAATTCTTAAGACATAGAAAAAAGAGCAGCAAGCCACATTCTTCCGCGGGTGCTGTAAAACAAATGCTTACAAATTTCAAGACATGTCATAATAAGTTGTATTTTTCTGAAAAATAAACTCCATGTAGTGAGAAAATAACGAATGTACAATGTTACACTCAGGTGGATTTTTATAAAAAAACTGGAAAGTAGAAAACTATTATAAACAAATAAATGAAACTTCCTGTTTTTTCCTTTGATATCGCATGAAATAACCCTACTGCAATTTTATCTTCTTCTTCTTCTTAATGAAATCAAAGGAAAAAAGAGTAAATTTCATGTTTAGAAAGTTTGTAGGGATGAAAAGGAATCAGGTACACATAAACTTTTACTTAATTAATAGGTATTATTATTAATCAGGAGTTTGGAATGGAAAATTTGTCTCATAGTTATGGTTTTGAAGACTTGTTGTAATTTCAATGGGTATGAGCAAGAAATAGGCAATGTACTTTCATTTATTTGTAGCTTTTCTTATTAGATTTTATAAATCTACCTAAGAGTAACAGTTACTAGGCAGAATCTAAACTAATATTAGCAAGGATGTGAAAATTGGATTCACGGCTTTACTTATTGTGTTGATGTGTGGTCCTCGTTTTTATATTTTTACGATAAATCCTTCATTTTATGGTTGGTATTTACATAGAGGGTGACTTTTTTCAAATCTTTGTCAATTGTCAGAATACACTCTAATATATATTTTTACGATAAACCCTTCCTTTTGTTTGTTGAGTTGGGATTAAAAGGTATCATGATTTGAGGCATTTTGGTTGGCAACATTGGTGGTGACGGTAAGCAATTGGTCGAGTTGTCAAGCATGCCGCTCATTGTGTCTTCGAGGGAAGGTGGTTCACGGTGAGGAATTTTGAGAGTGAGAATGAAAGCATTTGATAATGACCGATTCGAGATTGTCAATCTCCCAAAAAAAAAAAAAAAAAAAAGAACTTTAAAGCAGTTTTCTTTGTAGTATCTTCATGCAAACTATGTATTATCTTCATGCAATTATTACATCCTTTAAATACTAATCAATCACGAAATAGTAAGCTAAAAATTAGGAAACATGTTACGCTGTCCCTGAAGGAACCCTAACTCTTAGGAAAATGTAAACGCTAAAAAAGGAATGCGTAGCTAATTTTCAATTTTCCATGCAACACATGAACCAAGCAAAGCTATAGTGCTCAAGTGCATGTGGTTTATATTGATGTCAGTGGTTGGGCCTCCTAATTGTTCTTTTGGGCCTAACATTGGGTTCCGAATCTTGTTGTTGGGAGGATTTGCTTGGGCTGTAGATTTATCAATGTTTTTGGGCTCTTTTGAATCTTCTTTATATACCTGTTCAAGTTCATGTATCATCATATTTAGTTAACAACATGCACTAAATGAAGATCACATTAAAAATATGAATGTGAGAAAGAAGTTTATTGAGGTCAAGGAGGAAAGTTAAATTACCTTAAATATCAAGGTTCGCTTGTAAAATGTTACAATATTGCTAAAAAGTCTCACAGCATGATCTGCAATCTCCTATGTTTCATATTCTACAGTCGCAAAACCTTTTTGTTTATTTTCCTCATCTCGAGGGATTTGTATATCAACCACACGACCAGCTACAATAAGTATATCATACAGAACCATTTCGCTTACTCGTTCATCCAAATTACCTGTAAAAATACATAATATAATGTTAAGCAAAACACATGCGATCTACTGTAAACTTAAAAACGCAAAATACTAATTTTAAATCATACAATCCAGGATTTCAGTTGCTCCATATTAAAAAGAAATTGAATTCTTTTGAGATGAGAATTTTACTAATAAACAATGCATTATAAATTCACTCAACAAAAAAGGAAGTGCCACGCTCGTCTACCAATAACTTCTGCTAAAAATTAATACAAGCCGATCAAACCTCAATAATAAAGCTATGAGCGTAAATTTCGAGTTAATCATATACGTAACTTTAGTTCAAAGATAAATTAACCAAAATCAGTTGCAACCGAAACAATTAACCCTAGCAATTCCAATAATTGGCACTGATATTTAAAAGGCACCGATATTTAAAAGCCGGAAAAACATGCAATCAAGTTAGCCGACTAATAATCAAAAGGCACCAACTGTCTAAGGAAGATTGAAAAGTTACTAATATAAACAGTGCAGCTGGGACGGGATGACATGATCGAGGAAGGAGGTGGCAATATTTTACGACGAAGGCTTTGTTTGGGATTCAAATCGGTTAGTTATTTATATGTGCCGTAATGTAATATTTTTCTCATTATATGCAATTATGTGCGCAATATATTGATAATCTTCTTAATTGATTATTAATCTTTTATGTATATGAAGTTATGGACAATCAGTTTGTCATGCCACATCATACCATAAACATATCTACAAATTTAAGCATTAATGATACATAAAAACAGCCGGTTTTATGTTTTTTTAGAACGATAAATCTAATCTAATCCTTAATACCACCTATGTCTCATAGAAGACTTGAATCATCGACTTCAAGTAGGGAGGACAGCAGCTCATGCCGCTCGGCAAAAGCCCTTTAGCATTTCCAATTATGTGATTGTGCGTTTTATCATAATTATAAATAACTAATTATATAATATTCAACAACATCAATGTTTTAACAAATTTGCATAGTTTCAGTTAAAAATTTCTTTGTTATTTTATAAAATTAGACTATATATTAATATAATTCAATTTTTTTAATTTCATGGTATCTAATATATAATACTGTTAGACCTTTCAAGGTTCAAAATGCTTGAAATGAACCTTTAATTGTGCATCCTTTATCACAAATACACTAAATATATTCTCAGGATCTAGGCTTGAAAAGCTGCTTGATGATATTACCAACTTTGTACAATCACCATTTTCCTGTGATCAAAGTTATAATCCAGAACATAAAAGGTTTTTGAGAAAATCATTCTGCAAGGGTATCCGTATGTGTTTTAAAGAATCTTATCTTGACTCTGTAAAACCTATGGTTGACTTTGACATCTGCATGGAAGTGTTGTTTTCATTGTTTCAAGAAGGTTCACAGCTAATGTCTTCGCAAAATAAGACCTATAAACAAACAGGATGAATGGTCCAAGGTGGTAAAATGTTTGGGAAAGGCTTGGCGGGGACTGGTTGTCATAATGTCTGCAAGTAATAGTTTAACGACTTGATGGGCTTAACGGGTTAAGCAGTTAATCGTCCTGTGTCCGTAATTCCTTTTCATCCATACACACTTTCTGACCATGAAACTTCCTCTTTTTTCTTTTGATATCACATGAAAATAACCCTACTGCAATTTTATCTTCTACTTCTTCTTCTTCTTAATGAAATCAAAGGAAAAAAGAGTAAAGTTCATGTTTAGAAAGTGTGTAGGGATGAAAACGAATCAGGTACACATAAACTTTTACTTAATTATTAGGTATTAATCAGGAGTTTGGAATGGAAAATTTGTCTCATACTTATGGTGTTGAAGACTTGTTGTAATTTCAATGGGTATGGATGCTAGCCGCATGCATTGGACTACCCCAGAAAACTCTAGCGATTATCCGAAAATCCTTAGGGCTTTTGGTTTGCACTTATCTCTTCATATTTTTCTCACTTTCCATGTTATTTTTTTAAATATGTAACAGTTGTATATGGATTATTGATTTGGTTTGATTCAAAACTCTCTGAGTGTCTATTTAACAAATCTAATGGTGTCCTTTTAATTAATTCATATATATGTAAGGTCGCCTGTGGTTCTCGATATGAAAACCCCAATCAAATAGGTTTGGTTTGAGCAGTCGAAGGTAGGGAGAAAGATCTTGGGTAGACGTAGGTTGTTTGGTGGTGGTGGTGGTCAATGGTTGGTGGACATTTTGGGTTTGTTGCGGGGGGTTGGTTAGTTAAACTTTGACGATGGCGTTCATAGGGGAGGCAGTGGTCTCCTTTTGTTTGTTGAGTTGGGATTAAAAGGTATCATGATTTGAGGCATTTTGGTTGGCAACACTAAGCAATTGGTCGAGTTTGTCAAGTATGGCACTCATTGTGCCTTCGACGGAAGGTGGTTCACGGTGGGGAATTTTTAGAGTGAGAATGAAAGCATTTGATAATGACCAATTCGAGATTGTCAATCTCCCAAAAAAATAAAGAACTTTAAAGCAGATTTCTTTGTAGTATCTTCATGCAAACTATGTATTATCTTCATGCCATTATTACATCCTTTAAATACTAATCAATCAAAAAATGGTAAGCTAAAAATTAGGAAAACATGTTACTGCTGTCCCCGAAGGAACCCTAACTCTTAGGAAAATGCAAGAGCTAAAAAAGGAATGCGTAGCTAATTTCCAATTTTCCATGCAACACATGAACCAAGCAAAGCTAAGTGCTCAAGTGCATGTGATTTTTAATTTATTGAACTCCAGTGGTTGGGCCTCCTAATGGTTCTTTTGGGCCTAGCATTGGGTTCCGGATATTGTTGTTGGGATGGGCCAGGGTTTGCTTGAGTTGCATATGTATCATTGTCTTCAGACTCTTCTTCTGACTCTTTTATATATTTCTGTTCAAATTCATATATAATCATATTTAGTTAACAACATGCACTAAATAAAGATCACATTAGAAATATGAATGTGAGAAAGAAATTTATTGAGGTCAAAGAGGAAAGTTAAAATTACACTAAATATCAAGGTTGGGTTGTAAAAGGTTGTAATATTGCTAAAAAATCTCACAGCATAATCTGCAATCTCTTCTGTTTCATATTTTGCAATCGCAAAACCTTTTGGTTTATTTTCCTCATCTCGAGGGATTTGTAAATCAACCACGGGACCAGCTACAATAAGTATATCTTTCAGAACCTTTTTTCTTACTCGTTTATCCAAATTACCTTTAAGCATACATAATATAATGTTAAGCAAAACACATGCGATCTACTGTAAACTTATAAAAGCAAAATACTAATTTTCAATCAAACAATCCAGGATTTCAGTTGCTCTATATTAAAAAGAAATTGAATTCTTTTGAGATAAGAATTTTACTAATAAAAAATGCATTATAAATTAACTCAACAAATAAAAGGAAGTGTCATGCTCGTCTACCAAGAACTTTCGCTAAAAATTAATACAAGCCGATCAAACCTCAATAATAAAGCTATGAGCGTAAATTTTGAGTTAATTATATACGTAACTTTAGTTCAAAGATAAATTAACAAAGATCAGTTGCAACCGAAACAATTAACCCTAGCAATCCAAATAATTGACACTGATATTTAAAAGGCACCGATATTTAAAAGCCGAAAAAACATGCAATCAAGTTAGTCGACTAATAATCGGAAGGCACCAATTGTCTAAAGAAGATTAGAAAGTTACTGATATAAACAGTGCAGCTGGGACGAGATGACATGATCGACGAAGAAGGTGGCAATATTTTACGACGAGGCTTTGTTTGGGATTCAAATCGGTTAGTTATTGAGGTCAAGGAGGAAAGTTAAATTACCTTAAATATCAAGGTTCGCTTGTAAAATGTTACAATATTGCTAAAAAGTCTCACAACATGATCTGCAATCTCCTATGTTTCATATTCTACAGTCGCAAAACCTTTTTGTTTATTTTCCTCATCTCGAGGGATTTGTATATCAACCACACGACCAGCTACAATAAGTATATCATACAGAACCATTTCGCTTACTCGTTCATCCAAATTACCTGTAAAATACATAATATAATGTTAAGCAAAACACATGCGATCTACTGTAAACTTAAAAACGCAAAATACTAATTTTAAATCATACAATCCAAGATTTCAGTTGCTCCATATTAAAAAGAAATTGAATTCTTTTGAGATGAGAATTTTACTAATAAACAATGCATTATAAATTCACTCAACAAAAAAGGAAGTGCCACGCTCGTCTACCAATAACTTCTGCTAAAAATTAATACAAGCCGATCAAACCTCAATAATAAAGCTATGAGCGTAAATTTCGAGTTAATCATGTACGTAACTTTAGTTCAAAGATAAATTAACCAAAATCAGTTGCAACCGAAACAATTAACCCTAGCAACCCCAATAATTGGCACTGATATTTAAAAGGCACCTATATTTAAAAGCCGGAAAAACATGCAATCAAGTTAGCCGACTAATAATCAAAAGGCACCAACTATCTAAGGAAGATTGGAAAGTTACTAATATAAACAGTGCAGCCGGGACGGGATGACATGATCGAGGAAGGAGGTGGCAATATTTTACGACGAAGGCTTTGTTTGGGATTCAAATCGGTTAATTATTTATATGTGCCGTAATGTAATATTTTTCTCATTATATGCAATTATGTGCGCAATATATTGATAATCTTCTTAATTGATTATTAATCTTTTATGTATATGAAGTTATGGACAATCAGTTTGTCATGCCACATCATACCATAAACATATCTACAAATTTAAGCATTAATGATACATAAAAACAGCCGGTTTTATGTTTTTTTAGAACGATAAATCTAATCTAATCCTTAATACCACCTATGTCTCATAGAAGACTTGAATCATCGACTTCAAGTAGGGAGGACAGCAGCTCACGCCGCTCGGCAAAAGCCCTTTAGCATTTCCAATTATGTGATTGTGCGTTTTATCATAATTATAAATAACTAATTATATAATATTCAACAACATCAATGTTTTAACAAATTTGCATAATTTCAGTTAAAAATTTCTTTGTTATTTTATAAAATTAGACCAGATATTAATATAATTCAATTTTTTTAATTTCATGGTATCTAATATATAATACTGTTAGACCTTTCAAGGTTCAAAATGCTTGAAATGAACCTTTAATTGTGCATCCTTTATCACAAATACACTAAATATATTCTCAGGATCTAGGCTTGAAAAGCTGCTTGATGATATTACCAACTTTGTACAATCACCATTTTCCTGTGATCAAAGTTATAATCCAGAACATAAAAGGTTTTTGAGAAAATCATTCTGCAAGGGTATCCGTATGTGTTTTAAAGAATCTTATCTTGACTCTGTAAAACCTCTGGTTGACTTTGACAACTGCATGGAAGTGTTGTTTTCTTTGTTTCCAGAAGGTTCACAGCTAATGTCTTCGCAAAATAAGACCTATAAACAAACAAGATGAATGGTCCAAGGTGGTAAAATGTTTGGGAAAGGCTTGGCGGGGTCTGGTTGTCATAATGTCTGCAAGTAATAGTTTAACGACTTGATGGGCTTAACGGGTTAAGCAGTTAATCGTCCTGTGTCCGTAATTCCTTTTCATCCATACACACTTTCTGACCATGAAACTTCCTCTTTTTTCTTTTGATATCACATGAAAATAACCCTACTGCAATTTTATCTTCTACTTCTTCTTCTTAATGAAATCAAAGGAAAAAAGAGTAAAGTTCATGTTTAGAAAGTGTGTAGGGATGAAAACGAATCAGGTACACATAAACTTTTACTTAATTATTAGGTATTAATCAGGAGTTTGGAATGGAAAATTTGTCTCATACTTATGGTGTTGAAGACCTGTTGTAATTTCAATGGGTATGGATGCTAGCCGCATGCATTGGACTACCCCAGAAAACTCTAGCGATTATCCGAAAATCCTTAGGGCTTTTGGTTTGCACTTATCTCTTCATATTTTTCTCACTTTCCATGTTATTTTTTTTAAATATGTAACAGTTGTATATGGATTATTGATTTGGTTTGATTCAAAACTCTCTGAGTGTCTATTTAACAAATCTAATGGTGTCCTTTTAATTAATTCATATATATGTAAGGTTGCCTGTGGTTCTCGATATGAAAACCCCAATCAAATAGGTTGGGTTTGAGCAGTCGAAGGTAGGGAGAAAGATCTTGGGTAGACGTAGGTTGTTTGGTGGTGGTGGTGGTCAATGGTTGGTGGACATTTTGGGTTTGTTGCGGGGGGTTGGTTAGTTAAACTTTGACGATGGCGTTCATAGGGGAGGCAGTGGTCTCCTTTTGTTTGTTGAGTTGGGATTAAAAGGTATCATGATTTGAGGCATTTTGGTTGGCAACACTAAGCAATTGGTCGAGTTTGTGAAGTATGGCGCTCATTGTGCCTTTGAGGGAAGGTGGTTCACGGTGGGGAATTTTTAGAGTGAGAATGAAAGCATTTGATAATGACCAATTCGAGATTGTCAATCTCCCAAAAAAATAAAGAACTTTAAAGCAGATTTCTTTGTAGTATCTTCATGCAAACTATGTATTATCTTCATGCAATTATTACATCCTTTAAATACTAATCAATCAAAAAATGGTAAGCTAAAAATTAGGAAAACATGTTACTGCTGTCCCCGAAGGAACCCTAACTCTTAGGAAAATGCAAGAGTTAAAAAAGGAATGCGTAGCTAATTTCCAATTTTCCATGCAACACATGAACCAAGCAAAGCTAAGTGCTCAAGTGCATGTGGTTTTTAATTTATTGAACTCCAGTGGTTGGGCCTCCTAATGGTTCTTTTGGGCGTAGCATTGGGTTCCGGATATTGTTGTTGGGATGGGCCAGGGTTTGCTTGAGTTGCATATGTATCATTGTCTTCAGACTCTTCTTCTGACTCTTCTATATATTTCTGTTCAAATTCATATATAATCATATTTAGTTAACAACATGCACTAAATGAAGATCACATTAGAAATATGAATGTGAGAAAGAAATTTATTGAGGTCAAAGAGGAAAGTTAAATTACACTAAATATCAAGGTTCGGTTGTAAAAGGTTGTAATATTGCTAAAAAATCTCACAGCATAATCTGCAATCTCCTCTGTTTCATATTTTGCAATCGCAAAACCTTTTGGTTTATTTTCCTCATCTCGAGGGATTTGTAAATCAACCACGGGACCAGCTACTATAAGTATATCTTTCAGAACCTTTGTGCTTACTCGTTCATCCAAATTACCTTTAAGCATACATAATATAATGTTAAGCAAAACACATGCGATCTACTGTAAACTTATAAAAGCAAAATACTAATTTTCAATCATACAATCCAGGATTTCAGTTGCTCTATATTAAAAAGAAATTGAATTCTTTTGAGATGAGAATTTTACTAATAAAAAATGCATTATAAATTAACTCAACAAAAAAAAGGAAGTGTCATGCTCGTCTACCAAGAATTTTCGCTAAAAATTAATACAAGCCGATCAAACCTCAATAATAAAGCTATGAGCATAAATTTCGAGTTAATCATATACGTAACTTTAGTTCAAAGATAAATTAACAAAGATCAGTTGCAACCGAAACAATTAACCCTAGCGATCCAAATAATTGGCACTGGTATTTAAAAGGCACCAATATTTAAAAGCCGGAAAAACATGCAATCAAGTTAGTCGACTAATAATCGAAAGGCACCAATTGTCAAAGGAAGATTGGAAAGTTACTGATATAAACAGTGCAGCTGGAACGAGATGACATGATCGACGAAGAAGGTGGCAATATTTTACAACGAAGGCTTTGTTTGGGATTCAAATCTGTTAGTTATTTATATGTGTCATAATGTAATATTTTTCTCATTATATGCAATTATGTGCGCAATATATTGATAATCTTCTTAATTGATTATTAATCTTTTATGTATATGAAGTTATGGACAATCAGTTTGTCATGCCACATCATACCATAAACATATCTACAAATTTAAGCATTAATGATACATAAAAACAGCCGGTTTTATGTTTTTTTAGAACGATAAATCTAATCTAATCCTTAATACCACCTATGTCTCAGAGAAGACTTGAATCCTCGACTTCAAGTAGGGAGGGCAGCAGCTCATGCCGCTCGGCAAAAGCCCTTTAATATTTCAAATTATGTGATTGTGCGTTTTATCATAATTATAAATAACTAATTATATAATATTCCACAACATCAATGTTTTAACAAATTTGCATAATTTCAATTAAAAATTTCTTTGTTATTTTATAAATTAGACTAGATATTATTATAATTCAATTTTTTTAATTTCATGGTATGATACGGTTAGACCTTTCAATGTTCAAAATGCTTCAAATGAACCTTCAATTGTGCATCCTTTATCTCAAATTTCTTTGTTATTTTATAAAATTAGACTAGATATAAGTATTCTTAAAAGAATGTGTTTCTATGTGTATGATTTCTTAAAAAAATGCCTATCTAATTAGTTACTCATTCTTCTGTATCTCTTAATCGACCACAACCCCTCATGCTTTCTATTACACTCGATGTTGCATAAAAATGAAGAACAGGAAAAATGAATGACATAACGCAATTTCAAAAAAAATCATAATCAACAATAAAGAGATTGCTTCACCATCATCAACATTCCAAATATTTGGAACGTAAAATGTGTTGACAATATTGTTATGTAATAGAGTAAACTGCATTTTTGGTCCCTGCAGTTTACAGAAAAAGCTGTGGATAGGGTTCAAAATCTTTTCAATTTGCGCCGTCGGTCCAAAAAGAAAAAAACTTTGTGGTTTTGGTCCATGTAAAAAAAATAAAAAGACTGTCATACCCTTTTAATTTGTTTTTTGTATTTTTAAAGATTTTTTATGATTTTTTAAATATTTGTAAATAATATTCACCGGCTTGGTTAACTTTTTATTTGTGAATGAGAATCAATAGGTTTGATATAATTTTGGATTTACATTTCGAATCTATAAAGTTGATTGTAAATTGGATATACAGTGGTTTTGGACCTCATCCACAGTTTTTCACAAGATGATTTTGAACGTATTCAAATTCACATGTGAATATGTGTAAACTATTTTGTGGATTTCACTAAAATTCATTTGTAAATGATTAAAATGTTGATATAGTAAAAATAAATTTGCAAGTGAATTCTTTAGATATCGTATGATTTTTGTTCACAATGTCAATTCACATTATGAATGGCGCCGAATGAATTAGATATAATTTAGATTCATAATGTGAATATTAATGAGCTAAAATCAATAAAAAATTAATATTTATATATCGATATAGATGCCTATTTGTACACGAGAAAAATTATGAATTTTGATGTATTTAGTTTTTTTTTTTATAGAAAATAAGCCTTAAAATTTAAAAAGAAATAAAAGAAGAAGTGAGTTTTTTTGCTATAACCATGTATATGCGCATACAACTAACAAATATACAACCCATTTCTTTTTTACCCATGATGATTTTTGGCTTCAACGGTCAAGATTGGTTACTTGGTTCTAAGGTTAACCTTAGTTCCTTCTTGAATCCAACTCATATAACTATAGCATACATACACATCGAAGCCCCAATGCATAGCTCATTTGGTTGCAACGTGACATGTTTGCTATTTGTGATAAAACAAATGGTCCGAGTTTGAATCTCGGTCGTGGAAGTGTGAAGTTATTCTCCTCTTGGGGAGCTCCTTGTTTACTATTCAATTCACGATCCTAACATGCTATTGAATATCTTATCTATCTCTCATACAATAGACTTGGAAGTTGGATCTATTCAAAATGGATGGTTGGATTTTTCGGGATTCAATACTTTGGGGTCTAATCTACAGATACATTGAAGCATGTGTTTTTAAATACAACAAAATTTTCAAAAGTATAACCAAAGCTCAATGTTTTTTATGTATTTGGTCCGGTTAATGTGATATAAATGGTCAAATTTCTTAGAGAGTATGGTTAGGTGCACAAAAGCCGGTTAAAAACCGGTTTCGGTTATTTAAAAACCGGTTTTTTTAAAACCGGTTTTTTTAAAAACCGGTTTCGGTTATAACCGGTCCGGTTTTGACCGGTTTTTTTTTTAAACGAGATTTAGTTTCAAACCGGTTTTTTTCGATTTTTAAACCGGTTCGGTTCGGTTAACCGGAAGAAAAACCGGTTTTTTTCGGTTTTTAAACCGGTTGGGTTTCAGATAAAAAACCGGCTAAAAAACCGGTTCGGTTAAAAAACCGGTTCGGTTATTAAAAAACCGGTTATTAAAAAAACCGGTTCGGTTATTATTTTCGGTTTTTTAAAAAACCGGTTTTTTTGTGCACCAATGTCCTTTTTTAGTTTTGGTTGGGCTCACGTCTACAGACGTGGGCTTAGCTAGCCCAATAGAGAATGCTAGGAGGCCCAGGACCATGGGGTTGACAATTGACTGTTGAGCCGTTTAGGACACGAGGGCATGACCGGAAAGAGTTAAAATCATTACGGATAATTCTCCGGCACTTGTCTTCCTCAAAATGGTATAGTACGTCCCGAACTTCCTTCTTATAATATGATCACCGCTAATTTTCATGCTTAAATTCGTTTTTCCTCTCCACGAATGAACTTTGAGCTAACAGATTCGTTGATTTCTTCTATGTGGAAGATTAGGAGCATACATTTACGGTTGTACGGCTGTACCCCATGTTCGTGAATTTAATCATATCTTGATTAAAATTGAAGCAATACTCTACTTTGTCTTTCTGATTCTAGCTACAAGCCCGAATGTGCAAAAATAATTTGATATTTGTCTCTGTTTTAGGGTTCATGAATGTTAGATAAAGTTTGTCGAGTTTGTCAAGCATAGAGCCTATTGTGTCTTCGAGGAAAGGTGGATCACGGCGGGGAGGCATTTTGAGAGCGTGAATGAAAGAACTTCCGCTAAAAATTAATAAAGGTCTGAGTTAAATATACACGTAACTTCAGTTCAAAAATAAATTAACCAAAATTAATTGCAATCGAAACAATTAACCGTAATAATCCCAATCGTTGACACTAATATTTAGAACCGGAAAAACTTGCAATCAAATTATTCGACTAATAATCGATAGGCACCAACTGTCTAAGGAAGGAAGATTCGAAAGTTACTAATATAAATAGTGCAGTGGGGATGGGATGATATGATCGACGAAGTATTGCTATCCAGGAGTGACAGAGAAGGTGGTCAATATCGTACAACTAAGGCTTTGTTTGGGATTCAAATCGTTTAGTTATTTATATGTGTCATAATGTAATATTTTTCTCATTATATGCAATTATGTGCGTGATATCTTGATAATCTTCTAAATAAATTAACATACTCCTAGCTAGGGTTTAGGATTAAGACTCTCTTTCACACTCTAATCCAAGAAAAACTTACTTCAATCCATGAAAAGCACTGTAACATCCGTGTTTTGGGCCTAGGAGTTTTGGGCTTAAACCTACAAATAAAATTTATTTTGTAAATAAAGAAAACAAATTAATAACTAAATTTAATATCTTGTTATATTTTATATGGTGAATAAATGAGCCAAATATAGTTTTAAAATCAAATTATAACCAAATGTGAGAAATTTTGTCATAAGGACTAAAAGTGTCAATTTGGCCAAACTTATCCTAAGTAAATTTGACTAGTCATGGATTTAGAAAATTAGAAGATATATTAAAGGAATTGAGGTGGAGTTTAAATTAGGTCTAATAATTCCTTGAATTTCATTAAGGACCTAGATTGTGAAGAATTTTAGTGTAAAGGACCATTTGTGTCAATTTGGGAAACTAAGGGTTAGTGTTGACCTAGAGAATGACTCAAGTGAAATGAATATTTATATTGGGGGCATATGTATGAATATGGAGACTTCTAATGAGAATAATAGACTTTTGGGGTGTTGGGTGAAGAAGGACCAAACTATAGGGACTAGTTTTGCCAATTATGAAAGATATCAAGTTTTAGAGAGGGGTTTCCCCCATTTC
Organism: Cichorium intybus; assembly: GCA_023525715.1. Taxonomy (NCBI): domain Eukaryota; kingdom Viridiplantae; phylum Streptophyta; class Magnoliopsida; order Asterales; family Asteraceae; genus Cichorium; species Cichorium intybus. The sequence continues at coordinate 155,317,155 of CM042011.1, read as the reverse complement.
AGCCTCATTCACGTGATTTGAGAGAGAGGAGGAGAGGAGATGGCGATTTTCTAAGAGTTCTTGAGAGATTTGAGCTTGGATTTGATGATTCTTGCAAACCTTGAAGTGTCCTAGCAATCTAAGGTATAAACCCTTCATCTTCTAGCTTTGAATTCGAATTAGGGTTTGGGGTTTTGACTCAATTCGAGATTTATGGTGGGATGAGGTTATTCCTATGATTCCCCAATGTTTATTTGATGTTTCTAAGTTGATTGGAGTCTATATTTTATCCATGGATGCTCTAGATTCAATTGCTTGATTTGTTTGGGTGTTATGAACCCTAGATTTTGGGGATTTGATGAATAGTTGAAGAATTTAGAAATTAATGGATAATTATGGTAGTTTTGGATGAGGGGATTCATTTCTAATGATACCCTAAGGATTCCAACCTTTGATTTGTAGTCTTAAACCATGAATCACTAGAAAATGAGAATTGGGTGTTGAAATGGGTTTTATTCATGTAGATGATGATTGGATCTCTTGTTTAATGGATGGATGAATGAGTTTAATGTATCAATTTGGATGTATAAGTGGAGTGAGGATCATTTCCTAATGATTCCATGGAATGGAAGAAGGAATCTCCACTTGTAATCATCAATTGTAAGAATGGAATTGGGTATTCCATGGTTTAAGCTTATAGAGTGAAGTTGTGATCATGGCATGTAATTGATTCATTTGAAATGGTTTTGAATAGTTTAATTGAGTCTAATGATGTGTATTTTGGGAAGGAATAATGTCTTTTTGATGTCCATGAGTTTTGGGAAGAATCGGAACTTGAATCGGGTCATAAATGAGTGAAAATGACCAAAATCGGAGATGCACCTGGGCGTAACACGACCCGTGCTGTATAAACACGAACCGTGTTGTCCTTACAGTGAGTTACACGACCCGTGTAACCCCTTACACGACCCGTGTTGGCCTCTGTCCGGATTTTGGGCACTTTTTGGGTTTTGAGCTTTACGGTTTGGGCATTGGGTCCTTGTTTTAATGCCAATCTTTGGGAATGTTTTAACTAAGATTTTCCTTATATTAGAGGGTCAAGGACTTCATTTTGGATGATGTATGATTGTTTCTTCCTAGTTCTAAAGAAGTAATTATAGTGCGACTTTTAGATGAAACGAGTATAATATCTTCCGTTCTTGTATTGTAGGAAGGAGATATGTTGTAGTGATTTGGAGGTAAGACTAAGGACTTGAGCTAGCACTCAATTAAGAGGATGTGATGGATGAGATGAATGTCTAGGAGCGCCTCCAAATGCTTCAACCTTGTGTGGAGTTAGTTTTGACTCGTCAGTTGACCTTGGGTGAGTTTACCGGGAGTACACATCCCAACTAGTATCTTTTGTGTGTGTTATCAAATACTTTTCATGCATAATATTATGTGAAATGTGTTATATGATTACTACTTGTGCATTGCATGAAAATGAGTTTCTAAAGATGTTTACAAATGAAGGTTATGATGATGTTTTGAAAGATGTTTTGAGCATCCTATTTGTGCATTGCATTGCATATAGGATAGGATTGACCGAGTGAACCTTATGACGAAGATGAAATGATTGTCCCGGATTTAGGGAAATCATGATTGTCCCGAATTTAGGGAAATCAAGGGCAAAATGCCCAAAATGAGATGTTTGTCCCGCATTTAGGGAAAATCGTTCCCGACAATAGGGAACCGCATGAGGGAGTTGCTAACCCTCATGGGGCTAGTGTGATGGCCACTAGTCCTAGTTTTTCCTATACGGGGATCGAGTGGCATGCTTTGTACGTGTCATTCGTGAACTTAGGTAGGTGCCATTGAGGTGAGTTGGACTTTTATGAGATGGACGTCGGTTTGGGATAGTTGCATCATGCATTGAATTTGCATATCATAACTATCCATTTTTTAGTAAATCTTTATGATGCCTTAAACAACTTTTAATGTAACGTCCTAGTTTTTAAACAGATTTAAAAGTAAATAATAAAACAGTTTCAGTAAAATCACCTTATATTTTATAAACATTCACAACTCAAAATCTTTAACTATAAAAAAAACATTTAATACCAAATTATTCCAACAGCAGAAGTCAACCAGACAAAGTCAACTCATTTATAAATTTTCAAAAGAAGCTGCATCAGTGTGTACCCGTTATGCCAGATCGTCACTTCCACCTGTACAAACCTGAAATAGTAATTTAATAGGGAAAGGTTAAGCACATAGCTTAGTGAGTTCCAACACATACACAGCATGTCAGTTACACATACTCAACCCCTATAAAAATACAACCATACATTACAGTAAAAAAACACATAATCCGCTCTACCCAGTACGTTGAGTTATACTCTCCTATTCAGCATTTCGAGCCGCGCATACTCTGTTCGTCGAGTCATGCGTATCTGCTCAATAGACCATTCAACCCTCACAATAGACCATTCAACCCTCAGAGCCACGCATACTCTGTACGTCGAGTCATGCGTATCTGCTCAATAGTTCGAACCCCACCGCTCAGCACTCAGAGCCGCGCATACTCTGTACGTCGAGCCATGCGTATCTGCTCAGTGCATCTTGCAGACACCTCTAAATTGCTCAGTACGTCGAGCCCGTATTCTCTACACATTAGACCTAGGCACGTCTAGTACTAACCACACACCATACCCCAACCCATACAACTATAACAGGAAGATATTATCATACAAACACACATAACTACAGAAAAGCACATATAACATCCATATAGTGTAGTGAGAAACTCACCTGATAAATAGCAGTAGGTAACACATGCTATGTAGCACTCATGTACCCTCCTTCTTCCGCCAACCTACAACCCATATACCACTACTTAGCACGAAAGTCATATTTTATAAATAACTATTTATAGTTATGTACTTTCCGATTTCCGACACGCACCGTGTTCCAACATGTACCCCCCCCCCCCCCCATTTGTTCATTTTTACTCATCAAATGAGTTATTATAAGATTCAATTAGTTTTAGGTAAACCCGGACCCATACCATGAAACCCAAAACCAAAACTAAGACAATTATCACAAAAGAAGAAACCGACAGCAAGGCTGATTTTTGGACCCTCAACAAGATTTGTTATATTACACCAAGGAAAGATAGAAAATAAAATCCAATAAAAATTATGGGTAAACTAGACCCAAGGAAAATGTCACAGGGCCTGACCTCATGTCATTTTCTCTTCTCCCGAGTAAACGAAAAATCTCCAAAGTTGACTGATGCAATCAGTCCACCTACTGAACCACACCTTAAAGAAATAATAATCGCTCAAAATGGGTTAAGAACTGAATTCTAAAATTTTGGGAGGTGAAACTAGACTTCAAAATTGAACTAAGGCAAGTGGCCTTGCTCCCAAAAGATTTGTTTACAATTTACAATGAATTTATCAAGACAGGGGACCAAATCTGACAGAACTTAGACCAATCAGTGAATATTGCAATATTCACCTAAACTTGCACCCGAATTAGGCCAAGGCCTTCTGGATGAACAAACTACACACAAAGACCTTTCTAGAAATGTATGGTTCACTCTAAATGGAGAATTTTATGATTTTATACGGATTTTACAAGATGACACACAAAACAGTGAAAATCCGAGAATCCCAAAAATGACCTTAGGGTTTAAGATTGCAACTCCTAAACCCATTAAAACAAGGATTAAGACCTCTAGGGTCAGAATTAAGTCCAAAGGAACATCATAACATCAGAATACAGAGGTAGGATCCAAAAACATAACCTTACACAACATAAACACACACATCCATACCAAGTGTGAGAAATCAACTAGAACACGAAGAAAGATACTTACTTGCACCTAGCATCAACAAACTTGAGTCCTCCTTTTTTTCTTCTTGACCAGAAGACAACTCACGGCTTGGGGAGAATTAACTCCAATTAGAATTGAGGTAGAGTTTTAAATGTGATTGATTTGGCTTAAAAGAATCTATAATGGACATTTTCATTGACTATCACTAAAAGCAAAGGCCCCATGGCCATTTTTTTCAAACCCGTCGCACAAGACTATCCAGGAAACAATTCATGCAATAATTTAATATTTACACTAATGGTCCCTTGATTTTGTAGCTTGATTTTTTTATTAACCCATATTCCATAATATCCAACATTAAAAGTATTACTAAATGGCCCTCAACACCTCTAACTATTTATTAAATGTTTAGATTTATTATTTAGTGATTGTTATTATTATTATTATTATTATTATTCGTTAAAAATAATAATTAATTCATCAAAAACGGACATACCGAAAAACGGGGTGTTACAACTCTCCCCACTTACAAGAATTTCGTCCCCGAAATTCAACACCAAGACAACAGGTAACGACTTTACGTTTAATTATACAACTCTTAGTCTATACGATCCTTCTCATGCTAACAGATAGTGTCCCATACTTTGTTTTATGTGACATCGCATCACTAATAATCAACAACCTACACCAGTCTATATATTAAAGTAATCAGTAAACGACACCACTATATTCACCTTATTCCAAAAAGTCTCTTCGATATCCCGTTATTACCGGAGTCAAGCAGCAAATTTTGAAAATTAAACGACACTCAGGGTAGTGAAGAGTCGCACCTACTGTAGTTAATTTGAATTTTGGCATTAAAATGTGAGATGTCCCTTCAGTTCCGTGTGCCCTTTCGGTTCCAGCTGCAAGATGCTATATATATACAGGTATGTAGTATCATTCATTTCCACCTTCATTTCAGTCTCATCCTCTCTTATCACTAGTTTGTTCGTAAACGAACTCATTTTTAAAGCCGAGTCATGGAAAACAGATCTTCAATGGGCGATCTGTCGAACCCTGGACCTGGTTTTCCGCAAGGAGAGAGTTCCTCAAATCAAACGTTTTTACTGGAGTTCGGTTGACTTTAACATTCTAAACATCCATTATTTATTCTTCATTTTTCTTTCTAATGTTTTTTTTGATTTTAAATTATGGTACAGTCTTCCAGATATACTACGTATAGAACCACTCAACGATGAGCCGAAAATTTTTCCCGAGCTAAACATTAACTCAGAAGATCCAGTGCATGCACCTTTAGACTTCACACTCGATCAGACTCCATACCTTCTACCAGGTTAAATTCTTTAAATGATTGCTTCTATGAATGTTCAATTTTGTTTTATCATCTGACAATTGTTATTCGTAGACCCATCTGTGGATGATCTATCTGGCTACAATCCATTCATCGACGTACCCTCAACGAGTAGTGAGATCATCCACATGAATCAAGAATTCATGACTGACATTCAGAATGAAAGTCAATTACAAACAACTCATAACATCAATATTGAAATGAATCCTGAACTTGGGATTGGTTTTCAATATCAAAATCACCTTCAGGTGATTCAGAGGAACTTAGAAGGATTTCAAAATCCTGAGTCCATGATTGAAAACGTACAATTACCACCGATAGAAGCTACCGATTTTAATGAATCAATGTCCATATTTGGTTCAGAAAATCAGGATCATGTTCAAATGATCCCAAATATTAATAGTACATTTGAACTCAATCTTCCGATTCCGACAACCACAGTAGCTGGCACTAGAAGAGGTTTCAGACACTCATTAAGTAGAGAAATAATAGCCGAACACTTTAATAAACCAATTGAGGAAGCTGCGAAAGAACTCAACATTGGATCGACTCAGTTAAAAAAACGTTGTAGATATTTAGGTATCGAACATTGGTCCCAACGACAACTTAAGAGTCTGCAAACTCTTATTGATCGTGTTGAGGTAAAGAATTGCATTTTTGTTTTTAATTCCTTTATATCATAAAATTGTAATTACTAAATTTATTTGTGTCACAGGAATTTGGTAACGATTTTAGTGGAGCAGCAGGATTATCGAAAGATTTAATACCCAACCTAAAAAGGGAGAAAGAAGCAATAATTGAAGGATCACAATCGGGTCTAACAGACGGCACAAAGAAACTGATACAAGCTGCTCATAAGGTTGAATATAAGAAAAGAAAATTTCTGGAAAAAGGTGAAACTTCATCAAGAACTCATACACAACAGCAATCTCTGCCATCTAATTTTGGTATGAGTAGTATTAATCCTGGTTTACTCGAGCCTGCAAGTGAGGAGAATTTTGGAGGATTTGTAGGTGACCTAGCCTGGTTTCCTCCTTCTTATAGCTATCCCCAACTGGTTCCGAATTGAAACCCTTCCTCATCACTGCCCTACTTACACAGGCCCCAAATGGGTCAATATTTAGCCCCTAACCATGGGGTTACGGGTTCCAACCCAATCGAGACCCACCTTGGAGTTCTTCCTCCAATAACTAGAAGCATACCCCTTCCAAATCCTCAAGAAGGTACAAGTCAACCTAATGATGACAAAGAGTGGAGTGTAGAAGATCTTTTCTCACATCTTTCTGATTCTCCGGTTTAGGTTAGTAGTTCTGTAAACTCTTCTTAATGTATTAATATAAAGTTATAGTAATGGTTCACATGTACCAACGTGTTACTGCCTTTATTTATTACGTATCTATTTTTATAACTACCCACACCCTCAGCTAACTGGATTCCTCATGACCAACTCCTGATTCAAACGCGGATCCTGTGCTTTCAATAGTAGGAGCTCTACTACTACCTTCCACACCTATCCACGTCCGTTCCAGGACTTGTCCAGATGTCCCCAATTTACTTCTTTCTGATAATTTAAAAACATATACCCAGGTTATTTCACAAACATAGTTATATACAATTATTGAATTAGAAAATACTTCAAATAAAAAGGATCTACCTTACAGATACAACCAAACAAGGAACATAAAATAGGGTCAACTCCAACATTTTAAGACAATTTAGTCCTTACTGTCTACACTTTAATGACATTCCTTAAACAACATATCAACACTAACATTTATTCACAATAACAGGCAACAAGTAATTATACACCAATGTGTGGTTTTCTAGCAGGCAATCAAGCATACATATATCGTATATTATAGAAACATCAACAAAAACTAAGCACTTAAACCTTTTCCCCACTGACGTCGGCTGGCGGTACACACTGCGTCTTCGCAACAATATTCATTTAACATATTACTCGAAAAACAACTTTTAATTTCTTGTAAAAATATATTTAAAGAAAACGTTTGAGTCTCAAGCTAGAGATCAAAACCCACCAAGTGAGTCTGATTCACTCAAGCTATGGCTCTGATACCAACTTGTAACGTCCTAGTTTTTAAACAGATTTAAAAGTAAATAATAAAACAGTTTCAGTAAAATCACCTTATATTTTATAAACATTCACAACTCAAAATCTTTAACTATAAAAAAAACATTTAATACCAAATTATTCCAACAGCAGAAGTCAACCAGACAAAGTCAACTCATTTATAAATTTTCAAAAGAAGCTGCATCAGTGTGTACCCGTTATGCCAGATCGTCACTTCCACCTGTACAAACCTGAAATAGTAATTTAATAGGGAAAGGTTAAGCACATAGCTTAGTGAGTTCCAACACATACACAGCATGTCAGTTACACATACTCAACCCCTATAAAAATACAACCATACATTACAGTAAAAAAAACACATAATCCGCTCTACCCAGTACGTTGAGTTATACTCTCCTATTCAGCATTTCGAGCCGCGCATACTTTGTTCGTCGAGTCATGCGTATCTGCTCAATAGACCATTCAACCCTCAGAGCCGCGCATACTCTGTACGTCGAGTCATGCGTATCTGCTCAATAGTTCGAACCCCACCGCTCAGCACTCAGAGCCGCGCATACTCTGTACGTCGAGCCATGCGTATCTGCTCAGTGCATCTTGCAGACACCTCTAAATTGCTCAGTACGTCGAGCCCGTATTCTCTACACATTAGACCTAGGCACGTCTAGTACTAACCACACACCATACCCCAACCCATACAACTATAACAGGAAGATATTATCCACAAACATCATACAAACACACATAACTACAGAAAAGCACATATAACATCCATATAGTGTAGTGAGAAACTCACCTGATAAATAGCAGTAGGTAACACATGCTATGTAGCACTCATGTACCCTCCTTCTTCCGCCAACCTACAACCCATATACCACTACTTAGCACGAAAGTCATATTTTATAAATAACTATTTATAGTTATGTACTTTCCGATTTCCGACACGCACCGTGTTCCAACATGTACCCCCCCCCCCCCATTTGTTCATTTTTACTCATCAAATGAGTTATTATAAGATTCAATTAGTTTTAGGTAAACCCGGACCCATACCATGAAACCCAAAACCAAAACTAAGACAATTATCACAAAAGAGGAAACCCACAGCAAGGCTGATTTTTGGACCCTCAACAAGATTTGTAATATTACACCAATGAAAGATAGAAAATAAAATCCAATAAAAATTATGGGTAAACTAGACCCAAGGAAAATGTCACAGGGCCTGACCTCATGTCATTTTCTCTTCTCCCGAGTAAACGAAAAATCTCCAAAGTTGACTGATGCAATCAGTCCACCTACTGAACCACACCTTAAAGAAATAATAATCGCTCAAAATGGGTTAAGAACTGAATTCTAAAATTTTGGGAGGTGAAACTAGACTTCAAAATTGAACTAAGGCAAGTGGCCTTGCTCCCAAAAGATTTGTTTACAATTTACAATGAATTTATCAAGACAGGGGACCAAATCTGACAGAACTTAGACCAATCAGTGAATATTGCAATATTCACCTAAACTTGCACCCGAATTAGGCCAAGGCCTTCTGGATGAACAAACTACACACAAAGACCTTTCTATAAATGTATGGTTCACTCTAAATGGAGAATTTTATGATTTTATACGGATTTTACTAGATGACACACAAAACAGTGAAAATCCGAGAATCCCAAAAATGACCTTAGGGTTTAAGATTGCAACTCCTAAACCCATTAAAACAAGGATTAAGACCTCTAGGGTCAGAATTAAGTCCAAAGGAACATCATAACATCAGAATACAGAGGTAGGATCCAAAAACATAACCTTACACAACATAAACACACACATCCATACCAAGTGTGAGAAATCAACTAGAACACGGAGAAAGATACTTACTTGCACCTAGCATCAACAAACTTGAGTCCTCCTTTTTTTCTTCTTGACCAGAAGACAACTCACGGCTTGGGGAGAATTAACTCCAATTAGAATTGAGGTAGAGTTTTAAATGTGATTGATTTGGCTTAAAAGAATCTATAATGGACATTTTCATTGACTATCACTAAAAGCAAAGGCCCCATGGCCATTTTTTTCAAACCCGTCGCACAAGACTATCCAGGAAACAATTCATGCAATAATTTAATATTTACACTAATGGTCCCTTGATTTTGTAGCTTGATTTTTTTATTAACCCATATTCCATAATATCCAACATTAAAAGTATTACTAAATGACCCTCAACACCTCTAACTATTTATTAAATGTTTAGATTTATTATTTAGTGATTGTTATTATTATTATTATTATTATTATTCGTTAAAAATAATAATTAATTCATCAAAAACGGACATACCGAAAAACGGGGGTGTTACATTTAAAGTGTGTGTCAAAACTATTTTTGGAGATTTGTCTCGAGTGTGGTAGTTTACTGCCCACTCTGAATGGGTCAACCTCGGGTAAGCTCACTAGGCATTTCAATTGCCTAACTTATTTTGATGTGTACTCAGGTTGAGAAGTTTAGATGACTTTAGAAGAGCTGGCGTTAGAAGGCCACGGTTTGTGTGGTTTCATTTGAGCTATGTAATGGTATTTGAATTGTTACAACCTCGCTCTTTTACAAACAAAGATGTTTTATCTAAAATGGGACCAAACGATGTTTTCCGCAACTTAAATCTAGATTATCATTCATTAAACCCCATGTGTTTTTAAATTGGTTTTGAAAGAAAATGACTTATTTGAAGATGTTGAAATTGAAGTTTTCACTAAAGGATGATTTTTGGAATAATGATGATAAACCATGGGTTAAAATGATGTTTTATGAAAAGCCTTAAGCGAGGGTGTTTCAAACACCACCTGGAACTAACTCAATCCAAGCAAAACAACACCCAATTTGAAGCTAGAACAATGAGTATTACCTTATAAATGCAAGATAACAATTCCTACTTCAATTTGTCGGGTCCGAAGCTTCTAATGCGACTTCTGAAGGTTCTTGGGGAGGGGGGGGGGGGGGTTTCTAGGGTTTTAGACGAGTTTTTCCCTTTTCATTCCCCCACAAGATCCTCTATGGTTAGCGTCGCTAACCTGGTCAGCTCCAAGAACTTTTCGTTCAGCTTGAACCGGTCAGCTCCATACTCAGTTTAAGCTGACTTTACTCAGCTTGAGCTGACTTTACTCAGCTTGAGCTGACTTTACTCAACTTGAACTTTCAAATTATCAACTTACTTTCATATGGACTTACTATTTGATGGTTCAAACACTCCTAAAACTCTCCAAATCACACTTCAACTCAACTAATATTAATTATACGAAGATTACCGTGTTAACACTTAACAAAGAGTAACCCGGTATTACACGATCAAACCTCAATAATAAAGCTATGAGCGTAAATTTCGAGTTAACCATATACGTAGTTCGAAGATAAATTAACCAAAATCAGTTGCAACCCAAACAATTAACCCTAGCAATCCCAATAATTGGCACTGATATTTAGGAGCTGGAAAAACATGCAATCAAATTAGTCGACTAATAATCGAAGGGCACTAACTGTCTAAGGAAGATTCGAAAGTTACTAATATAAACAGTGCAATTGGGACGACGTGACATGATCGACAAAGAATGTGGCAATATTTAACGATGAATGATATGTTTGGGATTCAAATCGGTTAGTTATTTATGTGTCGTAATGTAATATTTTTATCATTATATGCAATTATGTGCACAATATCTTGATAATCTTCTTAATTGATTATTAATCTTTTATGTAAATGAATTTATGGACAATAAGTTTGGCATGCCACATCATACCATCATATCTACAAATTTAAACATTTATGATATATATAAAAAAGACTGGTTTTATGTTTTTTAGAACGCAAATTCAATCTACTACTAAACTACACATTAAAACCACATATGTTTCATAGGAGACTTGAACCCTGAACCTCAAGTATGGAGGGCAGTAGTTGATGCCGCTGGACAAAGCCCTTTGGCATTTCAAATTATGTGATTGTGCGTTTTCATCTTGCTATGATATGTTATTTTTATCTTAAAAATTGTTGGTGCATGTCATAAGAAAAATTAAACTTTATTAATAAGTAAGTAACCATTTGAAGTAGAGTTATTCACTAATGTGACTACTTTTGGGGATGAGATGTACCTACGTGGCCAATTTTTCATATTTGATCATAAAGTGACCACTAAAATCCCGAAAGAGGCCAGCAAATACATTGACTTTATTTTTCTAACAAAAATAAACGCTAAATTTAGCCTGCACGTTCGCGAGTATGGCCACTCTTGAATTTTTCAGGAGTAAGCTTTTTAGCAAATTTTTTTTACAAAAATTACATTGTTCTAGGGCTTTTCTAAACATGAAGAATTAAAAGGAAGAAAATGAAGCAATCATCCCTTCTTTATTTATTGATTAATTTTATATTAAAATATTAGTTATTTCTTATTGATGGGAAAAACAGGAAAAGATAGAAACGCACATTAAGTGTGTTTCTGGTCAAGCAGAACTGACAAAAAGGGAGAGAAAGTTATGAAACTGGACAATGATGACGATCTCCGAGAATGATAAAACCAAGAGAAAAAGACTAAAATAGCCTAATCCCATAAGTGTTTTTCTCAAAAACACAAATTAAGGCATATTCCTCAAAATAGTCAAGCATTTAGCATATGGCCATTGTCATATGCTAACTCCTCTCATCATCTGCTAAATGCTCCCCAAGGCTTTAGAAATCTGCTAAATGCTCTCCATGGTCTGCTAAATGCTCTTGATGGTCTGCTAAATGCTCATGGAACGACTATAAAAAAATTCGAAATCTCATTATTTTGGAATGTCACCTGCTAAATGCTCTCCCTCACCTACTAAATCCCTTGTGTGACCTGCGAAATGCTCAAGGATAGGGCTAGGGTTCATGGTCAGATGCTAATGTCATCTGCTAAATGTTCAAGGTCATCTGCTAAATGCTCTCGTCATCTGCTAAATGCTCAAGGTCATCTGCTAAATGCTCTCATCATCTGCTAAATACTCAAGGTCATCTGCTAAATGCTCTCGTCATCTGCTAAATGCTCTCCCTCACCTGCTAAATCCTCTCAAGTTCATAAACCCTCATTTTTTATGCTTTAAAGTCTGGCACATTAGGCATAAAAATTTGTACGTTCACTAATCTAACCCTTAAAACGATAAATTATTAACTAGGGAAACCATGTCGATAAATCTTGCGGAGCCATTTGAGAGCGTTTCTCGTCTACGGTAACGAAAAAATGACTTTTTTCCGGTTTATATACTCGGGTTGATGGGCCTGTAGTCAAGCATTTAGCAGCCCATGGAGAGCATTCTGCAGCCCATGAAGAGGAGTTGGCAGATTTCGGAAGCCTTGGGGAGCATTTAGCAGATTATGAGAGGAGTTAGCAGATGGCAATGGCCATCTGCTAAATGCTTGGCTATTTTGAGGAATAGACATTAATTTGTGATGTTTTGAGAAAAACACTTATGAGATTAGAGTATTTTAGTCTTTTTCTCTAAAATCAATTTGGTAGGAGTTGAAGAAAGAGAGAGTTGAACAGGAACCGTTGAAGGAGGGAGGCAGTTGGTTTGAAATCATGATGGATAAATATGTAAGGAGTTGTGTGGGCATAGGCCCACTTACGAAATAGCGAGCCCATTTAGCATGAATATTGATTTTGGTTACTTCATGATAAATGGTCAATATTATTGAATATATGCTCTTTTTCATAATAATTGGAATTATATGATCTAGTTTTGTAGAATTTCATAATAATGATTAATATGCTTATTATAATAATTCAACATACGAGCAAACAATACATATTTACATGCCTTTCATTTTTACGTTGTAACTTTTTTTCACAATAGTAACATTGCTAATTTACATTCATCACACCCAAATGTTTTGGCCATAATACAACAATTTACACATATTATACTGGGATAAGATATTTTCTTTGTTTGACACATACGATTTAGAAAATGAATTGAATAGAGCGTTACGTCAGAATAAAAATTAATGTATGTTTATCACATGGGAAAACATTCCTCGCGTTGTGATTCCTTATTCTGAGCTATATTCAGAATACTTTTTTTTTCATTCATTGATGAAATTAAATGATATATCATAATTATAAATAACTAATTATATAATATTCAACAACATAAATGTTTTAACAAAATCGCATAATTTCAGTTAAAATTTTCTTTGTTATTTTATAATATTAGACTAAATATTATTATAATTCCATTTTTTTTAATTTCATGGTATCTAATATATGATACTGTTAGACCTTTCAAGGTTCAAAATGATTGAAATGAACCTTCAATTGTGCATCCTCAATCACAAATACATCAATATTTTCTTAAGATCTAGGTTTGAAAAGTTGATTGATGATGTCACCAACTTTGTACAATCACCATTTTCTTCCGATCAAAGTTATAATCTAGAACAGAAAAGGTTGTTGAGAAAATCATTTCGGAAGGGCATCCATATCTGTTTTGAAGAATCTTATATTGACTCTGTAAACCTTATGGTTGACTTTGACGACCGCATGGATGTGTTGTTTTCTTTGTTTCCAGAAGGTTCACAGCTAATGTCTTCAGAAAAAAGGGCCTGTGAACAAGATGAATGGTCCATGGTGGTAAAATGTTTGGGAAAGGCTTGGCGGGGACTGGTTGTCACAATGTCTGCAAGTAATAGTTTAATGACTTGATGGACTTAATGGGTTAAGCACTTAATCTGAACACACACACACACACACACACATATATATATATATATATATATATATATATATATATATATATATATATATATATATATATAGATAGAGAGAGAGAGAGAGAGAAAGAGTTAGGTTCTTTTAAGAACTCAAAAATTCCTGAGATCTTGAGAACCTTTTGTGAACCACTAGATCAAAAAAATCAATGGTTGAGATGCAAGGTGGCAGTTTCGTAATTACTTTTAATTTCAATGATACATTTGACATTTTAAAAAAGAGATTAGGGGTAATTTAGGAAGAAGGAAATAAATCAGATCCTCCTAAATAGGGAAACACCGTGATTATCTCAAAACCGTCCCTCCCCATCTCTCTTGATCTCATTTTTTCTACACATTCTCGCTCGGATTCTTCACCCCAGATATGAAATGATGTCTTCTTCTCAAGCCATCCTCGTCGCCATCCTTGTTCGTCGTTGTCTTCAATCTCGTCGTCGCCTCTTCCGCTGCCGTCTTCAATTTCCCTTTTCGCCGTCTCCTCATTCGCGCCGATTTCAAGCAAAAAAACCTGAATAAAAAAACGGCATTCTAATCTCCAGCGATTTAGGTATTGGGTAAAAGAAATTAAAATAATTTTTGTTGTGTGTATCCAATCTGATGCAGGTTAGGAGATTTAGGGTTTGATTGAGGGACATAGGAGAAACGAGGTGGAGAAGAAGAAGCGGATTGCAAAGCGGTGGCCGGTGGCCTCCTCCCTAATTTCACGGTAGGTTCCATCTCTCTTTCTCTCACGACATCCTCATCCTCTCTCAATTCAATTTGATTGTCGGTGATTTACTTTAGAATGAAACTCGGCCGGAACACCGATTGATTTAATGAATTCGATTTTCGATAGAATTCTTGGAAATATATACAAGTAAAATATTTTTTTTCTGATATTTGAATGTATATCCTTAACATGATATTTTCTTTCATATATACGTTTGTTTTGTTTCTACAGATGGGCGCAAATTGCAAAACATTTAGCAGGAAGAACGGATAACGATGTCAATTAGCGAAATTCTTTTGAATCGGTTCTTTTTGAAGCAGAAGGTTATGGTGAAATAAAATGACAAAACACCTTGTTGAATTCCAAAGAAAAATAAGGAAGACGTGTTTAAGGGCAAGAAAATGGTAATTAATTCATGATTTTGATGTTTCATATTTCCAATTAATTTGATTTCGACAATCCCTCTGGATGAAAATTGGCACCTGTGGTAAAATTAGTTTCCACATTAACCATACTTTCACTCCTTTTTGTACTTTATGTGTCTCTAAAAAAATCAAACCCGTCAAAGTTTCACGATCGGAACGCCGACTTGGACTTTTTGGATAGAAATGGGACAACCGGAAAAAGTGAATAACAGGAATTTGGGCATTATTTTAAATTATATAGTGAATTATGCTCTCTTTTGGGTTTCTTCTTATCTAAACATTTGAACTAAGTCTAGTAATTGATAGGTATAGGTTAGTACATGTATGCATATTCGTGAATATGTATAATTATACGTGTGTATGTATAATTATATGTGTGTATGTACATATATGCCTACATTATGCATATCTTTATGTATAGATGAGTGCGTTTAAGCATATGTGTATATCTTCATGTATACGTGTATGTGCATATAAGCATACATATAATTTGTGTACATATACATGTGCATATGTGCATATGTACATAAATGCATAAATGCATATGTGCATATATGCATACATATATGTGTCTATGTGCATATGTGTATATATTCATGTAAGTATCTTTTTGGGGTTTTTTTTAATATGTAGTTTATGCATATGCGTACATATACATGTGCATATGTGCATATATATGCATTTATGCATATGGGTGTATATACATGTGCATATGTCTGTTCAAATGTGAATATATGTACAAAAACATACGTGCATGTGTGTATTAAATGTATATTGACTTTTATTAATGGTATTGCAGATGTGAGTATATATGCAAAAACGTATATGCATAGGTGTATTAAATGTATGTGCACATATGCATATGTATATCAATTTGTTCATGTACACATGTATGCATATTTGCATATATATATATATATATATATATATATATATATATATATATATATATATATATATATATATATATATATATATATATATATATATATAAATAGATGTGCATTTGTTCATATGTGTATATGCATGTATGTATTTAGTTTAATGTTTTTGAATATATATTTATATTAATTTTTATTAACGTTCTTGCAGATTTTGAAGAATTTATCGAGCAAATTGAAGGAGTGAAAACTGAAAAATGAAGATATCATGAATTTTCATTGTATTTTGTATATTTTTTGTATGTAACGTTCAAAACAATTGTATATTATTGTTTATAATAACTTGGTAGTATGATATATGAATATTATGAAATATGAATATTTTGTGTGTTTTTTACGAAATGTTATTAAATGTACATGTATGCATCCCTGGAAAATATAATGTAAAAAGTTAAATATGCATTTATGCATTCTATTAAAAAAATGAACAACTCAAAAATCTATTTATGCATATATGCATTCTATTAAAAAAAGCACCTGCGAACGTGTATATATGCACATGCAAATAAAAAAAATTATATGTATTTTAAATTCCAAAAATCTAATTAAAAAATAAAATTTTATTTTTTTCAAATTCCAAAAAAAATATGATTTTAAAAAAACGAAAATTTGTTTTTTTTTTAATTTGAAAATTCAAATCTAATAGGCTTGATTTTAGGAATAGTTATTTTGTTGCCAAAATTAAAAAATCAGAATTAAATGAGATTTTTGGTAAATGACTATTATGCCCTTTTATATGAAAAAAATGACGACATACTTAGAGAAATGGGTAATGAGTATTTTGATTACACTTAGACAGTGGCTTGTTGATGCAGCAGAAATTAGTTGTGTGACAAGTTACCCTTTAACCAATAAGTACTAATTCCATGGTCATGAGTATTTTGAGTACATGAAAAAGTAAACTAAAATCCACATTTTAGACCACAAAATTCAGGACATTGTTCAGCGAATCTCTACTATGAGTTACAACTTAAAAAGGTCCGAAGACAAAAGACAAAACGGTTCCAAACGAACATTTGCTTTTGGTTAATAGCAAAAAGTAGCAATGTACTTGCATATATTTGTTAGTTATAGCATATTACTCTCATTTCGTCATATACAACATCGTTCTTTGAAAAATCTACCCATAACCCATATATAGTGATACTCACCAAATACCTAACAATTTCCGTTGCTATTATCGTGTAGCTTTTTCAAAGTACAATGTCATAACGAAAAAAGCAAAGTACAATGCTACAAATTGGTAGATTTTTCGAAGTATGCTGCTGACTTAGTAAGAAAAACATAATAATAAATACAATGTTGTAACAGGAAAAAAATTGAAAGATGAGTGCTATAATAAACAAACAAATGAAAGTACATCACTGTTTCTTGCATTTTTTTCCCTTTACTTTTTCTTGCTTCTGAATATATGGTTGAGGTGGCAATTTGCCAATTTCCATCCGTTTGTCAATAATTGGTCCCCGTGATTTATTTTGTATCTGATAGTAATAGGTCAACTGGGTATAGTTTTAAAAAATAGCTAAAAAGGAAACGGGTTGAAAGTTGCTCGGGTGTATTTAAATGCATACAACCTCCTAAATCACTGTAATGGGAATGTTACTAGGCGATAATTGTAATAATATAGTTTCTGTGATCTTATTTAAAATATCAATTATTTATGAAAGAGTAAATTATAAATCTCCTCACTGCGCTTTACTCAAAATCACATGTTTAGTCTGATTTTTGAAATCTTTCCAAAGTTGTCCTTAAGTTTGAATTTTTTTGTGGATTGGTCCCTCTGCTTTACTCAAAATCACAAGTATGGTCCAAAATAAGACTTGCATTTTGATCGTCGAAGGGACTAAATCCACAAGGAATGCAAATAAAAGGTCGACTTCGGGAAAATTTCAAAAATTGGACCAAACTTGGGATTTTGAGTAAAGCATAGGGACCAAATTGTAATTTAATCTTTATAAAATGTTAAAAAAAATAGACAAACTGTATACTGAAACCTTGGCATTTTACATGGATCAAATTGCTATGCGGTTTATCGGTTTGCTATGTAGTAGGGTGTCCAAGTATACACCTCTTCTGATTGTGAACCCTCGTACTTTACCGGGTGACCTACCTTACTTCCCTACTACTCTTAGATGATAGTAATTGGGTGGGGGGGGGGGGGGGGGGGGGGGGGGGTATGCTGATGTGGACTTCGACTAACCGAATCTATGATTCGGTTACAAATTGCACCAAATGATAATGACTATTTCAAGGAGGCCAATCTCCCAAAGAAAAGTAAAGAACATGAACATTGAAGCAATTTTATATGTATTATCTTCATGCAATTATTACATCCGTTAAATACTAATCAATCACGAACTGGTAAGCTAAAAATTAGGAAAACGGGTTACTGTTGTCCACGAAGGAAGCCTAACATTAGAAAAATGCATGCACTAAAAAAAGAATACGTAGCTAATTTCCAATTTTTCATGCAACACTTGGACCAAGCAAGCTCAAGTGCTCAAGCACGTGGTTTTTAACTTTTTATTCTCGGAAGCGACTGGGCCTCCTCCTCCTGATGGTTATTTTGGGCTGTTTTGGGCCTACCATTGGGTTCCGGATCTTGCTGTTCGGATGGGCGAGGGTTTGCTTCAGTTGTAGATGTATCAATGTCTTCGGACTCTTCTCTAGACATCTGTTCAAGTTCATATATCATCATGTTTAGTTAACAACCGGCACTAAAAGAAGATCACATTACAAATATGAATGTGAGAAGAAATTTATTGAGGTCAAGGAGGAAAGTTAAATTACACTAAATATCAAGGTTCGGTTGTAAAGGGTTACAAGACCGGTAAAAAGCCTCACGGCATAATCTGCAATCGCCTCTGTTTCATATTCTGCAGTCGCAAAACCTTTTGGTTTATTTTCCTCGTCTCGAGGAATTTGTAAATCGACCACACGGCCAGCTTGAATAAGTATATCGTACAAAACCCTATCACTTACACGTTCATCCAGATTACCTGAAGCATACAGTTGATAATGTTAAGCAAAGCACATCTGATCTACTCTAAACTTAAAAATGAAAAATCCTAAATTTCAATCATACAATCGAGGATTTGAGTTGCTCCAAATTAAAAAGAAACTGAATTTTTTCGAGATGAGAATTTTACTAATAAACAATGCATTATAAATTAACTCAAGAAAAAGGAAGTTTCCACGCTCGTCTACCAAGAACCACCGCTAAAAACTAATACAAGACGATCTCAATGATATAGCTATGAACGTAAATTGCGAGTTAATCATATGCATAACTTCAGTCCAAAGATAAATTAACCAAAATCAGTTGCAACCGAAACAATTAATCACAACAATCCCAATCGTTGGCACTATATTTAGAAACCGGAAAACATGCAATCAAATTAGTCGACTAATAACTGAAAGGCACCAACTGTCTAAGGAAGATTCGAAAGTTACTAATATAAACAGTGCAGCTATGGTCGGATGACATGATCGACGAAGTATTGCTACCAAGGAGTGAGCCCGATACACTAGTGTCGTTGTTAGGCGTTATGGAGTAGGCGGCTAATATCGTACAACTAAGGTTTTGTCTGCGGTCGCCTTTTCAAATCGGTTAGTTACTTATATATGTGTCAATGTCATATTTTTCTCATTATATGCAATTATATGCACGATATCTTGATAATATTCTAAATTAATTATTTATTTATTCTTTTATGTACATGAATTATGTAGTTATGGACAATCAGTTAGTCATGCCAAATCATACAACAAACATATCTTCCTATTTAAGATACATAAAAACAACTGGTTTCATTTCAGATTATGTGATTTTATGTTTTCATCTTAATATGAAACATTATTCTTTATCTAACAAATTTTTGTTGCATATCTTAAGAAAAATTTAACTTTACTAATAAGTAGGTAACCGTCTTGAAATAGAGTTATTCCACTGCTAGAAATACTGGGTTTTTCGACGGACCACGCCGTCGCTAAACGTCATCAAAACGGACTTCCGATGAAGCTCAATCTATCGAAAAAAGGGCGTGTAATCTTGACCAACGCATATTTTGACAAATTCCTGATGGAAATATCCATCGGTGTTTTACCGACAACTGAATTTACCGGATGAATCCATTTGACTGTGTTTGAACGGTACACCGACGATATTTCACCGATGAATTGCCAACGGATAATTCTTCGACGGAATGTCGAAGATAATAATTATAATAAACTTAAATAATATTGTGAATAAACCAAATCCAAAGATGGATTTAAGGAAGCGTAGATTGAATTTTAAATAATAAGAATTGTTTAGTATCGTATTTTTCTTATTATTTATCAACTATTTATATAATAAGTATTATTTGAAAATATAAATAAAAACAACAAAGACGGAAGGTAATATCGTCGGTAACTACCAACAGAACAATTAAAATAAAGAAAAAGTTAATTTCTTTTTAGATTCCGTCAGATATTACCGACAGACTACGTACACCAAATGAAAATTTTATGTCGCTATGTTGTCACAGATTTACCCTTACCCGCCGGGTAATTACCAAGTACCAACGGATTCATTCCATCGGAATACAGGTGTTCACTAATATGACCACTTTTGGGGGTGGGATATAGCTAAGTGACCAATTTTTTAATTTTATCGTAGAATAACGACCAAATGTTCAATATGTAAGGAGTTGTCTGGACCCGGCATATTCGTGAATCGTGAGTATGTTCACTCTCGCGAAGTTTTCGGGAGCATAACTTCTTTTACAAAATGTTCAATATGTAAGGAGTTGTCTGGGCCCGGCCCACTTGCAAATTAACAAGCCCATTAAGCATGAATAGGGGTTCTTTTTAATAATGGTAACCCGAGTGGTTTTTGACAATATATGGGTTTCGTAAGTGGCCATTTTAGTGAATGTATGCTCTTTTTCATCATAACTAGTTGGAGTACCTTTTTTTGTAAGTGGGTTTGAGATTTAAATGAATTGTTTTTGCATTAATTTTTAACGATGATATAACAAAATAAACACGAATTCCGATTTATTTTTTTGTTTGTGACGGATACAATGATGCCAAAACACTGAAATCTGGCGGGTCTGTAAAGAGCTAAACCAGTCATGATTTCGTTTGGGTTTGTACCCCGGCCCCGGAAATAGTTATGGAAAAAATGAAGTGCGATGCTATAACTCGAAAAAATAATGAAAGGAGAATGCTATAACACACAAAGAAATGGAAATACATTGCTACTTCTTAAGACTTTCTAAAAAATAATGAAAGTAGAATGCTATAATGCACAAAGAAATGGAAATACCCCCGTGCGATGGAAATGACTATTTTAGATGTGTGAACTCTTTGGATAGGTCTGCTCCCTTTATTGCATCACATGAAATACACATCCTCTCTCGGTCTCTCCTACACGAAATTAAGCATTCAATCAAAATTTGTCATAAACCAAAACATAAAATATATAAGGCTTCCTTTAATTATCAAAAGATTCCAATTTTTTGTTAACAGTTTTGTCATTTTAGAACCATAGTCCATCGTTCATTGATATTTGTTAAAGTATGCATTTTATATATTTTCATAAATAACAAACCACTTTTACCCGATCTGTGTGCCTAATCAAATGTTTAAGATATTCTTTTATCTATGTAACAAATATATTTTAGATATTTCTTGGACGGTTAAATGCAGGATACCACAGTAATTCATTCATTTGCTTATTATAGCATCCTTCTTCTATTTTCTCATATTACGACAATGTATTTTAAGAAATCTGTGCGGTTATAACAATATCTTCCAAATACAAAGAAACATTTACTGTTATGATCGGTATAATCTATAATGTCCTAGTAATAAAAAACTAAGAGCGCGATGTTGTAGTTGGTTAGAATTTTTAAAATACAATGTATCAATAAGTAAAAAAGCGAATAAAGTCTAATGTTGTAATGAAAACATACTTACGTTCTATAAAGATAAACCACCTCATTGAATACCATCAAAAATTTTGTTGCCTACACTCTGTTCTCATTCTCATGGTGCCTATTGAACAAATACTTATCACCAACTTCAGTTATCACCTTGTTAAATTTCTTCAACACGAGCTAGGACCAGGGCAACATTCATGTACCTTAAGAATACAAACAATATGGCTCATTTATCAACCAGAATTTTTTAAGACAATAAAGTTTAATATGAACATTATATATAAACTTGGCGTAAATGATGGGAACTGGAGTTTGCACCACTATTTTGTTAAATCTAACCAAATAAAACTTCAAACAAACAATAGTTATGCAAATAAAGAAATAATTATTCTAAATGGCATTTTCACAAACACTTGGTTTGCATATATTTCAAACCTAATAGAAAGTTAAAAGAGAAGGATAATATACTTGGGGTATAGAAAGATGATGTATATGCTCAACAACAGTAGGGAAAGCACTAATGGGTCTTCTCACACTTTGAAGTCGCTTCTCAAAACCTGTAAAAAGAGTGAGAGGCAGAAGTTGAACGCCCCCCACCATAGTCCCACAGAAACGCACACGGAGCAGCAAACCAGTAGGCCAAATCACTCAAATGTTTTAAGAACTGGTGAAATAAGTAAACAGTATATGTAGATAGTGTATGTTCTTGGTGAGAAATCGGCGGTGGGGTGGATCTCTGGCTGAATTTTTAGAAGTAAGCCTACAATTTGTCTGATGGTAGGAGAAGTCGATCAATCTCTTGCTAATCCTCTGTCTCTATTGAAAAGGCGGAGAAGATGTAAAGATATGGATAAACGATGCGGTGTCAATTTGAAGTAGAAAACGTGGCAGCCTGAAAAAAAAACTTAGGTTTAAAAAACGTACGTGGAAGGAATCGAACTACCAGTGGCCGGTGCTGCTGCTGATTGGATTGGTATTGCTGTTGTTGCTGGTATGACTGTGGAGCAACCAACGTTTTTCTGATCTTGTGGGGATCTTTGTGGACTCTCAGAGGAACCGGACGGGGACCTTGAGCACCCCGCCAAACCCTTATCTCCTTCCCGGCGATACCGCCTCTCTGTCGATCTCTCTTAGACGAAATTGGTGAAAGCGTTAACGATGGTTTTGATACTCGATTGATTCAATTGAGGTTAGGGATGAAGGGAGAGAACTAACCTGGTGGTGATCGATTGAAACCTGGAGGAGTCCTGAAGCGAGGTCGAAGAGAGGTCGTGGAATGCAAATGGAAACCCCGCCAACCCCCCAAAATAAAAAAATAAAAAAACCAACCGCCGCCGCCGCCGCCCGCCCCCCGCCCCCCCCCCCCCCCTAACCTTCTAAAAAACTCCTTGCAATTCATTATATAGTAATTGGAACTATTTTCAACTTCGTGCTACGCGCGTACGGTTTGGGACCTCCAAAAAATAATTTTTTTCAAATAATTTATAAAAACTCTTGTTTAAATAATAAAATAAATACAAATATAGAGAACAATATTTTATAATACTCACCGGGTCTTATAAAATCAGACAAACCAAAATCCGTTTCCTTCAATTATGCATGCACCTTCAATTATCATGAAGTCACATATACGGACCATAAGTAGAAATCTAACCACATCAACGGACCTACCAAATTGTTTTCATTCACATTTTTATCCCTTGATCGCCAAAACTGGAATCTTATTCAAATTTGAACTTCCACTTGGTACTTCCCTCTTCCCCCTATTTTCTGTTAGGCTTTTCATCTCCTGTAGCTATTCTAAAGTATAATGCATTAATATAAAATAATTTGAAAGTTCAATGCCAGAATATAAGATTTTTGAAACGCATTGTTGATCTAGATATTTAAGAGGTTTAAAAACATTCTTACTTGTGTGTGAGCCACAAATATAATGATAATAAGTAAAAACCATTGGATCCCTGCATTAAAAACTGGAGAGAACTCTATTTTATTACTTTTTTAAGTTTTCTAACCTCAAAGTAAGGTAGTAAGCTCTCTGATGGAAGTTCTTTGATAGTACCCCCTCTTCACCCTTAATTGAGCAATCTAAAACTACACATGCAAGCTCACTTCCCAATAAATATAATATAATAGCAATAGGAGTAACTAAATCATGTTAAATGATCATCCCATATGATTTTCAAATAAACATTTTTTTCAATATCGAGCTAGCATATGGGTTTTAAAAATGAAAAAAAAAATTAAAAGTGAGTATCTTT
Source organism: Cichorium intybus (assembly GCA_023525715.1). Lineage (NCBI taxonomy): Eukaryota > Viridiplantae > Streptophyta > Magnoliopsida > Asterales > Asteraceae > Cichorium > Cichorium intybus. The sequence continues at coordinate 155,292,892 of CM042011.1, read as the reverse complement.
TAAATATCCACCACTCAAGAACTACCAGATAAACTGAATGATCAGCCCAAAAGGGTCCCAGACCACCTTAACAGTTCAAAACCTCATTGCTGAAAAAGTAAAAAAAAAGTCATTAAACTGGTTAACTTAGTGATAGAAATCCCATGATATCATTAAAGATGCAACATCATACATAAAATTCAGTATAGCATTATAATGTAAAAAATAAAAATATATGCCTTCTCTAGGTCAATAAACACAAGATATGCTTATCATATGCCTTCTCTAGGTCAATAAACACAAGATATGCTTATCATGTAAGTCAAATACCAACTATTTCACAGTTCTATCTCCTATGTAATATACTCATAAAATGACAATTAAGAATGTGAGTGAACACAGAATTAGAACTTACGTCCCTGAGAAGGCAATAATTCCAGTAGACAAAAGCCCTCCCAACTACAACACACAATAAATGAAAAAACAATGAGCATATAATTCACTACATCCATCTAAAATAGATTCAGATACCGAAACAGATTACAAATGATTCCTTTTGGCAAAAAGTTGTTATGATTCTAATTATCATCAAGATAGATGTATGATTACCTAATTACCTGCGAGATTCCTGTTTCTTAGATTTTCATTTTGTAATACTCACTTTCAAAATGCATATCCAAACACCTTATGCATATGAAGAACCAAAAAGTAGAAGAAGAGGAAACTTACAATGTTGGGGTTTTTAGTTATAGGAGCACCAACCATTGCAGCTGTATGAACTAAATGGTAAAGACATGTTGTGTTCCAAACCTGCCATTTTTCACAATTATACGACAAAATAGTTAGAATCAATTTTGGGATTTCCTTCTTTCCTTTTGCAGCATACAAACTAAACGATCAATCAAAGTAGAAAACGTCCAGATTGACCTCTTTGTAAGATGGGTTGTTGGGTTTGAAGCCATGGGCACCATATGTGCCCAATCCAAGAGCTGCCATTCCTGGTTTTCAGATAAATTTAAAATTGGATTTTAAATAAATACCAATTCAACCAAGGTACAATAAAATGTGTGATTTCAAGGGTTTCGCCTTGACACAAACACCAAAGAACTTACCAGAGATTGCAGCCACTTTATGCCACATAAGAGGATTCATTGTGTACTTCTCTCTCGCACATACGCAAATTAGGGTTAGAATCGAAAGAAATCGCAAGAACTTGGAACAAAGCTTGTGCGGTTTCTACTTTCAAGAGCCGACGCTGTGATGTAGTGCCAGTGCCCACCAACTGATTTGTAAGGCGAGGAGACCGTCAACGTCTTTCTGGGAAAATATGCAACTCACCAGAAGTATCAGAACTTGGTTTTCGTCTTTCAGACGTCCCACTTCATGTAATCCGATTTGTTCAGGACCTTCAGAAGGTGCGCGTCTTCTGTTGATGTTCTTCAAAACGTGACTTTGACCCCTTGCGAAAGCTTTCTGCCAATCTGAATACAAAATCTGACGTGCAATTGGCAAGCATGAATGACAAAATAATTGCTTTTAGAATCAATCCCACAAGTCGGTGTACATATAATAAAAAAAGCGTAAAATAAAAAACCCATCAATCTCACCTCTGTTCCCCCCCCCCCCCCCCCCGCGGCTTTCTTCCGGAATCCTCTTCAACGAAAGCTGCTAAAAGAATCCATGGAGCTGCAATAAAAGAAAACTTCCACGATAAAGAATACCGAGGAAAGAACCCTAGATGATTTGATTGCGTGAAAACGAAAGAGACAAAGCAAAGCAAACTGATTTAGATCGCTGGTTGGTGGCTCTCTGTTTGTAATCGGTATCGGAGTGAAAAGGAATTCGATATCGAAACCATAAGCCAACGAAAAATAAATTGAGTTGGGGAATTCAATGTCTAATGGAGAAAACCTTTCAGTAGAGAGAGAAAGAAAGAGAAAGACAGAGACGAAGAGAGGTGTCACGAATAAGAGAAGCAGAATCTGAAGGAGACATCGGTTACACATACGGCTAGAATCGATTGGAAGAAGAAACGCACCCCGTCAAAAATCCGAAAACCCCCCACCCCTACCAAACCTTCTAGAAAATAGTTGTTTTTTAATATATAGAGTAATTACACGTAGTTTTGTAAAATTCGAAGTATTTGATGGTTAATATGCTTCTTATAATAATTCAACATGACCAAATAATACAAGTTTACATGCCTTTCATTTTTGAATGTAACCTTTTTCGTAATAGCATTATTGCTAATTTACATTAATCACACCCAAATTTTTTACCATGATACAACAACATTTTACACATATTGTATTAGAATAAGAAATTATGTTTGTGTAACACATATGATTTAACAAATGAATTGAATAGGGCATTACGACAAATTAAAGATTAATGTTTGGTTATCACATGTGAAAGCATGCCTAGCGTAATGTGATTCCTTCTTCCGAATTATTTTCATTACGTGGGGAATAATTTTTTTTTCATTCATTGATGAAACTAAATGACATGTCATATTTATGAATTATTAATTATATAATCTTCAACAACATCAATGTTTTACAAAATTGCATAACTTCAATTAAACTTTCCTTTGTTATTTCATAAAATTAGACTAAATTTGATTATAATTCCATTTTAAAATTTCATGGTATCTAATATATGATATTGTTAGACCTTTCAAGGTTCAAAATGCTTGAAATGAACCTTCAGTTGTGCATCCTTTCTCACCTTCCAAATACCTTAAATATCTTTTCAGGATCTAGATGATTTAAAGAACCAACTTTTTTCCTTCCAACTCCTCTCACGTTAAGATTGATGAGTGAAAACTGTTTGTTGGAATATAAGGGGTAAATTGGTCATTTAGTTTCATCGAGAAGATTTTATTTGGTCTAGAAAATAAATAGACCTTGAGCATAGAGCACTTCCATACCAACATTCATTACCCATTCTGCCACTTTACCATGACTTCATGCCGAAGTGTTGTATCTTGTATGGATAAATCATAAATGATGTTTAAAGAATATATGAAAAAAATGGTGGCACAATTGGAGACATGGAAATGAAGGCAAGTTTATAAAATGATAGGACTTAACAGGGAAAGCCTCATTCCCGCGACTTTCTTTATTAAGTCTTTCTTTCTGTATTAAGTAGTAAAGAAACACACATTTATTGGTCCCATATTAAGTCATCCTAAGTTTGTTGAGTAAATTTAATCATCTACAGATTCTAGAGACGGGTTTCAGTATGGAGAAGATTCAGCTTTTTGGTTCTATTCCATTAATTCAACTCTCAAAACTAAACCTTACATATTCCACAGCACATCCCATGGTCAATTTCCCAACATTTGCAATTATAATGTGTGTGTATAAAGATATATTAGATCTTGTATAAGTAATGTTTTTTCTATTTAAATTGCATTTATATGGGATGTTCGGGTGGAAGTTGTAATGGCTTTGCAACATTCTAAGGAAGTGTCAAACGACAGTGTCTTGACAAGTTACCCTTTTACACTCAGTACTAATTCCATGGTTATATGATTATTTTGATTGCACGAAAAAAGAAATTGGAATACAATGTTTTTTTAGACCATGAAATTCAGTACACTGTTTAGGGAATTCTCTATTATGAGGTATAATATAACTTTAAAAAAGTCTAAAAGACTATAGAGATATTAGTTCCAAACGGACATTTACTTTTGGTTAATAGCAAAACGGACAATTACTTTTGGTTAATAGCAAAAAGTAGCAATGTACTTGCATATATTTGCTTAATAACATCTTATTTTCATTTCGTCCTATTACAGCACCTTAATTTGAAAACTCTACCCAATTATAGCATTACTCTCCAAATACCAAAGAATTTCCTTTGCTACTATCCTATAGCTTTTTCAGAGTACAATGTCATAAGGAAAAAACGAAAGTACAATGCTACAAATTGGTAGTATATGCATCTTTTGATTGTGAACCCTCATATTGTACTGAGTGACCTATACTTCCCTACTCTTAGATAATAGTAACGGGGGTAGTGGCTGAACTCTTGGTTTTGCTTATGTGGACTTTGGCCGACAGAATCTATGATTCGGTTACAAATGCTAATGATGACGTGGATGTGTTTCTGTTGAAATTGATGCATCATACTTGTGTTGCTTTGAAACACCATCTGCTTCCCGAAAAGCATCTTATGTTTGCTAACATGACTGTCTCCTAATTTGCCCCTGTTTCTCTTTGTTATTTTGGCAATAGGGTTAGTACCGATTTTACTTTCAAGTCACAAGTTGTAACTATTATCTTCCTATTTTTAGAAAGATTTTAGATTAGTAAATGTGCTTTGTAGATCACTCCATTTAGAAAGTGTGGCTTTCATTCGGTTAGAAGTGTATCGCTTTGCATTATAGGGTTATTTAGTTATTGATTTTGGTAGGTTTTGACCAGGATCCGAGGTTGCCCATTGAATATGTTCATTTCAGCATCATAGATACATAGGGTGACAAATTACTAAAATCAATTTTATGTCTTAATGATTAACCCTTTGGACAAAAAGATTCATAGAATATTTATCTTATTAGGGCACACGGAGTAGCGAAATATCGCAAACGGGTTCGTGGGCGGGTTCATGTGGCACCGCCGGTGTCGTGCAGTTTAGGCCTCCAGCAGGTTCAAGGAGGAGAAATAGCGGGCTTGTGAAACCACCGTGCATCAAAGGCAAAGAAGGAAAATGGGGTTTGTGAAGCCACAGGTTGGAGGTGGGTTCGGCGGAAGCGGGATCGACGGCTTCTACGCCGTGCATCAGCGGGTTGAGGGCGGGTTCGGCTTCCATTGCACCGTGCACCCTTACTCCTCCACCTTGTACTTTCAGCTTTGTTGCTATTCTCCATTGTGGGCTCACATCTCATATGTCAAGGGTCATTTATTGAAGCATTCTCATCAACCGTATGTGGAGATATAACTGTCTGCATTCTACGTGTCCTTATCTCATTCATGCGGGATTTACGATTTTCCAACAAAAAAAATCCTAAACTTGATGGGCATCAATAAATATCAAATCTTTGTACAATCTAGATTTTCGTTTTGAAAAAAAAAAAAAAAAAAAAAAAAAGTGAGCAAAGATGTTTGAAGTTATGTCTGACTTATTAAAAGGAATTTTAATTATAATCCTTAGACGACAGTCCCAGCTAACAAAACGACAACTAACCCAACCCAACAAATTATCCCAAACCAGCAGTTACGGATTCCCTTTACAAACTGCAAGCACGAGACACAACAAAATTGAGCAATTCCTAAGGCAACTAATTAACACTTATACTAAACCATTTACCTGACTGTACACCCCCCAACCACCAGATTAGGTTTTACTCAAATTACTTTCTTCTCCTTCTCCTGATTCCTTCACAAGTTGCCTTTTTTCCAATTCTCCATCTCCAGATGTACATGGTATTGGTATTTCAACCACAGGTACAGGTTGGTTACAAGAATCTGAGTTGCGTTTATTATAAGTGTTGGAATTTAGCCATGTGAACTGCAAGTTGTGACCTTTCCAATTTTTAGCGTTTAAGAAAGCCTTTTCGGCTGCATGACGAGTTGTGAAATATATTCGGGCTGAAGGTTTGGGTGTTTCGGGGTCAGAATTGCTTTCTATGTTGTCTAATTCAACCTTAGAAATATCACCATACTGTGAAAAGTGTTCCTTCAACACAGGAACCTGCACAACCAAATATACCCCAATTCCTTCAATTAGAATCACATGTCATGGCTGTAGTAAAACGTTCTACAAATTTTTTAAGGAAATAATGTATCACCATGCATTGTATTTGAAAAAGAATAAGAAAGGACGCTTACATCAGCAAGACCATCTGGTAGAGGTGGAACGATCTTAAACGCGGTTGGACGATTGTCCAGTTTGAAGCGACTGGTGACAACTGGCGAATGTGAATCAGCACGTGCACATGGAAGCACTGATGATTTCAGTCTTGGAGATTCTTGTAGAGATGATGCGAGGGTAGTTTTGGAACTTTTTGGATCGAAAGATTTGCTGCTATCAGCTGCCATGTCGTCAGCCCGTGATGGTAGAATGGTGTCACCATCACTGGAACATGGGGTTGAAGCTTTTGCAGAATCATCTAAAGCCCCCAATTTCTGTTTTTTAGCAACCTGCTCAGGTGCCACTTCACCTTTTATACCTGTAGTCTGCAGAAAAAGAAAAAGAATAAATTAACAAATTACAAATGGTTTATCAACTTTTTTTTACAATTTGGTCCTTCAACTTTTAATGTTTAGTTTATTAGTTTCAAAACTATATTAACCGTAACATCTGTTACTTGTAATTTTTATATATATAAAACTGAAATAATATTACTTTATGTTTTATATTAAATTTAATTTTTATAGAACATATACTTAAAACCAAAATGACGCGAAAAGGGCATTTACTTGTTTCTCAAGTTTATCAAGCTTGCGCCTGAAGTCATTCCTTTTCTGGTCAAGCATTTCTTGTTTTTTCCTTAATTCCTCTTTCAAAACCTCTAAATTCTCCAGCTTCTTTTGCAAAGGTGGCGGTACTTTTATCCCATTAGCAACCACAGGCTTTGGATTTTCAGAACCAGACACAGAGACAGGGGCAGTAGCGTCATTTTGCAATGTGGATCGCAAATCATCTTTTCTTTTATATGGTGAAACTATGGACCCATGGATAGGTACATTGTCACGATTAGCCCACCATAGCTTAATAAACCGATTACCCATTACAGCATCAGGTGCCATTAAAGCAGCTTCTGCTTCTTCTCTTTTGGAAAACTGAACAAAAGCCCGTTCACTATTTAATGGAATATAAATATCAATAACTTCCCCGAATCTTTTAAAATGGGAAATTAAAGATTCCCTTTTGTTATTTTGCTGTGGAATTCCATTCACAAATAAAGTCCTTTCCGCCTTTTGTGAAGGCTTACGGACCATTCGCCCATTTCCACCCTGCATTTTCAAAGATGAATCTGTAGTAATCTCATTGTGCATAAAATCTTCTGTTCTCTTCTTGATTGTACCCTGTGTTTTAGATGTTGTACTTAGAGATCCCATGGTGGTTACAAAAGGTTCATTATCAGAGTCGTCGCCAGATGGACTAGGATCCAACAAAGAATCTTTTCTTGAAACATTTGGTTCACTTATAGATTGCGGTCCAGCTGGCGTATGAGAATCATTACCCCATAGAGGCTGATCGGGATCATAAAAGTCAGCATCACCGGAAGAAGAGTCAACGTGTTTGATATTTTTACCATGTGAAATTTTACTGTTGGACAACGTGTTTGTTGTGGTAATAATTGCAGGTGAAGGTCCTGTGCCAGCTGGCGCTATAGATAGATTTGTACTAGCAAGTGATACCGGGAGATTGAACTGTGAGAGGCTCTGTATGTAGAAAAAAACAGCCAAAAAAATTACATAAAGTCTATAAATTAAATATGAACTATTTAAGAGGAAACTGTAAAAATAGCCAAAAAAATTACAAAAGGAATCTTTTTGCAAAAACCTTTCTGTGCTATAAAAACTAGGTGAATACCTGCTCGTTGTGCAGAATATAATTATCTAGTTAAAATATTGATAAAATATATGTTAAAAATAATGATGTGTTGTCATTATGTATGAAATGATATTTCTTATACTAAGTTGATATAAAACATTGTAATTATTTTGAACCATATGATAAGATGGACATCTATTAGAACCACGTCATCTTAATGGTATCTTTCCACTGGTTGCACATAAATAAAAATTGAATAAAATTTTCAATTTAGGTTATTTTTAAATATCGCTATAATTAACTAATTTAAAAGTTACTTATCTGGCCATTTTCTAATTTCGATTATTATGATTATTTCAAATATCAACCATTCTTTACAATAGAACATAGTGTAGTTCTTTAAAACTACTTATTTTGCACCTAAGTATACTTTTTACATTTTTTTAATAATAACAAAATATTACAATTACAGTTACAAGAGTGTGTGTATGTATGTATATATATAAGGGGCAAAATATCAATTTAAATAGGACGGGGACCAAAACCGCAATGTAGCCCTGCAATAAGAATCTTCTTTTTTGCAAAAAGATTCCTTTTTGGACCCAAACCAAAAAAACAGCATACCACGGGGACCATTTATTATGTTTTACTCTACATTAAATGACTTTCTAACATCAACAATCCACGAAAACCGGATTCCCAAAATAGCATATTGTACGGTAAAATTACATCATGCAGCATATTAAGGTAAATAATATAAAATACCTGAACATCTTCTACAACAATACGATTCACGCCATGTTCCATTGGACACATGTCACCTCGTAAGCAAAACCCTTGTTCCTCAAAGTCCCTACACCGTTGTCTTGCAAGTCCCATGTTTAAAGAAGGATTAATAGGTGGTATGAATGTTCCTTGTAATCCAAGGGGATGAATCATATTCATATCCAGACTTCCATTTGGCATTCCTGGAACCAATCCAAATGGACCCCACGATGGACCACGGGTGGCATTTGAACCCCTCCCTGCAAAAAGACTATGAGGGTCTACAGAATATGGTTGACTCCACCCTCTACCCCTAACTGCACCAGGGTCAACAGAGAATTGCTGGTTTGCCCTAATTTTCTGGTTCAAATCTGAAGGCCCTCGCGAAAAATGAGTAAAACCAGGGCGTTTTTTGTCGAATTTATCTTTCTCCAGAGGGTTAAAATTGTACTTTTTCCATGTTTCATTGGACTGAGAACCAGGCCCGTTTTGAGAAGGTTTACTTGCCCTTCTATATGGCTTTGTAAATACTTGTTCTGTAATGTCATCCTCTTGGGATCTTGTGTCATCTCTTCTACGATGCTTATGGTTTCTATCATCATCATCATCACTGATTTCTTTATCATCAGGATCAGGTGACATGCATGGCTCTTGGGCTGAAGCTCTAAGCTCCATTCAATGGTTCTGAATAAGGACAGCTTACAAGTTCCAGAGGTTTGTAGAAGATAAATAAGGCCACTGGATCAACCTGAAATACTGCAGAAAGATATAAAGTTTAAGGAAAGGTATATAAATCGAAATTCAAGAAAAAGAAGAATAGAAGATACAAAAAGATTGTATATCTATTACGTATTAACTTTGATAACCGCGGGCTGATAAGAGACATTGAGAAACCCTAAACAGAGTCGCTATCACAGAAATATGGTAGCAAATCTTGGAATAATAAATGCTTCCCAATCATAAAGAATTGTGTCATAGACCATATGATAAAATTCACTGATACAAGGTGATTTAGAGAAGATTCTGATTCATCAACAATTCGATACCGTTCACTTAAAGAATTGGTTGTAAAAGTCTAACCATTTTGTCAACATTTAAATTTACACGTGAATAAACCTATTGCAATACCATAGTGAAGTGAACCTCGAGCCTATAAGAACTACTGTGTGATAGTATGTGAATCATTGTAGATGCTCTTAGCATCTGCACAAGGAACTTTAGAGACAACTTCAAGTTTGCAGTTTGACTTGAATTTTTCTATCATATTTGCTTGTCATAAAAAGGTTTCTTATCCTCCACTCAATGTTCTGATGCAAACAACCTGATCATTGACCTCAAACAAAAGTTCACACAAGGTTCTACAGACATTATCTCAAACGGAACCTATAGCACAAAAGCCTCTAGAAATACGATCCTAAGAGATGTCGAATGATCATAGACAAAAGAAATCACTCCTAAATAAGTCAAATTTTCACCACAAACTCTTGAAAACTTCGAAAACCTCGAACTATAAACCCCCAAACCTAAACCACAAAGAAATTATCGAACTACAAAAGTCTCACATGCAGCAATTTCAAAACAGTATCGAATTAGACCAATCAATCGACCGCATAGAGTTCAACATCAATCAATTATTACACAACACGACAAAAAACACAATAGATTACGAGACGATGGGAAAAAATATAACCTCGGTCAATAGAATTCCGCAATTAGGGTTACGATTATGCGTTTGTAGATATCATGTATATTTCATTCGAGCTCCTTTTCGTCTCAGAAATGGCGGAGCACACGTTTTACTTGTGTGTTTAACATGTATATATGTATGTATCGCTTTCTCTCTTTGTAACCTCTCTTATGTTCTGAACTTTCTCTCCCTAGGACGCAGGAAAAGATTTTACAGAAAGAATGATGTGGATATAGAAAATTAGGCTGAGGGAGTTTGCATATCAAACCCTTATACTTTTTTGAATGTTTGAATACATGTCCAAGTTTTGTTTTTTATTTCATACATAATTATGGTTAAGTATGGTTGAAGAGTCGCTTTCCACCAAAAAATTATTGTACTGCTAGGTTACAGGTCTTTTGATGTCATGCTTAGTTAAAAGTGTATGACAAGCTAATTTTATGATGTTGTTTTATGGTAATTGATAGTCAATCTAATTAGATTTCACGAAACGAGTTAGAACCTTTATGAAACTTATTATTGAAATAGGTTCTCTCATCTTGATCATAATTCTTCACACATATATATGTTTGGGCTATTTAGATCGTGTTTTTTGGTCAATTTTCAATCCACTTGAAAACCAAATTGAATTTGAGTCACTTGATTGGGTTACCCGTATATGAACTTTAGTTTTGGATTTAGGTTATTCAAATAATCATATAACCAAATACTAAATCAGCAATTGAAACCATTTGATTTATTTGGATAATTAGAATTAGAGGTTATTTACTATTATATAACTTATAAACAATGTTTTTTGTTGTACATGTTTATTTGTGTTTTTGTGTTTTGGGACCGTGGCAAATTCCATATATATACACCTAAAATTGAACAACTAAACTAGTTTTTATCTTGTTCATCCAGTTCCAAACATGAATCAAAAAACCCGGATAATAAACATTGATTAAATGGTCTATTTGGTTTACTTGAATCGTGAACACCTTCAATTCTTTTTGGTCATTAATCAGTTTAAGAATGCACATTCAAATGCTCCCTTTAGGTTATTTACTATTATATAACTTATACACATTAATAAATGGGTTTAAAATGGTACTTTACAAATTTCGTAGAAAAATCTCACATATACTACTAATTTGTTAAATGTCAATATTTCACGTTGAATTTCCTAAAGGGGTTCTATGTTAGAGATATTTTGAGCTAGATATAACAAATCTTCAGGTTATCAAAAGACAAAATACAAAATGCTCGTTATTTGAAAATCATTTCTCTTAACACTGGTCTTAAAAAATAGATGCTTATTATTTAAATATCTAAAATATGTAATACATATGCTAGTCAATTGTATAAACCGGATTTTATTGATTAGCAATAGGTTGAAAAAAATATATTTGGATGGAAACTAACAAAACAATGTAATCAGATTTTCATGACAACTAAAGAATAATGTATCTTTAAGCAAAAAAATATGTGTGATTTTTAATAGGTCCAAAAATGACAAATATGTTTGTGTAAGTTCTTTTTTGGTAAAATTTATTGAAGATATTAAAGGAACGAATATGGGTTTGTTATGATAGATAAACAATTCAACGTTACTCTTCTACAAACTCTCAAGAAAAAAAGTATTTAACTAATATCTTGTATGGTTATTTAGTAGTACATATGACATATGTTTGTGTTGGATGTGGCAAAATGAACTGTCGGAATGAGGAATATTGTATATGTTGAATTGATAATAGTTGTCGACTAATTCATTATACAATTTGATATATCACGATGTTGATTTATAAAAACAAATTGATGTACGTGGCTTCAAATAAGGGGTCTACTTGTTATATTGAAAAATAGTAAATTACAAGAATCATCTTTGTGGTTTGATCCAATTGCTATGTTTTGTCTCTAAGTTTTGTTTTTCACTCGGATCATCCTCAATTACCTTTAAACTAGCATAGTTCATCCCTGGCTCTATTAGACATTAGTCTCTTCCGTTCAAGTGCCCCATATGCATTGCACACAAGGTATTGCAGTCATTTAAATTGAATAACATTTGTCTATTTTTGGTAAAACATTGTATAATGGGAAACAATATCTTATTTTATTTTGAAGTTAGAATAAAATTGTTTTATGATCTTTGTTGATGATACCAACTTCTTGCTCAAATGTATGAGCCATTATTTATCTATGTGTTGTTTCACCGCTCATATTTGACTTACTCATCCATGTTTGCTTATTTTGTAAGATTCTCGATTTCTTATGTTTGTTTTATGATGTATCCATTTTTTTTGTCTTTCCGTTCACTCTGACTTACTTTCCCTTTGTTTGCCTCTTGTACAGGTTATCATTTTGACACCTTATAAAGGTCATCTATACAACTTAGTCGCTCTACCACCTATGGAGGCATGCCTATTGACATCTAATTCACTTACCATATTTCAATAAGATTCACATAGTATATTGTTATTCGAATCAAACATATGAAAATAATATGATGTTTGGTTACTGAAATCCTACTTGACGAGTCTCACATCCATATAAATTGGTAATATAGCCATGTAACTCAGACCAATATGCCACATATTATGGCATCAAGTATATTTTCAGTAGTTTGTTCTTCTTACTCTGGTCGTACTCGAGCATTTTTACAGGTCGATCATATTGACAATTATAAATTTGTTACGTATTATCTCTTATTTAGAGGGATGAGGAATATGATTGCCATTCTCAGGTATGATGTCTGATATACTTTTGAAACACACCCATAAAAATCTATTGCATTTTGTATAACATAGGCTTAACAATATGACACCGTTTTTATGATAGTCACCTATTTACTAAGTAGGCTATGGAAACAATTCCATATCAAACAATGTGTAACTCTAATATTTAATTATCCTGTTTCACAAAGGACGAGATACCCTTAATTCATTATGTATGTTAGGGGTGTGTGCGGTGCGGTGTGATAACCACAAACCGCATCGCATATGCGATTTAACTTTTTTTGAAACCACAAACCGCACCGCGAAGGTTTCAAACCGTATTATGCGGTGCGGTTTTTGAAAGGTTTTCTGCAACTATGAACTAAAAATCCTAAGTTCACATGCAACCTATATAGATCTAGGTTTTCTTCTAATTAAACATATAACATATCCTAGAAAGCCAGAAGAAATTAACTAAAAGAATAAAATAAGAAAAAACTAACCTTTTAGGATTTCTTGGAAACCAAGCAGCACAAATGTCCTGCCTCAAATGAAGTCACACCATTAGCTGAGGTCTTGGCCGAAAATTCCTTGGGAGAGAGAGTCAAATTTCGTGGCTTTAGGGTTAGGGAGAGCCTCCCTATTTATAGCCTCCATGTGATGATCAGATAATCGTTACAGATAAGCCTTTTTGAATTCGAATTAAGATAAACTATTATTTTAATCATTCAAACACCATTTATCTATAATATATATATATATATATATATTTCGAAAATATATATATCTATATATATATTTTCGGCCACCACATGGTCACTAACACTGCCACTTACTCAACTATCGAATAATTACAGTTTTAGTCCCTGCACCTTTAATTAATCAATTTAACTGCCAAATTAATTCCAATTAATTCCAGAAAAATTTCTAATTAATTATTATAGTTTCTAATTAATATATTAACACTTAAATATATTAATAAACTATTTATTTAATTTCTATTGATTTATTAATCACATAATAAATCAACATTTCTCTCTACCGGACTTTCTGCCAATCCTCCAACTATGAGGGCAACCCAAATGGACTATGCTACTATTAATTAGGTAAATACTAATTATTAGTCATGGCTTAGACACCTAATCCAACAGTCTCCCACTTGGATAAGTCTATGACTAAAATTACCAATTTACCCTCTAATTAATTTAGCAACTGTAGCTTCCTAGAAACTGCTGCCGAACTCTGACCTAGTCAGTTCTGTCCAAAGATAAGTGATCATATGATCCTTCGTCCAACAAGATATTTTCAGACACGAGACATGGATTGAGATCAATCTCTGTCTGATACTCTGTTCCCCGATTTCCGATTCCGCTTATGACTTTAGAACTTCTAATTGAACACATCAATTTAGTCCAGGCTGGCCAGCACTTTAGTCAACTTCAAAATCATCGAGAGGCCTACAGATATCTGTTTCCCATCAGGGTCAAGGAACGAATAAGCTTCGACTCATATGCTTATATCTTTTACCAGTCAAATCATTCACAACAACACGTTTTATAACATCGAGTTACCGATGCGTTTTCGTATTATCAATGAACAACTGCCTTGTAAATTATAACTCATATCTCTCTACTTGAAGATCATAGGATATTATCGTCTCAATATTGCTTGTGATATAATCCATGAAGCAATCTATTGAGCGTGGGTTTATCCAATACTCAAATCTCTATTTCTAAGTACTCATGAATGTTGTAGCAATCCTATTGCTATGCCTAACTCCTTAGACAGTCTACAAATCAATTCACGACAGTCTTGATTCAATACTTACTTCCCAAAGTATGAGCGACTGTAGACCTTTCTGAATAATTAAATTATTCGGGAAGTAAAACATGCGAAAGCGAAACATAAAGATCTGACTGGCAGCTACTCCTGCTTATTACCAAGTCTCCACAAGGTAATCACCAAGTCTGGTCTTGTCATAAACTATTATCGATTTCAAAAATTTCTTTTAAACTTTCAATTCTAATTTTGCATCTATGTCTTTATGAACCTTACACTCTTTCTATGTATCCAAAGTATCTTATACTTGTACACTTTATTGCAGATGATCCAATCGGATGCTCATCCGATAACATCTCAATATGTTATCCTGTCAATTTCTCTCCTAACTCCATTCTGGTAATGTGTACGGTGACTTACTATGGTTTTGGGGTCTTTAGTCTACTTGACTGCACCCTAAGACTATTTCGAGGTGCTATGATGTGCCGGTGAACCACACGCGCTCCATCAGAATACCATCGAGATTCTTTAACCATCATGTCCTTCAACATCATGTCCTGACGTTACCCATTTGAAAAACTTTCAAATTAACACTATCACCCCAATCATTTCCTAATGAATTCTCACTTGAGTTCAAACAATCCATCCAGTATACCTAGCCAGGCAATGTCCTGAATCCAACTTACTATGCCCTAAGCATTAAGTTATCAGGACATGTTCATGACTTTATGATCGATCCAAAACTTGTGGAACCCGATCTAATCCTATTCCAAACCCTTTCAGAGTCCAAGGATTATTTATAATCCTTTGTGTCATGATTTTCGAAAAACTATTTTCCTTTTGGAGACTTTTCTCGTGCATCTTGAATCTTATGAAGATCATGCTTACAATGGCTAGGTCTATGCTGGTGATTTCATCTTTCCAATAGATGACTGTGAATTACATGAGTATGTTGCACCTTCTTTATTTCTTTCATGCCAAGTCATCACACTTTGCAATGACAAGAAAAAAAACTTTTCCTAAGTCTATGTATCTTGAATCTCATCAAGATCATCTTGGCAGAATCTGGATCTATCTCATAGACATTTACAACCACCTGAGTATGCCGTATTTCTATTAAGGCTTTCATAGCGATCCGTCTCTTAACACCAAGTCATTACACTTTGTAATGAAAAGAGACGTTTTCTAGAACCATTATTTATCCCACATGTGGGGATAGTGGATAACGGCGACTCCCACTGGCTTTGACACGGTTATAGGCTATTCACAAAATCCAGAACTTATGGCACATTTTGAGAATCCAAACCTTTCTGACATTTTAATGGAAATCTTTCAGCCCTTTCTCAAAATCCAATCCTATGGCATATTTTGAGAATCTGAATATCCTTTCTTGCGAGATGCCCGTGGGACGAAACCCGGGACTATTCACCTTTGTACCGGGACTCTCTTTGTGAGTCTCTATTAGTGTGCCGGTGATCCACACGCGCTCCACTAACGATTCATAATGTACCGTACAGTATTCTTTCAGATTCCATCCTCTATTGAGATTACTTCTCCCGGAATCAATTACTTGACTCTGAGTATCGTCTCACTCAACCAGATGTTCTGAAGGTATGTATTTGTCCATGTTGCTTTCTTTTGATGATTCAGTTACTCCCACTGGTTTTTAGACCAGGTGTAGAATCAATCAAATTTTTCACATAGACTGTGTCTCGCCCTAAGGTTCTCTTGTTTGGTAGCAACCGGGCTCACCAATGCTTCCCAATAGTCGGATTGTGAATCCGTACTAACTATAGTGTTTTACCACCAATCGGTGTGTCACCCCAATCATAGCTACTTATGATGGTGATCAATACTACTGGTCAAGAGAAGATTATGTCAGTTGTAGAACAGAAATTTGATTTCTGCTCCAAGCCTAGTGATGACTAAAGGTTCTTCCACTTGGCTAATCCTGAACTCATTCAGGACTGTCCCAACTCCCACTGTTTCCTTAAAACATGAGTTCTTTCTAAAAGAGCTATTCTTTTAGAGTTGTAGCGGGATAGCCAACGAAACGACATTGCTGATCAGGTTCAGGCTAGTCATGAGGTTCAGACGAACACTACAGGACCCTGGAGTTTCACTGTACAAGTAGGATAATCCCAGCTTTACATATCAGACAGTGTCAGCAAGACCTACTTAGTCTAGGATGTGGTCGGAATATGGTTTATATAGACTGACTGGTATAGTGTTCATCTTATTGGAAACTAATTGGCAATGTATCTCATACACCGATGATCGAACTGTTTCGACCAATGCTCCATTATCTTCCCTAAGACACATTATAACCATTAATATTCTTGGAAGAGAATGAACTGTGAAACCTTTTCCTCAGTTTATGTTATCGCTCAGGTTCTGTGGAACTTGTACTTCCTTCGAAGTCCTTGAACTATTCAAGGTTTCAATTCAATTGCTTATCCCGATTAGCAATGTCATATTCGTCATACCGAATGATGAATATCGTGAAGTACAAACAATTATGTTCTATATCAAGATTCTAGCAATACACAACAACAGGTGTGTCCGTTGCTCTTAATCTCAATGTCCTTTACATATCTATGTAAACTTATGACTTTGTTCAAGACTTGCAATCTTTAGTTGATTCTAAGTCAACTGATTCCAAAATCCTATCCTCTGGATCTTTGGGTGATTCATTTCTTGCCACATGTGCTTTATAAAGAACTTAATCATCATCTGACTCCAAGTCAGATGATTCCAAAGTCCTGTCCAACTGGACCTTTGGTTGATTCATTTCTTGACACATTAAGAAATCAATTCATCAAGTGACTCTAAGTCAAATGATTCCAAGGTCCTGTCCAACTGGACCTATGGTTGAATTGATTCTTATAACTTTTGTATTAACAATCATAAATGACATAATTCTTGAATCCAAACACTTTGGATGCATCAACATTCAAGTTATTACTAATCATACATTCAACACATTCATATAACATTTCAAGGATAATTTCAGACAACAGGTGTTAAAAGAAAATATGACAATTTTATTAAAATTAAAATCCTTGAACAATGTAATAGACAATGTCAAAAATGTATCTAAAGACTAATAACAATATTTAATATCTATCTAAACTTCAAAACTGCACGAGCTGGATATCCAATCCATATGTGCTCCTATGCACCAGAGTCCCGTGCCTTCTTGATTCCCTGCATACAAACCAAAATGCGACTGTCACATTATGTATCAAGAAATCTTGGAACAGGAGTTTTGAGGTTTTTAGATATACCTGAGCTTTCAAAAGAGTTGGAGCGTCTTCCAATCTTTCCGTGACTGTATCCGATTTAGCGGATTCCCAGTTTGAGACATGTCCAGTCGATCTTGACCGTTTCTTGTTACGTCTCTTTACTGGACTTAATCCAGAAGTAGCTGAGCCATTGGAGCTATGCCTGTCCAAGAGTGACTCGTATAAAGTCAACAGTGGACGCATTTCCATGAGGGTCTTTTTCTGGTTTTCCTTTCTATACGTCTGAATGAACAGATCGTACTCATTTGTCAGCGAAGCGAGCAGGATGTTAACACTCTCCTCCTGACTCATGGGATGACCAAGTTTATATAACTCGCCTATGTACCCTTCAATCTGAAGAACATGCGAATTGATGCTACTTCCTCCCTTTAGCTTGCACTCTGCAAGTCTTCCGAGGATTCTAGCTCGTTCCTCTTCAACTGGTTTTTGGAACCTTTCCTCCACCAGTTGCATTAACTCATATGGCCCCAAGGATTCAAAATCCTTGCGGAACTCGGGGTCAATGGTTGATAGCATGAGGTCACGAATCTCTTCGGATTCATCATAAGGACCTTTTATGATGACTTGTTCCGGTGGAACTGGGATCGGATACTCGGTGAGATGTAGCTTGCCAGCAATGCCGAGACCCAGTCTCCAATTGCGAAGCCATTCTTTACAGTTGAGGCCAGTCAGCCTTTCCATATTAAGCAGGTGCAATCTGATGCTTTCAGAAATGGGTGAAGGAGGAGAAGGAGGAGAATAGACACTTGACATCTATAAAAGAAATAGAATTTATTAGTTTAACTGTTCCTTTTAAATAATTACCCAATATATTATTTATTAAGGCTAGGATCCAAAATACCCCAACTATGGTGTGAAGAGGGATGCCGTAATCACAACATAATGGTCATTAAGGTAGATAAACACTTATCAATTTCATCTTATGAAATTCCTAGTTCTGATGAGATTCATTAAACTTTTAAATGGCATGTTTAATCTCGGATGTGCCCCACTGTTTGTGACTGGGATGCCGAGGATCACAAACTGGATGTGAATAACCATGCAAATTAGCTTGGTACTCTCGGGTTAATTATCATCTCTAATTGATGTGCCGGTAAACCACACACGCTCCATCAACAATGATAATACCCGGGAAACCCATTGCAACTCTTTATGAACCCCAATTGGCGTGCCGTTTAACCACACACGCTCCACCAATGTTTCATAAAGTCCAATGTGCAATTTCATGGATTAGCATCAATTCACATTTTTCCTAAAGTAACTAGATTGGGATATTATTAAGTGTTCTAGTACTTTGAATCATTAACTTTTAGTGATTATTAGGTGGTCCTATCAAACATGTTCGGCTAACGACCCTCCACTGATCAGGCGAGCGGTGGGCGAGAGTGTTCACCCATTAGACCGCCATTTTATAGGCAGTCTCCTTATACCCACTTTATAGACCAGCTTCGTGAATGAGGCCTACTAATGATTTGACTAACCATTTTAATCTTATACATATAATAATAACTCCCTAATTATAATATATATAAGATGTAATTTTTTAAACCATTTAAAAAAAAATTGTTTCTGGTTTATCTTTTAATTTATTGCCAATTTAAACTATTAAATTTCAAATTAAATTAAACCTTAAAATCGATTTTAATTATCTTTTAATTAACCAATTAATTAAA
Source organism: Cichorium intybus (assembly GCA_023525715.1). Classification (NCBI taxonomy): domain Eukaryota; kingdom Viridiplantae; phylum Streptophyta; class Magnoliopsida; order Asterales; family Asteraceae; genus Cichorium; species Cichorium intybus. The sequence continues at coordinate 155,273,505 of CM042011.1, read as the reverse complement.
TTAATTAAATTTGATATTTTAAACATTTTAAAATATTTTAGGATTTATCTATTTAATTTTCGCCAATTTAAAGCAATTAAATTTTAAATTAAATTAAATCCTTGAATTATCTTTTAATTACCAATTAATTAAATTAATTCAAAAGTAGATAGGTTTTTATCAAATTAATCAAATTAATTAAAACCTATCCTAATCCCTTAAATTTCGATTTTTAGGATAAAGGGTTTTAAGGTTTATCTTTTAAACAATTTAAAGTTACCAAAAATAGAATACCTTCTAACCTAATCCACAAAAAATCGCCAAATCATAGGGGAGGGGCTAGGGTTTCTAATACAAACCCTAAATTTCGAAATTGGCCATATTAGGGTTTATAAAAAATTAAACCCTAATTTTCAGGAAAGCAGTTATAGCAATTTAACAAGAAAAACAACCAAATAGCTCTGATACCACTGAAAGGTTTTCTGCAACTATGAACTAAAAATCCTAAGTTCACATGCAACCTATATAGATCTAGGTTTTCTTCTAATTAAACATATAACATATCCTAGAAAGCCAGAAGAAATTAACTAAAAGAATAAAATAAGAAAAAACTAACCTTTTAGGATTTCTTGGAAACCAAGCAGCACAAATGTCCTGCCTCAAATGAAGTCACACCCTTAGCTGAGGTCTTGGCCGAAAATTCCTTGGGAGAGAGAGTCAAATTTCGTGGCTTTAGGGTTAGGGAGAGCCTCCCTATTTATAGCCTCCATGTGATGATCAGATAATCGTTACAGATAAGCCTTTTTGAATTCGAATTAAGATAAACTATTATTTTAATCATTCAAACACCATTTATCTATAATATATATATATATATATATATATATATATATTTCGAAAATATATATATCTATATATATATTTTCGGCCACCACATGGTCACTAACACTGCCACTTACTCAACTATCGAATAATTACAGTTTTAGTCCCTGCACCTTTAATTAATCAATTTAACTGCCAAATTAATTCCAATTAATTCCAGAAAAATTTCTAATTAATTATTATAGTTTCTAATTAATATATTAACACTTAAATATATTAATAAACTATTTATTTAATTTCTATTGATTTATTAATCACATAATAAATCAACATTTCTCTCTACCGGACTTTCTGTCAATCCTCCAACTATGAGGGCAACCCAAATGGACTATGCTACTATTAATTAGGTAAATACTAATTATTAGTCATGGCTTAGACACCTAATCCAACAGTTTTGATGTGGGCGGTTTGTGCAGTTTGAATACGGAAAATTCCGTTATATATATATATATATATATATATATATATATATATATATATATATATATATATATATATATATATATATAGTTAATAAACCGCGTTTATTAACTATAAACCACAAACTGCACCGCATATTGCGGTTTACAAAAATTACGAACTGCAAACCGCACCACGAATGTTCAAAACCGCATTATGCGGTGCGATGTGGATGGTTTATGCGGAATGGTGCACATCCCTAATGTATGTAATGAAAATTTCATTTTATTCATACAATTAAACTAAATAAATCACATATGTATATTGATATTTCATCTTGTTCGACATTGTATAAAATATCACACTTATAAATGTATAAATACGTTTTTGTTTTTAAAGATGTACATAAGTTTTCTATAATATAAATATTTTTGTAAAGGTATACAGACATGTTTATACCTTTAAAAGCATATTTAAACCTTTAAAAACGAATTCTTATTTTCACAAACATATTTATACATTTAAAAACATATTTATACTTTTAAATTGTATTGATACATTTAAAAACATATTTATATATTCTACTACATATTTATATATTTAAAAACATATTTATATATTTATAAATGCATAAAAATATTTTATAACGTATAAATACGTTTGTAAATATATACAAATGTATTTTATATTTTTTAAATGTATATACATTCATATAAATGTATTGATACAATAATAATAATAATATCAACGCGGATAATAATAATAATAATGATAATAATAACAACAACAATAATAACAATAACAATAATTTAAAGATATCTATCATTATTATTGTCAAATATATACATTTACTAGACGGAATTCGTTAAAAAATGAACCCTGCTAAATACACAAAATACAAAATGGTCATTATGGTTTCTAATTTATAGAAAAGTTTTAGAATTATTCTTTATATTTCATAAAAATGATCCACGTGTTTTATGAAGTTACATAAATCATCCATGTTATCGAATTCGTAGAGATTGTCTTTCTGTTTCAAAAATTACAAAAATCGTCCCTGTATTTAAGAGAATTACAAAAAGTCCCAAATTTACAAACATGCTCCCATTATTTCACAAAAGTTATAGAAACGAATCCTATGTAAGAGACCTTTACAAAAACGGTGTCGAAAATATAAAATTTAATAAACTTGTCGTAACATGCAGACAATCCCACTAGTTTTACGCAATATATATGAAAGGGCAACAATCAACACACCAAAATGGATACAACTTAGTGGTAAAGGGCTAAAGGCTATAGTTTTCTATGTGAGAGGTAAGGAGTTTGAATTTTGGCGATCTTTTTTGTTTTTTCTGTACTTCGATTTAGTTGAGACAAGTTAACATGTCATGTCATTTTTTGAATTGAAGATAAAATGTTAACGGAGCATATCATATCAGTCAAAAATTTAAGTTAGCACCACATGAATAAAGGGTAACCTATAATATGAAAAGAAAACTTTTAAAAAAATTTAGGCTTTTAAATTAAAAATTATTATTTAAATAAGAACCATTCAAAAGAAACTAATATTTGGAGGACACGGGCATCACATGCCATGTCACTAACTAATAAGGTTTGATTAACGTTAAACCATTAAAAACTAAAAAATTGACATTGAAATAAAACTAAAACTTTGAACATTGAAATAAAACCATTAAAAAATTATGAATTTGAGGACTTCTTGGTTTTGCAGCAAAATTCTCAAATTACTTTTACAACAATTGACTCGGATACATAGGGCCAAGGCATGATGTCGTATGACATGTCACCAACATAAGCCCCTAGGTCAGTTATCGTCTTCAGCGATTCTCTATGCTTTTTATGGAGATGAATTCTTGAAACCCAAAGTGCATAACTACTTAGCTGTGCTAGTGCTTTACAAAAAGATGGCGCACACTATAAGGTTTCTTCAGCTAATTAGGGTTGGAACAACGACGAAATCTCTCGCGTCAGTTCTTCCTCCTCGAATTACCCGTAAGTCATTGATTTTTATTCTGTATCATTGTATTATGTTATTGAACATAAAATTTGGATCTATTTTGTTAATTTAGTGGAATCATTTGCTGTTTTGTCTATTTGTTGCATTTTCAGTCAAATTTGTACCATTCAAGAGCTTGATGAAAAGTTTTGAGTCACCATCTGGACGATGCACTCGTCCCTTGATCGTCGATTGGAAGTTGCATTTGCAGAGATATTTTCATATGACGAAATCATATAATATAGGTAAGCTGTTGGCTTGTTTGAATTATAACACATTAAATCGAGAGTGGCTGGAAGGTGATAATGATTCATGGAGGTCGTGAGCTGTAAAGTCCAGTTAGGTTTATTTTTATATTCAGTTGGAAGATTGTATAACCGATGTAGTATCTACAGACATTGGATGCTTGTGCAGTTGAATTTAGTTAACATGATAATTGATTTAATCTCTACTGCACATCTGAATTTCATCTGTATCAATCCCATCTACATGTGATCTTGAAGGCTGAAAGTAATTGCTAATGATTTTCGTTGAGAAACTATTTGCATATGTGCAGTAGAACCTGTTACTTTATTAATTGTTAATCAGTGTGTGTCTAGATAATATAGACACTTCACTCTGGCTTATACATCACTAGTAGCTTATCATATTTATGAATTGAATTTAAGTATTGATGGAACCAAAGGGGTTGTTCTAGTTCTACACTAACGAGCTATTTCATTTATGGAATAATCAGGATATGAATTCAGCATGGGAAGACTATTAGGTGTATCAGCTGTACTAGGATCTTTCTTCCTTCGCCCACGCTTTGCACATTGTATAGATGGTAAGAAGCTCATTTTCTGCTTTTCTATGCTTAATAAAAAACCCTAGTCATATGCCTGTTTTGAATTCTTTAAATCCCTGTTTGTTACACATAACAAGACTGAACATGTTGTACCGTATTTGACATGCATTGGACTAAAAATTGAGGGGCTGTTTGGTTTTGACTTAATTGGCTTAATGGGTTAAGCACTTAATCTGGATAGCTATACATGGATGTTTCTTTTTTATTTTACCAGCACAGAATGACTTAATGGGTTAACCTGCTTAATGTATTAAGATTTAAGACTCCAACCCTTTACCAATTTGGCCTTTTTCTTTTTCCCCCCAACTTCTCTCATGTTAAAACTTAAAAGTTAAAACTGATGATTATTGTGAAATTTGTTTTCTGGAATATAAGGGTAAAACAGTCATTTAGTCTTATTCAGACGGTTTAGAAAAGAAACATACTTTATGTATACAGCACCTTATTTCAGACCAACATCATCACCCATTCAGCCACTTTACCCATACAAGACTTAAATGAGGAAAAATTTGAATTTTTTGTCAAACCCTAAAAGGTGGGATAGAGACAAGGTACAGATCTCTCGTCTGTGGAAAAGACGTGAATGCCCTCCTCATTGAAAATAGCCCTAAAAAGTTTCTTAGTCCTGTTCCCGGATAACAAATGCATCCCAAATTTGGAAGATGTTAATGGGTTTATATATTTTAAATCTATGATACTTGATGTTGAAGGTTATGGCATTTCAGTAGATGATCATAGTGTGGGTGAATCAGAGACTGATGATAATCCACATTATTTTATGATTTTTGCAAAGAAGCTAATGGTGCCTATTGCTCTACTCTTAATTGTATGGATGAACTGGAATTATCCGGTTGCTCTTGGAGTTAAAGTGGTACTCACTCTTCTCAGCACAAAGCCCAGCCCTTTCTCAGTTTATGTATTCATTGAACAGGTCAGTGTCAATCATCATTGCATGAAAGCTTGCATTTTTTTTTTATTGTAACCGAACAAGAATTTTAACCCATAATAGCAACGTACTTACATTTCTTTTCCTATAGTAGCAATGTGTAACCAATAAAGTACATTGCCCGTTTTGGTAACAAAATGAAAGTATGTTGCTATTATGTGTAAAAAAAACAAAGTACATTGCTATTATCGGTTAAAAAATGTAAAAGAGTATAAGTAGGTTGTTATTATGGGTAAAAAATAAAGTGCATTGCCTATATTGTAATAGTATTTATGCATTATCACTCTAACTTATGATTCTCTCTCAATATTGCAGTTGCAGCAACAATACAGGGGCCAGCACCCCTTCTTACACAAATTCAAGGTCAGTGTTTTCATTAATGCACTGGACAAGCTTTCTAGGGTTAGGTTTGATAATGAGAATGGGGAGGGCATTTACGTCTTTTGGAAATATGAGATATCGTGAGCGAGTCCCCATCCCACCTTTTTATTTTTTGTCCTATTGACACCAGTCCCAGTCCCAGTCCCAGTCCCAGTCCCAGTCATGTTGACCATGAATGTATTTTTGCAGTCATTATATGCGAAAAAAGTGGAGGTTGATGATTACACGGTTTTGTGCATTGCGAAAGTTGAAATAGGGGATGAGAAGTACACTCTTCTTGGAATCCTGGGTGGCTGGTGGGTTTTCGAAATCACATCTTTGAGGAGTGCTATTTCTGGATTTAGGACCAAATCTTTAGAAATACTACAAACCGTTGTAAGTAGTGACGCCTAGTTATTATATTTCTTATAATTTAAAAAACGTGCATGATGGTAGTCGAGTGTGAAATCTGCATCTTGGATATTTATAAATCCTCATTATTTGCCCCTTTTTTACGTATATGTTTACGAAAGAACAATCACCAGCCCCTAAAAAGATAGTTTTAAGGGTATTCTTGTAGATTGCTGATGTGGACAAAAAGTGTTACATTTATATCACAAACTTTCGGAATAACATGAAATCTGGTTTAAATTCTTATGTCATTCTTATTCTTGTTTCTCTTTTATAATTTTTTTTCACTTATAAATAGTAAGTAGTGCTCGATTGTGTTCAAACTATGTTTATTTATTACCCAGCCGTTTATACTAGAAATATATTATATACAATCTTTAACGTCAATTTAGTTCCGAGTTTTTGTATTTCATTGGCAACCCAACCTTTTATTGAAAATATATTTTCTTTAATCAATTTTGATCGAATCTAGTTTTTGGATGTATTTTGTGGAGATTCGAGGTCCAATCCGGTGAGACCTATAAAGTATTAACGCTTGATCCGACCAAAATCCGTTGGATCAAATTAATTTGGGCCGGATTGGGTAAAATCGGTGTGGAAGTTGTTTTCGGATCGGATCGATCATGGGCCTGATCCGGTTTCCATGTGCACCTTCAGTGAGAACCATTATAAAACAACTTCACAGCATAATTAAAAAGTTAAAAAGTTATCATAAGAGAGCCGGTATTACGTATTATCCACACTAACATTAGTAACATAACATAACTTTAAGTCTTTAACTTAAATATTCGTGTAACATCTCACCATCAATTTAATAATTAAAAAACTTAATACATCTCCATAGTTATAGAATTTTTTTCATCAGCTTATTTATATATCCATCCAATTTTGATTTGTCATTTTATTCTTTTTCATATAAGGTGGATTACTTAAAATTACATCAGACGTACTGAGTAGTATATATTATTTTCTTATTGTTAAAAAAATGAAGACAAATCTAAGTTAATATATAATATCCTTATTATAGAAAAAAACTATTGTAATTTAAGTAAAAAATTTGGTTTTTTTTTTTTTTTTTTTTTTTTTTTTTTGATTTTATACATATTTTGATTTTATATTTTTATAAATTCACAAGTTTTATTTTCATATTTTATTAAATGTTTTTAAGTAATTCACAAACTAAGATATATAAGATCAAAAAACAATAATTAAAAAAAACTCTTAGCAAAAATTATAAATTTACAAGTATATAGAAAAAAATTTCATTACCTTTTAAAAATGAAATTTTGGTTGAAGAAAAGTAGTGAGAGGACCAACTTCACGTGACCGGATTATGGAAACCCAATCGGAAGCCTAACCCATAGTACAAAGATGAGGAAGAGCGGAGAAACAAAAGTGGACAACTGCCGAAGAAATCGCGTTAGCCCATTCGTGGATTGACGTTTTCGAGGATGTGGCCGCCGGAGACGCCCAAGCGGACAAACTTTTTCCTTAAAGTCCTTACTGTAATTATAGTTTTCACCAAATTCAGAATATATATATATATATATATATATATATATATATATATATATATATATATATATATATATATATATATATATATATATATATATATATATATATATGTTAGGACTTGTTTAAATAAAAATGAATAGAAAATGTAAAAATAAATCAATCAATTTCAATCAATCAAAAGTCACTATTGGTGCATAATGAAAATCTTTTCGTGTATATAGAATATCCCCTATGTTTATACTCGGTGTTTTCCCACTTGTAACGTGTAACTTTCACTTATTTTGTACCGACAAGCTGTTTGTTTGTTCGCATCAATTTCATATACAGATATTATTGCATCTTTGACCAAAAGTGACAATACTCTTTTAATTTTATTTGTATAAAAACAAACGCATAAATTCATTTATCTTCTTTTCATGTTTTTGTTTTCTTATAATAATAATATGGACATTGAATAAACTAACTGTCATAAACCAGTTACTTAACAAAAAATATATATATTTTTGGATTTTATAAAATAATCATGTTGTCTGAAACAGTGCATTATAGACTAGAAATGTCCATTACGACGCTGGTGAGTGGTTGATGAGATTAGATATAAAGTTATTTTGAATTAATACATTGCATTCGGACAGACAATCGTGCTTATGGTATTCTGGAGTAAAAAATGCAGTATTTGTGTGAGTTCTTGACATTTTTGTTGAGATGTAACTTTCCAAAAGAAGATTAACACACATCACATTACTATTTTCAAAACAATGACCTTCCAACATTTATAAGTAAATTGATTTATTACACTTTCATAATCAATATTTCAAGAAACTCATTCTCGATTGAAATCAATACCAACACGTTTAATCTCTCTTGAGACATGGTATATCACAAATATGATTTTAAGAAATTTAGTTTTGAAAAATTTCTTTCTACCGATTCAACTGTTGTAATGAGAATACTCAACAATATTTTGTAAGATAGACAAGAAATTGTGTAACTATTTACCCTTTTAATAAATTTAGTATTATGCTAGTTGTATTATGTTTAATTGATATATATATTTGAAATCATTCCAATTCATTGAATAAATCATCACCATCGATGTTTGAGATATGTTCATCTTTAACCTCTTTTCAAGATTTTCGCAACTTGCATTTAGTACATAAGTATTCAATGACTTCAAATTTTTTGTTGTGATTAAGCAACCAAAAATGTCTTTATACTACTTCTATTGCTCAAACCTTGGCTTTGATAAACCAATAGCTTGATCAACTATGTATACAATAAAGACTAAATCTTGAATGATTCTTGAGGTGAAAATTCATGTGCTAGTTTTGATGAATCAATATCATTCTTAAAACCAAAAAATCTTAATAGTCACAACAAAAAGTCTCCACTCTCTAGCACAAAGCAAACACGTAAAATCAAATGATAATTCGATTCAAATATGAGCATTGGAGAGAAAGTACAGACATGAGAGTGAAGAGATAATAGAATTTAATCGGTACAGTGAATGTCGAGAGGCCAGACAAGTAACGGTTTCTAATGAGAGGCCAAACGAGCAACAATCGACGAGTCACTAGCAATGTTACTTGTGCCTAAAAAGTAGATATGACATCCAACAGTTTGAGTTTATTTTGTTTTGATTTTACATATTTGTTCTATTTACTTTCTGATGGGTTTTATAGAAATTAAAAACTTTACTAGATTTTATTATTAGGAATAGAATTTGTACTTTTCTTAGATTCGGATACTTTAAAACACCTAAAATTATTGACGAACCCAACACATTTAGGATTTGTAATAAGATTTTGATGTTTTGTTTTTTTTTTAATTGAGAATAATGTTACATTGTGTATGAGTACTACTATAGATTTGTCCCTAAATTCAGAGGCCTCTTACGATGGGAGGTCCCATGCCACTGTACCACTTGAACAACCTCAAGGCTGCCATTGTCGACAACCTCGTAATGAAAATTACCCATATTAATTTTTTATGATTTTGAAGAAACTAAACTACCGATTGGAGAATGTCTAATCCGTTACCATTGCCCAAATTGTCAACCCAAAGACATAAAATTTCATTAGCCTACAACCCTTCATCCATATCAAGCTATTACAATTGTACAAACCAATGAAGATCTTAAGCTAGCATTAATAATCAAATGTTTTGAGGTTTCAAATTAAAATCAGTTGATCTACAACAGACAATTTTAAAGTAAGTTTGCTTCATTAAACCTTGTAGATGGTGGCTAAGAGCCACACTTGCTCAAACGCACAATTGCGTCCCTATCATCGCCAAGCCAACAAGAAAGTGTCGGGTCACTTCCGAAAGGGTATATTAGTTGATTATACATGAAATATGTTGCGAGGAAAGCAGATTCGGCGAACTCTAAATGGCCGCTTTAATGTACGTATTTCTTATTAGCAAACATATAAGAAAAAATTGTGTGCTCTAGATCTATTGAGGGGGCCTCCCAACAAATGCTTTCAAAGACTACCTGTATATTATTACAATTTACAACCGAAGAATTCAAGGATGGTTACACACATAAAGACAAATATGATAACAGTCGATTTGAATATTTTTTTTCGCCGCTATCATTTGTTCAGTAAGAATATTTTCCATGTGGATGTTATAAACTTTTGGGATCTAATTAATAATCTAATATTTTGTAGATTTGGACGTTTCAAACATATTTGTGTCCCCTGTTATTGACGGTGTCCACTTGAAAGGGAAATAGTTAAGACATATGTTGCTAGCGGTAGTCATGGACGACAACAACCAAATCTTCCCATTTGTATTCGGAGTTGAAAAAACAGAAAGTGGGGAATCATGAATATGTATTTTATCCGGACTCAATTTCAACGAGTAAAATTCAATCATGGAAATGGGGGAATCATGGAATCATGGACAGGGGGTTTTAAAATTTTAATGGATAGAAAATTCTAGAAACTCAAGTTATTGGCAAAATGTTAAACTTTCATATTACCACGGGTACTAAATCTGTACTCAACACCAAGTAAAATTCAACCAGGAGTTCCGATCACGCGATCGCAACTCTAACCGACTCCGGTACTTGTCTCCCGCCAAAATAATTCAATTCCACCGACTCCCAGTCCGACGAAAATATGTCCGAACGTCTTCCTGCGTCGTCTACCTCTACTTCAGTTCAGCTTCTTCATATACGTTCGTCCTCTCTCTCTCTCTCTCTCTCTCTCTCTCTCTCTCTCTCTCTCTCTCTCTCTCCTTGCACACACACACACACACACGATCATTCAGGTACATATTTCTCAGATCAATTCACTAAGTATTGTTGGCTGGGATATGCAAGTGCAAGACATCTATTGTTCTGCTTGCATTCTGATTATTCGCCCGTCCGCAGTTCAATAACATTTCAATAAAGAATCAGCTCATCTATGGATTCGTACTCACTTAAGTCTGTCTCAGATCTACCTGATCCTCTCCGTTCAACATTTACTTTCAGGTATGTCTTCATCATCAGTGACCTTCGTATATCAAATTAGCTGTTTAGACGTGTTAATTCTTTTAGCCTCAAACTGTAATTTTCGTGTGGTACCTCAAGCTACTGCATAGAATAGTGAATTGTTGTTAATTAGATACCTATTAGGTTGATCTCACTTTCTGTATTTCTACACTTAAACATCATTTGTTTATCTATTCTAATTAGTAGTGGTGGAATAATTTTCTGTTGAAGATAGACCTCACGCCATATCTACGTCCAAGAACACAAAAATAATTATTTGTTTTATATCGTCAACCTTCATTATCAGTGCTGTATCGCCTCTGTGTCACTTTGTTAATTGTACCTGGTGAAAATCTCTCCTGCTACTAAATAATAGGATCCTTTGATCTAATGTACATCGATTCTTTTTAAATACAGGTATTTCAACTCGCTGCAGAGTGAATGTTTTTCTGCTTGTTTCCACTCCGACATCAACATGGTTATTTCAGCACCAACTGGCAGTGGGAAGACGGTGCTTTTTGAATTATGCATCTTGCGGCTTCTATCTAAGTTCATCTCACAGGAAGGAAGATTTAATCATACGAAGGGAACTCTAAAATCAGTAGGTTACACACCAAATTTTGCTTTGTCTGCTCTGGGAAATAACCTAGTGCTAGAGAAATCATTAGGATGAAGTCTTTAAATTTTCAGTCTAGTGTCATCGTATCAATTAGAACTTCAGAAGTATATTGCGATTCACACTGATTCAAACCCTGTTATGATTTGATCATGAGAATGTGTTCTCTTCACCCTTTACACTAATATATTTTGTTATACTCTGAGGGTTTTCCTTTGATTAGCTTTATCTTCTTTTGGTATAAAGATCTATATATCCCCATCCAAGGCTTTGGTACAAGAGAAGCTCAGGAGTTGGAACCAGAAGCTTGGATCATGGGGGATAAATTGCTTGGAGCTGACTGGGGATAATGAATCTTATAATAAAAAGAATTTACAAGAGGCAGATATCATCCTGACTACTCCTGAGGTTGTATATATAATTTTACTTCCATAGTTTTCTTTTCCATTATTTGCATAACATTTAAACTTGTCCATCTGCAGAAGTTTGATGCAGTGACTAGATTTGGCATCCAAGATGGTGGCCTAAGCTTTTTTAGTGATATATCACTAATACTTATTGATGAAGTTCATTTGTTAAATGATCCTCGTGGAGCAGCTTTGGAGGCAATAGTTAGTAGAATCAAAATGATTGGTCGCAGTCCTCAAATGGAAACAAGTCCATTGGCCCATGTGCGTTTCCTAGCTGTTTCTGCAACAATCCCCAATATTGATGACCTCGGTAAAGTTATTTATTTTCTCCATTATGCCTTCAAATTAGTCACATTTTGCTGTAATCTTCTGGTAATTAAGGCCATAAGATAATCATTGACCATGTTGGCAATTGCAGCTGAATGGCTTATGGTTCCTATTCAAGGAATTAAAAGGTATATGTGTTATTATCACTCAATGGGTGGGTGTCAATGCTTTCTAATGGAATGGCTGCTTATCATTTGTACAGGTTTGGTGAGGAAATGAGACCTGTAAAGTTGACTACCAAAGTTTTCGGTAATTACTATCGTCAAATATTATTCTTTATTTGTTTCCTTAAATGCCTTTTGTCCATTTATAAGATCATGAAAATAAAAATCAGAGTTTGATTGTTGGTTAAGTCATACTGATTTTCCATAATGCATATAGTTCATATCTGTCTTTTTGTTAGTCATTTGCTTAAGGGCTAAATGCAAGAAATAGCAATGTACTTTCATTTATCTGTGAATTAGAGCATCCTACTTTCATTTGTTACCACTACAACAATGCACTTTCAAACTTTATTCTTATTGAGGCATTGTACTTCGAAAAATTTACCCAGTTATAGCATTATACTTATTTGAAAATCTATTCAATTATAACAGTGAAATTTGCTTTGTAATTGGATGATATTGCTATAATTCGGTAAATTATTTAAAGCAGAGTGCTATAATAGGAAACAAAAGGTGACAGTAGGATGCTATAACAAACAATTCAATAGAAGTACTTTGTTGTTACTTGCATTTAACCCTTTGTTTAATGTAGAACTTGCTTCCTTGCAGGCTACACCCCAGCTAAAAATGACTTCCTTTTTGAGAGGGCAAGTACTTCATGCTCTTGTATTATTCCCTTTCAAGTTTTAATTATTCAACCAGTTTTATCTTTTTCACTAGAAATCAAATGAATACTGACCAATTTTCTTTCTTCTATGATTCAGCGGCTTCAAAACTACATCTTTGGTGAGTATAGACCTCTAAGAATCTTATGCCCGTAACTTTGGATAATGAAATCTCAAAATTAAATAAAAACTGAAAATGCAGATCTGCTTATGCAATATTCTAGTGGAAAATCTGCACTTGTATTTTGCTCTACAAGAAAAGGGGCACAAGAAGCAGCACAAAGGCTGGCTCAGACTGTCATGACTCATGGATATTCAAATCCATTCATCAAAAGCATGGATCAACAAGAAAGGTTAAGGGAAGCTTCACTCTCATGTGGTGACAAACAGATGCAATCTTACATCCTTTATGGTGGCAAGTGTTTGTTTATTTAGTAATAGTAGAAATCCATGAATACAAATTAGATTACATAAAATTTTACTTCTGACTGTTCATTCTCATTGCTCAGTTGGTTATCACAATGGTGGACTTTCCCCAAAGGATCGCGGTTTGGTTGAAGGTCTCTTTCTTAATGGCGATCTTCAAGTTTTGTGCACCACAAACACCCTTGCACATGGAATTAATCTACCAGCACATACAGTTATAATCAAATCAACACAACACTTGTATGTCCTGACTCCAGACACTTTTCTTAAGATTTTTGGGTTAAGTTCTATAACCACTTGACACTTATTTTCTTTCTTTTTCTTCAGCAACAAGGAGAAAGGAATTTACATGGAATATGATCGATCAATGATACTTCAGGTTTGCCACTTATCTGACACGCTTCTTTTTTAACATTGTTACCAGGACATAAACATCTTTTTTTATCTATACATAACGTCGGCTGCTTTTCTAGACTGAATAAACCTTCTGAATGAGACTAAATAACCATGTTACGCTTACATTCCAAAAAAACAAACTTCACAGTTTTAACAATATTAATCAATTTTTAAAGTGAGAGGAAAAAGAAGACACGCAAAAAAGTAAAGGGTTAGGTCTTAAATTAAGTCAGGTTTTTTTGGCTTAACGCATTAAGTCATTCTGTCCAGATTAAGTAAAAACGAAACAGCCATGTATAGCTGTACAAATTAAGTGCTTAACTCATTAAATAAAAAAGAAATAGCCCCTAAGAGTAAGTAATGTGCTGATAGGCAGATAGCCATCCCCATGAAAACATAATCATCCCTTTTTTGGTTGTGCAGATGTGTGGGAGGGCAGGTCGCCCACCATTTGATGATACGGGAATGGTTATAATCATGACAAGAAGAGAAACGGTACACACACACAGTCACACACCATAAAGACACACACACCCATTAGTTATGTCACTTTTTTCTGATAGATGATATGTTTTTTAAATATGAACTTAGGTCCATTTGTACGAGAACCTACTAGGTGGATGTGAACTGGTTGAATCTCAGTAAGTTTGCAAGATCTTTTAGCTAATATTCTTTTGGTTTACAGTCTTTAAAAGTTATTCATTCATTTTCTATTCAGATTACTTTCCTGTGTAACTGAGCATCTAGTTGCAGAGGTGGTTCAGTTAACTGTCCCAGATATAACACGAGCAATAGAATGGATGAAATGCTCATATTTGTATGTTAGAATGAAAAAGGTTGTTTGCATTATGCACTAATGAACTATCAACTTATTTCTTGTTATCATTATATTTCTAAAACTCCCCTTTTATATGTCAGAACCCTCAAAACTATGCACTAAAGAAAGGATTATCGGGTACCCATATAGAGAAGCATATACAAGGTACTTCAGTAAACACACCAAAAAAAAAAAAAAAAAAATCAACTTTCCTTTCTTTGGATCTCAGTTTTTGACTCATTGTATGTATCCCAGAGGTCTGTGTTCAAAAAGTTAAAGAGTTATCAGACTATCAAATGATTTGGACTGATGAAGATGGTTTTATCTTGAAGCCTCTTGGTATATATCTTTACTCCATAAAGATTATTATATCCATGTATATACATAAATATATTTAATAAATATATATGTTTTATATATCTGCAGAACCTGGAAGGTTGATGACTAAGTATTATCTGAAATTTGAAACGATGAAACACATTATGAAAGCTCCTGCAAATTGCAGCATAGAAGATGCACTTAATATTGTTTGTCGTGCAGAGGAAATTTCATGTATGTATTTTATTAACTGATTATGTTTAATGAAAATAATATGATGGAACTGACTTTGTTTCCTGGAATGAAGGGATACAATTAAGGCGGAATGAAAAGAAGCTTTTGAATGATATAAATACTGATAAAGATGGTAGGCTTCGGTTTCATGTTCTTGGAGATAAAGGAAAGAAGAAAAAGCGTATACAAACCAGAGAAGAGAAGCTATTTATTTTGGCAAATGATTGTTTGACTGGAGATCCTTTAGCCCATGATTTATCACTTACCCAGGTCAGATATTTCAAAACTTCAACGGAGTAAATTACACTTTTGGTCAACGAGTACTGTTGAGTTTTTCAGTTTTGGTCCCTATGGGTTTTCCTTTGCAATTTTGCTCCTTATTTGAGGTTTTTGTAATATTTTTGGTCCACGTTCCAAGTAATTGACTACTATTGGTCTTGAACTATAGTTGATTTTTGCAATTTTGGTCCTAAAAGCAGTCATATTACTTGGAATTGGAACTACCAAATTTGCAAGAGAATTGTTTGGGACCAAAATTGAAAAAATCAGTTGTACTCGGGGAGCAAAAATGTAATTTACTCTTTTTCAAAATTTTAAAGGAGTAAATTACATTTTTTGTCCCTAAGTCTAGTTAGTTTTTTCAGTTCTCGTGCAATTTTGGTCCTTATTTGAGGTTTTTGTTACATTTTTGGTCCCTGTTCAAAATGACTATATTTTTGGGACTAAAATTGCAAAAATCAGCTATACTTGGCGACCAAAAGAACCTCGAGTAAGGACCAAAATATCAAGAAAAAAATTTGGGACTAAAATTGCAAGTATCAGCTATACTCAGGGACCAAAAATGCAATTTTACTCTTTATAAAGTTATAAAAGCTTTTATCTCTTTAATATAAGATTAAGTCGCCTACAGGACACAAACTCTGTTTGTTCAAATGGGAGTCGCATTGCAAAATGCATGAAAGAGTATTTCATATATAAAAAGAATTACAAGGGAGCTTTGAATTCAATCCTTCTTGCAAAATCTTTACATCAAAAACTCTGGGAAGACAGTCCATATCTTCTGAAACAATTACCAGGCATTGGTATGGTGACAGCCAAGGTTATATTCTTTCTAAAACTCTCAAATCTCAAATCTATACAACAAAGTTAAACTTTTTTTATCTCTTTACAAAACAATTTTTTTTTATTTTATATTCAGGCCTTACAATCTATGGGAGTAAAGTCATTTGAGACTCTTTCTGAAGCAGACCCAAGGAAAATAGAGATGGTCACTGGCCGAAAGTTCCCATTTGGAAACCACATTAAGGAATCGTTGCTGTCACTTCCACCAAAAGTTGATATGAAAGTTGAGGAGATGACATGTCCAAATTATGGAAAGTCTAAACTGGTTATGACATTAACTAGACTCTCACAATCGCCTCAAACAAGTAAACGACATTATGCTGATGTGGTATGTGATTAGAAGCATGTTTTTAGAATATAATACTTTTTTAAACACAACTTCTGATTTCACAGGTTGTCGCTACAGAGGAGGATAACATGATAGTTTTCCATGAGAAAATAAGGTAAGAAACCGGAATTCGAGCTATGGTTAAATGAAAGAAATAGCAATGTACTTTTATTTTTTGTTTATTATTAGCATCTTACTTTAGAATCTTCCTGTTACAACATTCTACTTTGAAAAATGTATCCAATCATCGCAGTGTCATCCGAATACAAACCACTTTTAGAGTATAATGTCTTAATAAGAAAAGGATTAAATGCAAGAAATAGCAACGCACTTTCATTGATTTATTTATTATAGCATCTTGTTTTCATTTCTATCTATTAAGACATTGTACTTTGATTTTTTTTCCTATATATAGCATCGTAACACAGAGCAGTTTGCACTACTATAATAGGATAAAATCATGAAAGACAATGTCCTAATAAGAAAAAAATTGGAAGTACAATGCTATAATTGGGGGAAAGTTTTCAAAGTGCAATATCTTTCTTCATATAAAGATTGGAAGTACAATTTTGTAATAGAAAGATTTGAAAGTAGGATGTTACAATACACTTATAAATGAAAGTACATTGCTATTTCTAACATTTGGCCCTAAGAAAAGTTGTAAGTACAAGTATTAGTATAAAGAAATGAAAGTAGGATGTAATAGTGAAAAAATAAATGAAAGTATGTTGCTCTTTCTTGCAAATGTCTCCAAGTCAAAATTCTAAGTACAATGCTACAATTGGATAGATTTTTCAAAGGATAATACATAATTAAAAAAATTTTAAAAGTACAATGTTGTAATAGAAAAAAGCCGAAGTAGGATGCTATAATCGACAAATACAGAAAGTAGATTGCTATGACGATGCTCCAGGCATCTCTGAGATATTATGTTGCAATAGTAACTTACCGTTTCCAATTTGTTTCTGCAGAGTGGAAGAATTTACAAGGTACAGAAGACATTTTCTTCCACCAAATAATCCTGTTTTAAATATGTTGTGGCCACTTTTAACTTTTTGCAACAATTATTATTTTTCATGATTAATTTGTTGGTTATCCAAGTGCAGCCCGTATAGTGCAACAATACTAGTTACAAGCCATCTACAAGGAAAGCTAACAGTCAAGGCAGATCTGATTTTTGAAGAATTCAGTTCGGTTTCATCTTCTCTAATTCCTTCTTTCTGATTCATCTTATTATCTTATCACTCATCTCCTGTTGATTTCTTGCAGTTGGCATTGATCTACACCAAAAGTTCATACTAATGAAGGATATTAATTCAAATATCTATCATAAACATGGAACAAAAAATTTCTCATTGCCTCCACAAAATAATGTCTGTATAATTGACCCCGAAAACAATTATTCACCCCAAATCCCAGCTGGCAGACCTCACAAATCGCCAAAATCCGAAAACGAAGAAGCTTCCATGTGTGCTCTTATCTATATAAACCTTATTAGTAATACATTGGGTTAAATGCAAGAAATAGCGACATATTTTCATTTATTTCTGTATCATAGCATCCTACTTCCATTTTTTATTACTTCAAAATTTTTTTATTATGATTAAGATATTGTATTTGAAAATGTACCCAATATAGCATTGTACTTGTATCTTTTTTTAACTATATACTTGGAAAATTCTACCCAATTGTAAAAAATGAGAATTGATGGGCATTGGATAGATACTTCCAAGTACAATGCTGTAATAGGAAGAAATAAAAGTACAATGGTATAATAAACAAAACAAAATAAATGAAAGTACATTAACATTGCTATAGTTGGATAGATATTTCTAGGTACAATGCTGTAATAGGAAGAAATAAAAATAGGGTGGTATAACAAGCAAATCAATGGAAGTACATTGCTATTTCTTGCATTTAACGCTATCACATTCACTGATTAGTTTTTCCTTTTGGTGACCAGGCCCAGCTTCAAACTCCTGGATGAAGATTCAGATGAAGGTAAAGTTTTCCTCTTTCCTGTTATCCTGTACTGTTACATATACTAATTTTCTAGGCTTACTTTCTGAAATTCTTTTGTATAGTTATCAAGTTAACCATGCATACTAATTGCAAAATGTGGTTTATATAGGTGAGCCTGTTTATACAGGTAAGCGTGTTGCTGAGAATGTTAATGATGATGATGATGATGATTGCAAAATCATTAATGAGAGAACCATTTTCGATCACATACGTGAAAAGGCCAAGAGCTTACCTTCCTTTACACCGACTCCAACTACTGAATACCCGCCATCCTTGGAGACATTAAGTCTTATCAGAAAGCGTACACGCGAGCGACAGCTGGCACTCGATGACACTTTAGAAATTAGTTCCAATCCATGTGAAGAAATAGAGTCAACCGAGCCAGACAGAAACACTCAAAACACACTAGCTGGAGAGACAATATTTGATCATATAAGAAAGAAAGCCAAAAGCTTCCCTCGAGTTGATGAAATCAAGACGTTGACTGTTAAGTCATCCGTTACTAATATTGACTTATTTGCAGACACAAAGTCAATCATTTTGGATTTGGAACCTATGAAACCCCGAGACAAAGTAGGAGCGGACCATCATAAGTCTCCAAGTCTGGCAAACAGACAATTATGTTCAATGGCAACAGCAACCGAACCAATGGAGGTAAAGGATCCTTTTCTCGGGTTCAAAAGTGTGTTCTCGTTTCTTTAACTGTTTTTACGCTATAAACTTAGCTCAATGCTTTTGAATGGGAAACAGTTGTCTGAATAATAACATTTCAGGGTTCTTGTGAAAGTTTTGAAAATGATAGGGTGTCTATGATAAGTTTTAAGAATCATTTAAATGAGAATTGTGCAGTGCACGTGCACCCTACTCTCATTATCATTATTTTCTTTAGGAGTGTGGAATAGTTGGTACAGAACTATAAAACCAACAAACCGGAAGAGAATCGAAATCGGTATACTCAGTTTTGGTAGTGTAGTTATAGCAAAATGATATCATTTTTGACTCTACATGTCTTCAATTATATATGTTCGGTTTTAGGGAATCACTAAATAAACACCCCACTTTTACTTGATGCACACCTTTATTCAAAGTCAAAAAAAATTTATTAGTTGAAACTGCAGTCTTTTCAGGAAAAAGTAAATATGATTGGTTAAAATAATTTGACTTTTATGTAAGGTGTATGTTTAGTAGCACCATTGGTTTTATTGTAATTTTATAGGATACTATATTTAGATTTTGTAGCAAGTGTTATTCAGGGCCGGCCCAATAGGGGGGCAACATGGGGGACCGCCCAGGGCCCAAAGTTACGAGGAGCCCCAAAATTATCAACTAATATTAGGGAAATCATAAAAATATATGTTGAACTCCATAACAACAAAGGACCAGAAGAAGACGTGATCGATGCAGTAGGAGAAGGAGGCAATCATCCAAGAAAATAAAAAAAAAATCTTTAAAATCGTAGAGGCAAATCAAAAAATGATATCTTCGAGTTCTACTTATTAGTTCTTAAACCATGATCAAACAAGTTATTGTTTCAGTTATAGTCAAGTAAATTATTTACCAAGTATCTTTAATTTCGAAAAGAAATGTTGAATTTCATCCCTAAATTTCAGTTTCATATGAGTTGCTTTCACAAAATATCCAAAATCCAAATATTAGTAGAACTAGTTGAGTTCGTAACGTCTTTTGGTGAATCCGTGCTTGCAAAATTTCTAACATATTCTTGGAAGGAGTATGATGGATAAAAATATGCTAATTGTATGTGATATATGGTGCCATTTTATTATTTATCATCTAAATCAATACTTTTACTCGGGTAAAATTCATGTACAAAAACGTGCATGATAGAATATTAATCAATTTATTGTTTTTACTCCTAAAATATCCCATAACCTACAAACTATTGTTAGAGAATATTTGGATTATATTCAAGCTTATAAGTTAAATTTGTATTTAACTTTTCATCAAAAGTGATAATAATTTTTTATCTGATATAGAGATATAACTTTTATACTTCGTAACGAGAGTGTCAATTTTGTAAATTCTAGTTGTAAAACAGATCAATGATAAAAAGTTTAAGTTTAAACTTTTATGAAGATTTAAGTCTCAAATTCTAGTCATAAGTTCTTATTTGATAGCCTTATTAGGATGAGAGACATATGATAAGATAATGAAGCTTTGAGTATTAGCTTTGACAAACCATTTAGAAAAAAGCTTATATGTCTTAAAAATTGCTATCTACACCATCAATTTAACGTAATTAGTTGCTAATAAATATTAACAATAATTGCTTAATAAAGGTGACTGAAATAAGTTACTACTGAGTTTGAGTCGCCTTGAATTTCAAAACACACAAAACCACTCTCTTTGATGAACGAGTTCACATATTGTATCAACGATGTATTTATTATTTTTAACTTATCGAACATATTTATCATATTAAATGCTGGTAATTTAACTATACATTTCAATAGGGAATTGATATTTCCACTTACGAAATTTATTCATCCACATGAAATATATGCTTTATTGACTTATACGATAACTGTAAATGTATTATACATCATGTGGATGAATCAATTTTTCAAGTGGAAATATCACTTCCTATTTCAATAACTTGAAGGGCCTCTTTTTTGAATTTTGTCTCGGTCCTCAAATATACTAGGAACGGTCCTGGTGTTATTCATGCCTCAATATTTCATCGAAAAAGTGAAATGATTACTGTTGAATTCAATGGGTATTTTTGTAGAACTTAATTAGTTATGATTTGAATTTTCTTTTTATCTTTTCCTTGCCACCGCACATCTTTCCTATTTAGAGCAAAAACTTGGACGGATTTGATATAAGTGGTGGCATCAATTGAAAATTTAGATGCTCTTTTTTGACATTTTTATTATATAAAGGTCTCCTATTTAGAACTTTTTGAAAAGTTTTTGACCTTCCAAGTTTGTATCCTTATCTGGGAATTTTAGAACATTTCAAAAGATGTGATTTTATATTGTTGGATATTTTGGTGGGGATTTATATATATATATATATATATATATATATATATATATATATATATATATATATATATATATATATATATATATATATATATATATATATATATTTCAGGCTTCCTTAAAATTTTGAAATGAAATCTTCCGATAGGTTTTTTTGTTTTTGATAAAATGAAAATTTTAGTTGAAACTAAAAAGTCCATTCAAATGATATTATAAAACAATGTGATTACTAACAAGGAGGTCATGAGTTCAAACCCTGACACTAACATAACAATGAGTAATTTAGAAGTAAGAGTATGATAGATTTGCCGTTCAAAAAAAAAATATATTATAAAACAAGCAATGGATGCATTTGTCAACATGAGTCTTAAATGCTCGGAGCCAAACCTGGACGTGCCCCTATAAATCTGTCTTAAACATGAAAATCAACCGACATATAGGTAAGAGTTTTGAGAAATGAGAAGTTCTATACGTAAAGATATTTGGTTTTGAGATATTAGATTGAAAATTTAATTGGTTGTGGTTATCTCATCTTCTATAGACACAAAGCTCGAGTATGGAGAGACCATGTATTACGTCTCAAGCCAAATTTCATGATCTGGCTTGTCATGTAAAACAAAGTTCGGTTAGGTTGCCTAGCTTTATAAACAAAACGCTTCTAAAATAATTATATGGGAGAAAATGATCATCTGATACCCTACATTTAACAAATTAACCATCTTTTTTATAAAGATATAAAAGACCACTGATTTTATAATTGGTCAATTATGAGATAGGTTGCAAAAGCATTATAAGCAAAGCATGTTTGAAAAAAATTTGGGAGAAAATGATCATTTAAAACCGACATTTAACAAATTAACCATTTTTTTATAATTATAGAAATGACAATTTGCAAAAAAAAGTCGCTATGTTTACATAAAAATTTGATTTTGACACTGTACTTTTTTGCAATTAAGTCACTAAGTTATTCAAATTGTTGCAATTTTGACCATTTGACTGATCATCCCGGTTGCCAACTGTCGTTGTATGGTAAGGTGTCAGTATTTGATGACGTGGTATTGACGTTGCATGATGATATTTTCAATTTTAGTTAAAATTTTCTTTTACTTTTACGTATTTGAATATTAAGATAAATAATGACCCAATTAACAAATCCCCACATATATAAACCATAATTACCACTTCTACTAAATATATATTTTACACTTTTAACATAATTATCAGTAGGTAGTATATACAATCATCGTATATCATTTTATTTTTAAATTAATTTTTAAAAACATGTTTTGAATTTCTTTTTATAATTATCAGTATATAGTATATACAGTCACCGTATATCATCTTACTTCAAAATATTGTATTTGTATCATTAAAAAACTAGATAAAATACATTATCTCTTATAATTGTTGTTTTAAATCTTACTTTTCAAAAAAACTATCATGTCAGCGCCAAGTCAGCATCACATCACTAAAGACTGACACGTCGTCATGTCACATTAGCTGACAGTCGATTTGACTGGTTAAATGGACAAAATTGCAACAAAATATACTAAGTGACTTAATTGACAAAAAAATAAATACATTGTCAAAATCAAGATTTTATGTAAACTTTGTGACTTTTTTGCAATTTACTATAGAAAAGACTCTCTAATTTTATAATCGGTCAATTATGAGATTTCAAAAAATTTCAAAATCGATTCCCACCAATAAAAAAATGTTTATCTATTCAAAAAATTGAAAAAGAAAGCTATTCTGGGGTACAATTCTTTTTCAAAATTATTTTTTTAAAGATCTCTTTTACGGTGAGAAGCAATTTCGAATTTTGTTTGGAGTCTCACAATTGTTTACGCTGTGTTCCCGAGACTCATTTAACGAGAGAACGGAAGAGAAATAGGTGGAACTGAAAGGAAAAGAGAAGTTTTTATGTTCCCGAGTTTTTTTATGGAAGGAAATGGAAAGAAGATAAAGGAATGAGAGAGTTAATATTCTCCTAACTTTCCTTCTGATTTGGAAGGATTTGGAAGGAAAATAAATTACTGGTAAAAATAACACTTAATTATAACTTTCTTTCTCTTCCTTTCCATTCGGGAACACATAAAACATTTATTTCCTTTAATTTTCTTTCGACTCGGAAACCCGAAAATATAGCTTTCATTTCCTTTCCCTTCCCTTCTTTTCTCTCCTTCTTTTCGTTCTTTTCTTTTCTTTTCTCTCCATGCTAAAACTCGGGAACTAAGCGTTAGTTGCGAAATAGATGCTATTTGCGTGACTAGTAAAATAGCATAATTCTGTACCAAAAATAGAGTTTTACAACTTGTACTTGATTTACATTAAACCCGAAGTAGAGTAAAATCTAAAATAACTTGAAAATGTGAGAAATTTAATTCGGATTTTAGGAAATTTTGTCCGCAAACTTCGTAACTTCTCTTGGATCACTTAGAATTTTATATGATTTTTCATCCGATTATTATTTTATTAATACTCTCATTGTCGCAGTAAACATATTATCCGGTTGTTCGTCCTATTCCCATTGCTTCTTTGACCTTTTTCTTTTATGCAAGATGCTTTATGCGGCTTCAAATATCACCTTCTACTAGCATATTAACCTAGATTTTATATACTTTTTGCACAATTTTACATATAAATAATTGCTTACTGATTTACCGTTTTGCATTATTTTCCTCACATGTGACAATTTTTTTTATAACACCAAAAAAATTCGAATACTACCAAACAATATTCTAATTTAGGATTAAAAACTTGTTCATTTTGAAACCTAAAAGTGATATTTTTGTTAAAGAATTGCATATGATGTAAAGATTGGCCACCCCACCGGTTGCCAGTGCCACCAACTAAAAAATTGATTTCTAAATTAATTCAAAAAGGTGTTGTGGGCTTGTGGGACAGGGCGGTGCGGTTGATGATTTCCCTTTGAAATTTGTTAGATAGTGACCCAGCCCAATATTTTTCTAACCCCCAACCAGCAGCCTTGGCGCCAAGCAAGACCGCCCTTGACCCCTTCCTTTCTCCATTATTTCCACCTGCTTTGCTTTGTTCAAATAGAGTCCAAGACAAAGCTAAAGTTATGCGTGGATAATGGGGTGATTTTGTTGTTCAAGTCTTAACGGTTATTAAAACAAAAGAATCGTTGGAATATGATGAAACTTTCAAACACGTAACGGAATCAAAACAAAAAATAGATCCACCATATAGCACCAAGGATCTTGTTTTAAGAACTTTTAGCAACAAAACAACATAGAAGTGAGACTAAACGATATACTTTTGTTTTTTTAGAGTCAATTCATTCTTCCTTGGATGATTTAGAGCCCAAAATATAACCCCTTTAATGTGATCGCACTCAAACAATGATCACGCAAGTTTTGACAAACCTTTCATTTCACCACCTTATATGAACAAACCCTAAACTAATTAGGGGTTCGGCTTTAGGAACTTCAAAGCGGTGAGGGAGGAGAGGAGGGAGGGAGAAAAAATGGTCGTATCTAAATGGGCTAGGGTTGGTCAGATTCCTAATTTATCTAGTCCTCATCTTGGACTAGATAAATTTTATCCTTATCCAACTTAAATTCAAATATTTTCTATTTTAACATCTAAGTTCTACTAGTTTCTAATTAACCCATTATGAGATAATAAGTTAATAAACCAGCCTCTCATCTTTCTTATTTTGTCATTCTATGCATAAATCCTTCTTGCATGTAGCACAAAAGAATCCTGTCATTTATAGTAATATCACTACTTGTTGTGACCATGTACACAGTATATATATCCAACAATTTCTCACTTGAATATGTCACAACAAATGTATGGTTTCATCTTCCCTAACCTAGCAAAATGTATGTCACCCAAGACAAATGTTGTACTCGTAACCTATAGGTATGAACAACCCTTAATCAAGTGATGAAATATTCATTTGTTCATCATTATATCCATATGAACGTGAGACATGGAAGCTTGTCAATCTCAGACGTTCAAGATTATGTTTTCCGATGGAGATTTGTGGTGATTACAACATACTGTACTATTGATCCATTATCAATTCAGTCTAAGCACGACCATGCATTTGATATCAACAATAAATCATTGAGGTGTCTGAGATATAGATTCTCCCGTTAGGGCAGAAGAAACAAATAAACTTTGACTACATAGACCCTGCCACTCATCATGTCCTACATGGACATTCTCTTTATGGTTACCTGTTATGGACAATGTTGGAGAAAACCAAGACACAACAGACTGTAGAACTAAGAATCTTATGCATCTCCATTTGAAGAACATAAGATATTACCATCTTAGAATTACTCAAAACAATTTCCATGAGTGATAGTCGCAATCTCTATGCAATGCCCAATCTCTATGAGAAATCTACTAATCACCTCATGTAGTCTTGAATCACTACTTGCTTCCAGAAGTATGACGACTGTGGAGACTTTGAATAATTTAATTATTCAGGAAGTCATGTAAACATGCAAATTGGAACACAGTAATGAACTAATGAAAATGACTACTCTCTAACATATATTACGATCTCCACATAATAATCGCCATATCAGATAAATATCCATACCTTATAAGTTCCCAAACCCTATCAAATCAGACTGGATACACTCAAGTCGATTCTTTTGCAAATCTAATGTATATGGACCTTGTATGACGATCATGCTTGGCCCGAGATAATGGCTTAGTGAACGGATCAACTATGTGCACTATCCGATGTAACTCTATTAACTGTGACGTCTCTTTGGTAAGAGCCTGGATCCTGACTGTGTATAGGAACCATCTCTGCTATTTTGGAAGCTAGCATCAGTGTAATCTTTTACATTAAGCTCTTCCAACCGCAATGGATTAAGAACATTACTTACATCTTTCTTAAACATTTAAGATATTTCTTGATTTCCATACATCGACATTTTCCAATATTAGCTTAATGTCAACTACTCATGCCCAAAATATACGATATATAAGGTCTTGTACATAGTATGACCAATACCTCAGCAAACGCATATGGAACTCAATTCATCTTATCTAGAACATTAGTGGAACTAGGACTCTAAGTTTCAGTTGGTACTAAACCATGATATAGAGACTTGAATCCTTTCTAGAAACCTTGCATCTATAGATTCTATCTATTCATATACTTTGACTTATCCCTATAAGGTATTCAGGTCTATCTCTATAGACCCTGATACTTTATATGTATCCTGTCTCTCTTGTGTCATTTGTAGCATAACAATTCTCAATAATTTTATATTTCTCGAGGTAGTGACGTTATTTTCATGAGAACGTTTCTGATGCTACTGCCTTAAGTGTTGATTTTTCGTCTTTTCATTTAAGTCATTTGTCTTTTGATTTTAACCTTTTGCATTCTCGTTTGGGACATGTATTTGCGTCATGTTTATAGTTTTTGTCCTCTACTGGTGTGTTAGGTCTTTTGAACAGTCATGATGTTTTTTATTGTCGTGGTTGTAAACTAGCAAAATTTTCTGCTTTACCATTTCATAAAAGTGTCACTCGTTCATTTACTCCCTTTGATCTTGTGCATTCTGATGTATGGGGTCCATCCCCGGTATCCTCTAAAGAAGGCTCTAGATATTATGTTTTCATTCATATATGATTACACTCGTTATACATGGGTTTACCTTATGAAGCATATGTCTGATTTTTTCACCATATATAGCAATTGTATATCCCTTGTCAAAACCTAATGCTCTGCTATCATAAAATGCTCCTGGTGCGATTTAGGAGGGGAATATACATATAATGATTTTAGAGCTACTGGCATCTGATTGTACTATGAACTAGTCATCATGTACCGATACCCTTCAGCAGAACGATGTAGCAGAAAGGAAACACCGACATCTTGTAGAAACTATACGGTCTTTGTTACTTATCCTCTGAAGTTTCCAGTGTCTTTTGGGAAGAAGCTCTTCTGACTACTACTTATGTGATAAATTGCATCCCCACTGCACACAACTTTGAGAAGTCTCCTTATGAAAAGTTGTATGGACGATTACCTGATTATTCCTCTTTGGATGTACATGTTTTGTTCTATGTCCTAACGTCGAGCAGGACAAGTTGTCTCCAAAGTCAGCTCTGTGTGTATTCCAGGAATATGGTATTGGTCAGAAAGGATATCGACGTTATGACCCAACGAGTCAAAAATTATATGTCTCTCGACATGTTATTTTTTGGAGCATATTCTATTCTAAACCATTACTGTTTTGTCTCCAGACATGACTCGTTCATAACTTGAAATTATTGATACTTTTAGCATTGACAATGATTACTCTATATCTGATACTCCTGATGCTCCCACAACTCCTAATGTTCCTGCAACTCTAGAAAATAGACCTGGCAAACCTATCGTGTTGTGTCAGGTTTGTGTCTAGTTAAAACATTAAATATGTTGGGAGAGCTTGACCTTAATCCGGCTCCTTTAATAATCGTGTTGTATCAACCCGTTCATTTTTATGTTGAGTTCGTGTCGAGTTGGTGAGTTTAGGGTTAGGCCTTGTAAACGTGTCATGTCATATCATGTTGAAATATTAACAAGTTCAAAGAGTGGATGTTGGTGAGGCAAAAATGAAAAAAATGAAAACCTGGTAAGAGTAGAAACTGGGAGGCAGAAGGGAAAAATAATCGCAAGTTGAGAGGGCAATATGGAAAGAGTAGGAGTTAGATAAGCAGATAAACAAGGTCATGAAGATGAGAGAGTAGCTAAGTGTTAAGATTTGTGGAGCCATGACAATTGTGACAAGAAGATTAAAATTCAAGGGCAATTATTGTAAATTGGTTTACAATTCAATTGCAAATTGAATTTTATGCCGTGTTTGGTGAAAAGCAAAAGTGCATTCATATTATATTATATATTATATATGTATGTGAATTGAAGACGAGTGTTACGACTCTAAATCCTATAAATAGGATTGTTATCTTCATTTGTAAATTGCAGCAAACAATTGTAATTGTAATCTTCATAGAGTAAATATAAAAAAACTCAGTTGCAGCCCGTGGATGTAGGATTGACACCGAATCCGAACCACGTAAAATCCTTGTGTTATCTTTTGCTTTATTTTCTGCTTTCGTGTGTGTGTGTGTGATAGTGTTTCCGCTGCGTGTACCCTGTCCGATTCCTAACAACTGGTATCAGAGATTTGGGTTTCGGTGGAGGTCTCGGTTTTAGAAATTAGAGTATGCTTTGTGGTTGCAGTTTTTTCTGATCTTTCACATCAGAAACTAATTTCTATTAATCGTATTAAAGGTGTCTTGGTACTTTGAAGGGTACTGTCTGTCACACACGAGTACACTGAACGAACCGGTCAGGTCCGTGCCATTGTTGTGTCTGTTTCGTTGTCTCAATTTGTTTCCTATTTGTCGTAATGGCTGAAGACAAGGTTGTAATCGAGAAGTTCAACGGTTCTGACTTTAGCTGGTGGAAAATGCAATTAGAAGCATTGCTATGTCAGAAAGATTTGGAGATGGTACTTGGAGACAAACCGGAGAAAATGGACAAAGCTGCTGAAGATGCGTGGAACTCAAAGGACAAGAAAGCTAAGGCGGTTATTACGTTGTCGTTGGAAAGGAGTGTTGCTTTCAACATCATGAAGGAAACCACGGCGCGTGGTATGATGGATGCTCTGATGAACATGTATGAGAAACCGTCGGCGGCTAACAAGGTGTTCTTGATGAGGGAGTTATTCACTACAAGGATGAATGAGGAAGGCTCAATTACGGTTCACATTAACAATTTAAATTCAATTCTGTCCAGATTATCAACTGTGGGAATTAAATTTGATAACGAGACTCAAGCTTCACTGCTACTAGCTTCACTACCTGATAGCTGGTCTGGAACAGTAACCGCTGTTACAAGTTCAGTGGGGACTAGTGGTATGACTTTTGAAGGGGTTCGAGATTTGGTTCTAGGCGAGGATACCAGACGTAAGAATCAAGGTGGCTCGTCTTCTTCTGAGTTATCAAATATCGGAAGAGGTAGAGGGAATAGCAGAAAAGATAGGAGCAGTGGGAGTCGTGAAAGAAGTTCGTCTAGAACTTGGAAGAATGTGAAGTGCTGGAACTGCCAAGAGGTGGGACATGTTAAGAGTCAATGTCCAAAGAAAGAATTAAACAGTGTTGGTGCTGAGAATGTTTATCAGGAAGATGCATTGATACTCAGTATGGAAAACTGTGTAGACTCTTGGGTCATGGATTCAGGGGCTTCGTTTCACGCCATGGACAACGGAGAAACGATGGTGAATCTAAAAGAAGGAGATTTTGGGAAGGTACGATTAGCAAATGACGAGATGCTTCAAGTAACGGGCATAGGAGATATTGATCTGGTTACTTCATTGGGAACTACATGGAACCTAAAGAATGTCAGGGTGATTCCGGAGCTGAAGAAGAAATTGATTTCTGTTGGTCAGCTGGATAAACAAGGACTGGAAGTAAGGTTTGGTGGTGGTAAATGAAGGGTGGTGAATGGTAATTCGATGATTGCTCAAGGTATGAAGCGTGGGTCATTGTATATGGTTGAGGTACCTGCTGAGGGAAGTATGACCGTCCCCGTTAAGCATGACAAAATCTGGTTCGCTAAATCTAGTGCTAAGAGAGTTCATTTTGCAAACATGAATTCTGGAGCCAAGGGGATGTTAGCTGAACGAGTCGGAAAGTCTAAACCATTCAGGGGATTTTGTGACAGTGGGAGCACGGGGTGTGTTCCGGGTACAGTTACAAAGAGCCGTTGGGTTTTGAAGACTAAGACTGAAAAATTCTATCCTGTTGGAAGTTTGAAAAGTTTGGAGAGTGTTAGTGATCCTCGGTGTATCTCTGGAGCTGGTGGAGTGTCCAAACCGATTGAGACAGAGGATGAGTCGGTGGTGGGATTAGCCACGGCTGAGTTGGAGCTAGTGGGAGCTTCAACTAGCCCTTTCTAGTACTTGAAGATGAGGGGCGGCTGCAACTAAGGAAATTTGATTGAGTCTAGCTTGTTCTTGGGAACTGGAAGCTTGGAAGACTGATTTGGTTGAAGATTACTGAAGTTACTGTATTATTCATGTCTCCAAGTGGGAGATTGTTAAGATTTGTGGAGCCATGACAATTGTGACAAGAAGATTAAAATTCAAGGGCAATTATTGTAAATTGGTTTACAATTCAATTGCAAATTGAATTGTGTGCCGTGTTTGGTGAAAAGCAAAAGTGCATTCATATTATATTATATATTATATATGTATGTGAATTGAAGACGAGTGTTATGGCTCTAAATTCTATAAATAGGATTGTTATCTTCATTTGTAAATTGCAGCAAACAATTGTAATTGTAATATTCATAGAGTAAATATAAGAAAACTCAGTTGCAGCCCGTGGATGTAGGATTGACACCGAATCCGAACCACGTAAAATCCTTGTGTTATCTTTTGCTTTATTTTCTACTTTCGTGTGTGTGTGTGTGTGATAGTGTTTCTGCTGCGTGTACCCTGTCCGATTCCTAACACTAAGTGGGCTGTGGAGTATATGAGAGAATGGAAAAACTAAGAACTAAGTCTCAACTTAGGGGCAATATTGTTTTTACATTACAAGTGACTCAATCCGAAGTTTTTCTTTCATATTTGGTTTTGGTTTTGTGTTTGTTGAATTTATCCAAAGAATTAAAAAAAACTTGCATATAAATAAATGGGTCATGTTCAAGTTGAAACTCTCAACCCTAACATTACCCGTTTAATAATCGTGTCATGTCATTTCAACCCGTTTAATTAAACGAGTTGAATTTCTTACCCAAACTCGTTTATTGTGTTGAGTTTTTTCCACCTCTGCCACACAACCCTTCTGATGCTCTTGCAACTCCAGATAATCCTCCTATTGCGGTTTCGAATCCTCTGCCACCACGATGGTCTACTCAACTTCCTAAGACCACCAAGCTCCCAGATTTTACATATTCCTCTTACTCACCAGCATTTGCATCCTTTATTTCCAATATACACCGTCTTTCTGAATTGACGTCCTATAAAAGGCGGTTTATGATCTTCTTTAGCAGAATGTTATGTCTAAGGAACTTACAACTCTTTATCAGACACATACATGGGATTTGGTTCCTCTCCTACCTGGAAAGCATATAATTGGTTTTCGTTGGGTATAAAAGATTAAAACCAAGTCTGATGGGTCCGTTGAACGTTATAAGGCTAGACTTGTTGTAAAAGGATATTCGTAAAAGTATGGTATGGATTATGAGGAGACTTTTGCTCCGGTAGCAAAAAAGACAACCATTCACACTCTGATTGCTATTCCTTCTATTCGTCAATGGAAGATCCTTTAGATGGATGTCAAGACTGCATTCTTGAATGATGATCTTCATGAGGAAGTCTACATGTCTCCTCCCCCAGGTATTGCTCACCAGCCAGGTGAAGTTTGTCGGCTTCAAAAAGCTTTGTATGATCTCAAACAAGCCTATTGTGCTTGGTTTGAGAAATTCTCATCGGTGATTACTTCGCTTGGTTTCAGTCCTAGCAATCATAATTCAGCTTTATTTGT
This sequence comes from Cichorium intybus, assembly GCA_023525715.1. Lineage (NCBI taxonomy): Eukaryota > Viridiplantae > Streptophyta > Magnoliopsida > Asterales > Asteraceae > Cichorium > Cichorium intybus. Next base: position 155,241,279 of record CM042011.1, on the reverse strand, counting down.
TAGATGTATGAATGCATGTCGGATTCTGTAACGCCAAGACATGTTTTATTATATAATTATAATAAAAGGGCAAAATGGTCATTTTACCTTGGAAGGGTAAATTGGTCTTTTGGACAGAAAAGAATTTGGTTTGAAATAATATTTTGAGTTTTGGACTTAAAATGTTATAAAAACTGATTTTGGTCGTTTTACCGCAAAAGGGTATTTTGGTCATTTGACAAGTGAAGGACTAATTCTGAAAATATTGTTGGTTGTGGCAAAAATGTAAGAAATGAAAGTTTTATTGTAATAAAACTTGATTATTGTGGTCAAAGTTCAAGAAATGGAACTTAAGGACCAAAATTGTAAAATTTTGAAGTATAAATAAGAGAGAGTTGACTCTCTCTTTGACTAGCTCATTGTGCAGCAACGGGAGGAGCTTTGAAGGAGCAAAAACCTGGAAATCTTGAAGGATTGAAGCATGGAATTGGAATCAAGGCTTGGAATTGGTGATTCCTAAGCTAATTAAGGTTAGTAAACTTGATTTCTAGCCAAGTTCTTGAGGTTTTCTTGATGGGTTTGATAGAGACTGAAATTTGTAAATTTCAGTTGTAATTATGTGTTTAAATTGATGTAATACTTCCATTAAGTCATGCTAATAAGGGCTTAATTCAAGATAATGGAAGTAGATTGCTATTAGTGATGAATTTGAAGTTTTGGGGTTGTTAGAACTAAGAACCCTAATTCTTCATTTTGATTGATTTAGTTGTTTTGAATGGTTGAAAACCTTGTTAAAGTATAAGGTTTTAGCCTAGAAACAAACCCCAAACGATTAAGGACTGGATTAAGGACTTAATGGGCTAAAACTGCGTGCTACAGTGCACAAATCGCGGCTGGACAGGAGACCTGCACAGGCGCTAGGCGCGGTGCGCCCAAGCCCCTGGCGGGGTGCGCCCAGGCGCAGTGCGCCCTCCAGGCAGGGGCCAGGCAGGGGATCAAAAATGCTAACTTTCGTTTGGCTTGTCCGTTTTAGCTCAAATTTGGACCATAGGCTCGTTATGGTCTGAAAAGTTTGGGAAAATTATTAAATTGAGTTTTCGACCCCTCGGGGGCACTGTAGATCGATTCGAATGCCTCGGTGAATAGTAAAATTCACAAAAAGTTAGTAAACGGAAAGTTTATTAACTACGCATTGTTTATAATGATATTGTATTGAACTCTATTGTATTAGAGTTAATTGGAATGACTATTAACCTATTATCATTTGGTATATAAATGATTATATAGGTGTGAGACAAAATGGTTGTGGTGCACGCAAAGGCAAGAAACAACCGGAATATAAATGCAGCTAGCATCCAGGTGAGTAATCTCACTGATATCATATATGATATATGATGATTGAATTGTTACATGTTGAAACTGACTTGTGGGACGAAAATGACAAGCTTGAAGAGATATGAAGATGACAAGACCAGATAAGCCGTGAGTCATTGCGATGACAAGAACGGAGCTGTGAGTCAATAAAATGAAATGACAAGACCGGAACCAGCCGTGAGTCAATAAAATGAAATGACAAGACCGGAACCAGCCGTGAGTCAATAAAACTTATATAGACAAGACCGGAACCAGCCGTGAGTCTAGGCAACAGCGGGCTTACCCGTGAGCCAAGGCAACAGCGGGATTTTCCTGTGAGCCATAACTAATTTCTGGATTTTATATCCAATGGGTGCGGCCTTCGGGCTATGATTTTGGTGCGGCCTTCAGGCTATGACTCCGGTGCGGCCTTCGGGCTATGTCTCCGATGCTTGGTGCGGCCTTCGGGCTATGATATTTGGTGCGGCCTTTTTGGCTGTGATTTTGTTACAGGTACATGGTGCGGCCTTTTGGCTATAATATCGGGTTATTAAACTCAGTTGGTGCGGCCTTCGGGCTATGAATTATATATTGATAATGTTTTAGTGCAGCTTATATAGCTATGACACAGTGTGCGGCTTAAATAGCCAGGATATACGGTGCGGTCCGATGTGACTAAGAGATATGGGACAGAAATAGTGGTATATGATTATATGTGCAAATAACTGACGTGGCTTGTTAATTACAGGATACTATGATTCAGCCTGTAAGGCTACAGATTAGGATGTGAAATCCTAGAATATATGCGGTCAGCCAGTAAGGCTAGGATTCTGGATTCGATATCCAGACAATTATATTATTGTATTTTGATACATGTTATTTGCAGATTTGATTACCCACTGAGCTTTGTAGCTCATACCGTTTGTTAATGTCCCTGCAGGTTAGCATGATTCTGATAGGGGACAAGATAGAGTCCGTGACTTCGGAGTGGAACTTGTAGATGCTGTATGTAGCAGCCCGGCTTCAAAGGAGACTATGGTATTTTATACTCTCCTTGATACACTTGTACCCGTGTTTATTAAAATATACCCCTTCGTTATGGTTTTATGTATTGAAATCTTGGTTTTAAATGAAAAATTTTTCAGGGGTATTTTGTTTTAAAAGTCGGGTGTTACAAGTTGGTATCAGAGCCGAGGTTTAAGTGAACTAGGTGTCTATAGAGTAGATTCATGGACTTAAACCCTGAGATAGTAGACATGATGCATAGTTAGGTGTATATAGCTGTTATTATACATATATAACCTAACTGTTGCTAACTTCTGACGTATAAGAAGTATGAACTGTAAATCTCCTTGGGAGACATTTAGGGCGCGAAGCTCTAGGAAATGGATCAACCCTTTCTCAAGACTCTGTTGTATGAGGAGCAAAAAGGGGACGAATAGCAGAAAAATCCACATGACAAGCAGTAGTAGCTGATGTGGTCAGATAAAGAAATCGGTTGCTCACCTTGGTTGATATTCAAGGTGAAAGAACAGTAGTTGAGACTACAAGAAAAGCTGAAAATATTAGTGGACTTCTCAGAAGAAGTTAACACGATTCAGGTCTAGCCTTAAAGGGAAGAGACCAAAACGAAAAGATGATGTAATATAAGAAGTGCAGGAAAAGCACTCAGAACATTTTAGAGTTGAGACTCTATCGTTGGCATGCTGAAATTGCAGAAAATGAGAGCATATTGCTCGTGTTTGTTGTATGGGACGGAAGTGGTTCCAGCGTGGAACTATAGATCACTTCCTTATGAAATACTCACATGCTAAATGTGGAGTAACGGGTGATGAACCCAGGAAAGAAAGAAGAAATGAATGGTCGAAAAGGACCAGTGGTACCTTGAGCATTCCAGAAGATTGTGGAAGAAGCTCATGAGGAGACTGATATGATCTCCGATATAATTGTTCAACATATAACTCGTGTATGTTATATTTGATCCATAAAGCTATGCTTGGGATCGATGACTTGATGTCTTGTTGGAATATTTCATCAACGATTTTAGATGAAATTTTGGAAGCAGCTATAGTAGATAGCAAGAATGTTCTAGATATTGAACGCCTGGAAGGTAGTTTGCCTAGGATTTACGGGACCATTTTCCCTATAAATCTGAAGCCGATGACTACCAGTGAATTTGAAGCAATCGTGCGTATGATTTGGTTAGCAATGAATTATGCTACCATGAATTGTAGAAATACGAACAGTATGGTTCTTAAAACAGAAATGAAATGGATGGAAATCCATAATAAATGACCGTTGTTGAGAATACCGGTTATTTTCTTTGCTTAAACTCGGAAAAGAGTTAGTAAAAGAATGATATTGTAGTTGGCATACGTGATATTGGCCAAGTTAAATAAAGCAGTGATAGTAGTGTGCTACTTTAAATAAATTCTCGGATGCTTCTTTTGAAAAGAACTTCCAAGATTTCTGCCAGATTTGCGAGAAAAATTTATGGAAGCTGATTTTGGGAGCCGTTTTGGTATACGAGCTCTGTATTGATTTGCATCTGTAGAGATGGCAGAGTTGGAAAACAACTAGAAGAAATTTTTGTATTGGGGTCTCGTATGGCCGTATGTGTCATTGTATGGAGCCCTATCATGTTTGAAAAGAAGAAAGACAAGTTAATGCATACGTGCATTGACTAATGAGAATCTGATATTCTCGAAACCAGATTGAAAATGAGGTATGCTTGTACAAGATATTGGAGTTAAATCACTAAGTTAAGTGATTTGTAAATTTCTCCAAGTATGAAATTTGGCTAAAGGAAGATTTATATTCTTTGGGCATGTTAATAATGCCAGAGATGATAAAGTAGATCCAGTGTAAAGGATGATGTGATAAAACAGAAACCGCCTTGGAATCTGACTGAAATTAGTAGTCTCCTTGGATTTGCGGGTTAATTTGGGAGAGTTGTAGAAAACTGCTCCTTGATTGTTGTTCAGTTGACTAAGGCTGACTAATAAAAGTATAAAGTCTGAGTGGTAGAAAGACCACAGATATCTTGTAAAGGTTTGGAATGAACCTTGTGTGAAACTCTGACGTTAGCATTGATGCTAAGCGGAGAAGATAAATTGGATTATAGGAATGCATCCAGAGTTAACTTTGGATACATGTTGTTGCAGTAACAACTACGATTTTGGTATTAAGCTTTGGAAACACTATTTATATGGTATAAAGCTTATTGTTTATAAGGATCATAAGAGTTTGAAATGCTTAATTGATCAAAAAGCAGTTGAATATGAAATAGCAAAGATAGATGGGTTACCTAGAAATTTCAGGTATGAAATCCTGTACCATCTCGAAAATGGACAGATGTGGCTATAGATGCTTTGAATTAGAAAGAGTATCTTTTGAAAGATACAACCACATGTATGAGTGTGGCAAATTGATTACCTGAGTTGATTCGGGTAGCACAGAAAGATGTGTGCACGTTTGAAAATTGTGAATAATAAATAAATAATTGGATACTAGAAGAAGCTAGTTGGAAAATCACAGCGATCTAAACCCTTGGTGGTTGTGAATGTGGATTCCAAAGCAAAGGGAAACATGAAAATCATCTTGAAAAGATGTATTTTGTACTAGATATGCAGTATACCCGGAGCAATACCAGACTGGATAGGTCGATAAAACCTATGTGTTGGTGGCCGGGACAGAAGAAAGATAATGAAAGATGCATGAAACGTATTTGACTTATACGTGAAGTAAAGTCAAACCGGTAGAAACGTGCGAAGAAATTGACCCATTGTTGGCCCCAGTAAAGAAATGGGACAACATTGTTATAGACTTTGCGATGAAGTCTCTGCAAATACCGTATATTGATGAACAAAGTGACCTGATGATGCAGATTTTAGAAGATGTGCTTGAAATTGCACAGCAAACCCTAGTAGAAGATGAGGAAATTGTCTATCTTAGATAGAAATTTCAAGAAATAGCAGCCTACATACTGGTAGTTTGGTGATTCACATGAAGAATGGTATGAAATACCCGGATATCCTTCGATTTATTGGATTGAAGATGTAATAAAGACGTTGACTAGATCCTAGTTTGTTACACAAACTGAAGAGAAGACTTGATAAGTATGAACGAAATTGAAAAATGGTCAAGAATTTGTAGCAGCGGTATGTGAATTGCTGAATATAAACCTTTGAATTCCAAGTAAAGGAATATGTTAGTGCAAAGAATAAACCTTTGGAAAGGTTAAAAATCTGTTTGGGACGAAAAGAATGTTAAGTCCTTATTTATTGTACCTTTTCATACGTCCCAGAGACTAAGAATTTTGTGTACTTATCGAAGTTTCGTGATGACCTTCAAGAAATTATAAAGTTTTCTATGGATCTCATTTCTGGAGAATATAGGATGATTAATTCTAACGTGTCCCTCATGTTGATATGAGGATTGATACGTAGATAAGGTACCCGGGACAACCGGATGAATGATATGCGAATGGTGATTTACCACAAGATAAGAAGACTAGTATGGTTAAGTGCTTAGGCAATACTATATAGATTCCGACATGACGTAGAAGACCGAAAGTGAAACGAAACGAATAAGACATACCTCAACTCCTTGTATGATTTCGGGGACGAAATCTTTTGAAGGAGGGGAGAATTTGTAACGCCAAGACATGTTTTATTATATAATTATAATAAAAGGGCAAAATGGTCATTTTACCTTGGAAGGGTAAATTGGTCTTTTGGACAGAAAAGAATTTGGTTTGAAATAATATTTTGAGTTTTGGACTTAAAATGTTATAAAAACTGATTTTGGTCGTTTTACCGCAAAAGGGTATTTTGGTCATTTGACAAGTGAAGGACCAATTCTGAAAATATTGTTGGTTGTGGCAAAAATGTAAGAAATGAAAGTTTTATTGTAATAAAACTTGATTATTGTGGTCAAAGTTCAAGAAATGGAACTTAAGGACCAAAATTGTAAAATTTTGAAGTATAAATAAGAGAGAGTTGACTCTCTCTTTGACTAGCTCATTGTGCAGCAACGGGAGGAGCTTTGAAGGAGCAAAAACCTGGAAATCTTGAAGGATTGAAACATGGAATTGGAATCAAGGCTTGGAATTGGTGATTCCTAAGCTAATTAAGGTTAGTAAACTTGATTTCTAGCCAAGTTCTTGAGGTTTTCTTGATGGGTTTGATAGAGACTGAAATTTGTAAATTTCAGTTGTAATTATGTGTTTAAATTGATGTAATACTTCCATTAAGTCATGCTAATAAGGGCTTAATTCAAGATAATGGAAGTAGATTGCTATTAGTGATGAATTTGAAGTTTTGGGGTTGTTAGAACTAAGAACCCTAATTCTTCATTTTGATTGATTTAGTTGTTTTGAATGGTTGAAAACCTTGTTAAAGTATAAGGTTTTAGCCTAGAAACAAACCCCAAACGATTAAGGACTGGATTAAGGACTTAATGGGCTAAAACTGCGTGCTACAGTGCACAAATCGCGGCTGGACAGGAGACCTGCACAGGCGCTAGGCGCGGTGCGCCCAAGCCCCTGGCGGGGTGCGCCCAGGCGCAGTGCGCCCTGTCCTAGGCGCAGTGCGCCCTCCAGGCAGGGGCCAGGCAGGGGATCAAAAATGCTAACTTTCGTTTGGCTTGTCCGTTTTAGCTCAAATTTGGACCATAGGCTCGTTATGGTCTGAAAAGTTTGGGAAAATTATTAAATTGAGTTTTCGACCCCTCGGGGGTACTGTAGATCGATTCGAATGCCTCGGTGAATAGTAAAATTCACAAAAAGTTAGTAAACGGAAAGTTTATTAACTAGGCATTGTTTATAATGATATTGTATTGAACTCTATTGTATTAGAGTTAATTGGAATGACTATTAACCTATTATCATTTGGTATATAAATGATTATATAGGTGTGGGACAAAATGGTTGTGGTGCACGCAAAGGCAAGAAACAACCGGAATATAAATGCAGCTAGCATCCAGGTGAGTAATCTCACTAATATCATATATGATATATGATGATTGAATTGTTACATGTTGAAACTGACTTGTGGGACGAAAATGACAAGCTTGAAGAGATATGAAGATGACAAGACCAGATAAGCCGTGAGTCATTGCGATGACAAGAACGGAGCTGTGAGTCAATAAAATGAAATGACAAGACCGGAACCAGCCGTGATTCAATAAAATGAAATGACAAGACCGAAACCAGCCGTGAGTCAATAAAACTTATATAGACAAGACCGGAACCAGCCGTGAGTCTAGGCAACAGCGGGCTTACCCGTGAGCCAAGGCAACAGCGGGATTTTCCTGTGAGCCATACCTAATTTCTGGATTTTATATCCAATGGGTGCGGCCTTCGGGCTATGATTTTGGTGCGGCCTTCAGGCTATGACTCCGGTGCGGCCTTCGGGCTATGTCTCCGATGCTTGGTGCGGCCTTCGGGCTATGATATTTGGTGCGGCCTTTTTGGCTGTGATTTTGTTACAGGTACATGGTGCGGCCTTTTGGCTATAATATCGGGTTATTAAACTCAGTTGGTGCGGCCTTCGGGCTATGAATTATATATTGATAATGTTTTAGTGCAGCTTATATAGCTATGACACAGTGTGCGGCTTAAATAGCCAGGATATACGGTGCGGTCCGATGTGACTAAGAGATATGGGACAGAAATAGTGGTATATGATTATATGTGCAAATAACTGACGTGGCTTGTTAATTACAGGATACTATGATTCAGCCTGTAAGGCTACAGATTAGGATGTGAAATCCTAGAATATATGCGGTCAGCCAGTAAGGCTAGGATTCTGGATTCGATATCCAGACAATTATATTATTGTATTTTGATACATGTTATTTGCAGATTTGATTACCCACTGAGCTTTGTAGCTCATACCGTTTGTTAATGTCCCTGCAGGTTAGCATGATTCTGATAAGGGACAAGATAGAGTCCGTGACTTCGGAGTGGAACTTGTAGATGCTGTATGTAGCAGCCCGGCTTCAAAGGAGACTATGGTATTTTATACTCTCCTTGATACACTTGTACCCGTGTTTATTAAAATATACCCCTTCGTTATGGTTTTATGTATTGAAATCTTGGTTTTAAATGAAAAATTTTTCAGGGGTATTTTGTTTTAAAAGTACAGATTCTCATATCCTTATATGTCGACGACATGATTATTAAGGGTGATGATCATGATGAGAGTATTTGAAGTGTAATTTGGCTTATTCATTGCTATGAAAGACTTAGGCTTACTACGTTTTTCTTAGGGATTGAAGTTGCTCAATCTGCAAAGGGTTATCTCTTGCCCCAGACAAAGTATATTTATGATCTTTTTGAATGTGCACGTCTCTCTGACAATAGGACTGTTGATACACCCCTAGAGACCAATGCTCGATATTCTCCAACTGATGGGGTACCCTTACCAGATCCGAGTCTATATTGAACCATTGAAGGAATTTTGGTTTATCTCACTGTCACTCGGCCGAATGTAGCTCATGTTGTTCATGTGGTTAGCCAATTCCACAACCTTGTGTTTCCTTCCATGTTCTCTCTTGAGTTGCGTGCTTATATCAATACTGATTGGGATAGTGATCGTCATGATCAGAAATCTGCCACTAGCTTTTGCATTTTTCTTGGAGATTCGTTGATTTTATGGAAGATTAAGAAAGAAGATGTTGTATTACACTCTTCTACCGAAGCTGAGTATCGAGCCATGACTGTCACCACTTGTGAGATTGTTTGGCTACATTGGCTCCTTGCAGATATGAGTGCTAATATTTCTCAGTCGACCCCCTGCATTGTGACAACAACAATGCGATATTGATTGCCAAGAATTCGGTTTTTCATGAACGGATGAAACATATTGAGATTGATTGTCATTTCACTCGTCATCATCTTCAACAGAGGACTGTCTCTCTACCAGATGCTCCATCCACCTTGCAGATTGGTGATATGTTTACGAATGTCTTATTTGCTCTGCGGTTTTATTTTTTGTCTGACAAACTCTCAATGTTTATTGTTGTTGCATTGTGAGTTTGATGGAGAATGTTAGCCTAATAAACTTATTAAGCTAATATTGTTTGGGCTTTTTAGTTGGTCTTTTAGCTAAGAAACCCTAGATAGTTTTCCTATTTATAGTTGTGTTTTCCTTTATTCGTATTCATATTTTTTATCTCAATAATGAAACCCTAGCCGTATTTATCTCTATGACTTATTAGCTCACAAATATAATTACTAATGGTAATGATATCTACATCTGATACAAGTGCATAAACTTATTTGTTTTATTAAAAAATTCATGTTACTAATGTAATTCTATAATTGTTATGACTACGTCAAATATACTCAGCAAATCTTAACATTTAGCTCAACCCCAACCTATCCGCACAAGAAAAATACTTAATTTCGACTCCTATCCGCTTTTACTAAATTTCCCTGTCCACATCCATTTTTTTAATCGTCCACCCTTTAATTAATAAGGGGGTGTATAAACTGAACCACATAAGATTAGGCATTTAGATCAAATGAGACAGAAATAAACGTCTTTCAGGTACAATAGAAGATAATACGATACAATCATCCTAATAAATGTTAAAATGGTCCATGAAATGAGTCCCATGTGGGCTCAATTAATTAATTTTCAGAACCTAATAATAACATAATTTATTGCCGTGTGACATCGATTCCCATTTTTGTCTTCTCATATCAATCACTTTCATTCAACCAACAAGACTTGTATCACTTCCTTATCAAAGAAAAAACATTTAATAACCATTGTAAATAATAGAATTGTGTTTTATCTAATATTATTTTAAAGAAATTTAACGTTTATCTTTAAACGTATTCTAGAACCTTATTATATCATTGTTTTTATAATATATTAATGATATTAGTTTCGACTCAGAAGTTTTATATCTTGTCATTTTCATGTATACTTTAAATATATAATACACTTGCGTCACGTTAGGCTTGAGCATGACAAACTCAGACAACATAACATAAATTTTCACGGTGCATCTTCCATTTTTACAAAATCTTTGTCTCCATGATAAGTGTTCAATGAAGCCAAGTTTGCAAATAATGTTGTCTCCATGATGTTTGTATGGTTTAAACATAAGGATAAAAATGAGACATTTAATTGGTCTAGTTGATGTTATTCCTCATTTATTTGTGCTAGGGCATGGAGCTTGTTTATAGTATATATTCGGTTCCAAAAAATAATAGTCGTTTTATCAAAAATCTGACTTATTCGAACTTTGTCTTAACTCACTAGAGGCCCCGAAAACAAAGAGAAGACGTGTACAAACCAGATATAAAATAAAAGAACTTCAAATCTGTGTAAAAAATCACCACGCTTTTCAACCGCCTAATTTATTGATCGAATTTACAAAAATTTCCTTAGAAGTTACATTATAATATTAAATATTTCCCAAAAATAATTAAAGAAAATAAAAACATGAAAAAGTGAGCCTAAACTTTGTTATAAAATATGCACAAAATCCCCCCAAAACCCTTTCACAAAGTTTTGCTTCAACTCATACCATTCTCCACAAAATCTATCCCTCTTCGTTCACATACTCCCAAACCTCATAACTCCATGAAACATCCTAACTTGAGCTCAATTCATCAATTCTTAACGGCCATTCTGAGCTTGGAGTAGTGGACGACTGCGATGTGGTAGTATACGAAATCCCCAATTTAGTCAAAGGGCTAGAAGTCGAGCTGCTACTATGCCCTTGAGACACAAGTGCCCGAGCATTTAAAAATGGGGGTTGATGTGGGACCGGGATCTCGCGATCTTCGGCCTTCGTAGTTAAAAACTCCACCACTTCATCCATTGATGGCCGTAAAGTTGCAGATGCTTGTGTGCACAAAAGCCCGATTTGCAGTATTTCTAACGCCTCTTGTTCCGGGAAATCGCCTTTGAGTAATGGGTCGATTGCTTCCGCCACTACACCTTCTTTGTATAGCTTCCACACCTATACAATTAACAGCGTTTAACGATTAACACGAGGGATACTGTTAAAAAACCATGGTAGAAATTATTGGAGGTACGAATTGTTACAAAAGTTTGAAAATTAGGGTTTTTTGAGTCTTACGGTTTGCAAAAGTGAACCCGAGTCTTCTACAAAAGCGTTGTTTCTTTTCCCACATGCGATTTCGAGAACCACAACTCCGAAACTGAAAACGTCGGCTTTTTCTGTAAGTTGTCCTCGAACGATGTATTCAGGTGCCATATAGCCTCTGAAATAACACAAACATAAAGTTAATCGACTATTTCAAAAACAATTGCTATATTTGCAACAATTTTGTAGAAATGATGGTGAAATTGCAGTGAAAAACCATAAAATATATCAAATCGGGAGATTTTCTTACAAAGTTCCGGCAATGCCGGTGGTAAGATGACTTCGATCGGCTCCAAAAGTCCTCACGAGGCCAAAATCGGCAATTTTTGGGAAAAAATCTTTGTCGAGAAGAATGTTGCTACTTTTGATGTCCCGGTGGATTATTCTAACGTGGCAACCTCCATGAAGATACGCTAGACCTTCGGCTGTTCCTAAGATCACGCCCATCCGTTGCTTCCAGCTCAGAATTTGTAATTTATCCTTGTCTAATCACAACAATAAAAAACGTTCGATCATATTGAACACCATAAATCAATAACATGATGAAAGTACATTATCTGTTATTATTATTTTTTTTTTCCGATTAAAGTAAATAGAGAGAAGGAAATTACCGAAAAGGAAATGATCGAGGCTTTTGTTTGGGACATACTCATAGACCAAAAGACTTTCGGGCCCTTCGATGCTACAACCCAAAAGCTTTACAAGGTTCTTGTGTTGAATTGCACTGATTAAATTAACTTCATTAAAGAACTCATCGACCCATTGTCTTGTATTGAAAAATAATCGTTTTACAGCAACAATGTCTCCATTAGGAAGAGTCCCTTTGTATACGGATCCCGCTCCTCCTTGGCCTAATTTGTTAGAAATGTCGAAAAAGTTTGTTGCTTTTTCGAGTGTTTCATATTTGTACTTTAATCCCGCTTTATTGAATGAATTCGATAGCATCCCCATGTTTTTCCGCTCTGTAAATTTATGTCAAGATTTTGGTTATTCGATAAACCATATATTTAAAATGTTTTCAGAAGGAATGAAATATGTCAAAGAAATTGTAATAAGAGGAATTGGAATCCAAAAGAATTGTAATCTTGTAATCTCATTCGTTTGGTTGACTGGAAAAGAAATGAATCCATGATTAAAATTGCAATTTTTAAATTTTCACTTATAATGATTTTTTTTTTTTTGTTCTATTTATAGAAGGATATTTTGGTCTTTTACTAACAAGAAGAAAGGTATTGAATTCCTTCCACTCGCTCATAGGAATTGTGAAATTCATCAAACATGGATAATGAAGAAATAGAATTTCATCCTTTTAGCAAAACCAAACACAATAGAATGGAATCTCGAATTCCAATTCCATTTTATTCCACGGGAATACACAAACACTTTACCTTCTCTGCGCTTTGATACTCTTACATATGCTGCATAACCAGCAAAAGATGATATCATTAGGAACGCAATTCCCGCCAAGACAACAGCTACTTTGGCCCCTGGACTAGAAAGCCCTGAAATAAAGAACTTCACGTTAAAATTACCATCATACCCCTGTACCCATTTACCAAAAAAAAATACGACATATGAAATCACAAACTTCCCCTATCTTGCCGAATTTTAAGTTTTAAAAATTTACCGATTTGCCTGTTACCAAATTTACACGAGATTAATATGGGCTCATTTTTGTTTTTGTTGAAGGGTATTTACGTCATTTTGTAATTTTCATTGGACAGAGAAAGCTGTGTTCAAAACTTCCTCCCCGGCCTTTTCAAGGCCCAGAAGGTGTCGTGGTTTGCCTTTTGGTCAACTACAAATTAAGTATTATGCATCATTATCATGGTTAACGTAGAAAACACCTTTAATATTTAAAACTACACCTAATAGTAATATAATTGATCCATAATCAATTTTTATTCATATTTTATACGTCAAATTGGTACACCAAACGCCCCAACAAAAAAGGCTAAAATTAGACCAAAACGAAAAAGTCAATAAAATAACTTTAGGATTATCTTTCCAAGTAGGTTAACCTAAAGAAGCACCCAATTTCTTACTGGATTTTGGAATAAACAATAAAACAAAAGGAAACATCATTGCACATGGGGGTTCAATGAATAATTATTCCAACTAATGACCAAAAATGAGGTTTGACTTTTGAGTCAAAAAAATACATTTTAAAGTGCACATTTTTTGTGCATACGTTATAAGTTGGTAGAAAAAAAGGGTTACCATGTAAAACCGTAAACCTTTTTTTACGATAATAAAATGTTTCAGTATACTCACGTCAATTTTAGATTTTAAAATCACAATACATTTGGCTTTGAAATCAGATGTTGGGATCGACATAAAAAAAGTCAAAAACATGCCAGGCCATTTTTTTTGAAAATTGGACAATCCAGAGAATCTCAGGCACCATTCGCCAAGAAAACAAAAAAAGGTAATCAAAGACTTGAATAGACAAATGGATATAATGTATTGAACAAAGAATAAAATAAGAATATATAATAATTTAGGGATAATTATAATAAACAACTACGCACTTTCATTACGTTTTGTAATCGGGTTATTATACATTTATACTTATGAAACTTCCAAAAACTGTTATAAAAATCCATGAAATCTTCAAAACCTGTTATAAAATCATTCATCGAATTAAAAAAATATAAAAACCCTTAATTAGTTTGTTTCAATTTGAGAATCAGAACGAACCTACACCAATCTAAACTATTTTGGTTCCGAGTAAGACCTTGAACCGATTACATGGTTCGGTTTATTTCAATTTGAGAATTATAAACCGAAAACATGTTCTAAATGGGTTTGTCAATCTAACTGAATCAAAAACTTCAACTTTTTAATCAAACGAAATCTCTAACAGAAATCAGAAGATCTTAAATCACCAAAGAAATCCCAGAAAATTAAGATGATCATATAAGGAAGGGAATAAGTAAAATACCAGAACTACCCCCATCTGCTTGTGGATCATTGTCGTAGAACTTCTCTGTAGAATACCTAAAGAAGCACCCTGCATTCATACTTCTTCCTTCTCTACTCGGCAAACAGCTTATGGCTTCCGATTTTGCTTTATTCAAACAAATTCTACACTCTTCGTTGGTCAAACTCTCCCAACACTGAGCCAGTCCATAAACACCATTCAATTCCATAACCCCAAATCCGCTGTTGTTTACTGCCGATTGGGTAAGATTTTCAACCAAATTCACAACGCTCTGATTGAATTCCGGAAACCCACCTTTAAAATCATTCCAAGTACTATTCGGCAAGCTCGAACTACAGTTTTTAGTATCAGTTGCTGGATCAACAGCCTCTTGAAAAAAACTATAGTTATCGTAACGAAGAAAGCATCCGTCGAGGAAGATCCGGCCGGCGGTTCTGGGAAGGCAGGCGGGGAGGGCTGTCCGACTGACGGCGTAACAAACAAGACAATCGGTACGGGAAAGATCTTCGTGGCATTGAATTAAGGCGTAAAAAGGAGGTACACCTTGGCCAGTGAGGTTTGTGACGGCGAAGTTGTTATTAGAGTTGTTAAGATTGCTTGATAATCCTTCCATTGATTGTACGAATGTAGGAATGAAACTAGTTGTTGTTGCTCGCCCGGTGCCGCATAAGATGCTGCCGGCGACGGTTGCACGTGGATCGGAATTGACGGTGGGAAATGAAACATTTAGGAAAAAAAGGAATACCCATGTGGGAAAACCGAGGGAGAAAAACATACGCTTGTTGTTTGATTGATGAAGATGCATTTCAGATCTCGATTTTCCGGTGGCCATGGTTTCTGTGAGGGGTGTTGATCATGTGGGGGTTTATTTGGGATGCATAAAACTATAAATGGAGCGAAGAGGGTGAATAAAGTGAGAAAATTGGGAGAGAGTCAAAGCGTAGAGGGGATTTCACACGGTCTTTGGTGCGTTTCTCTCTCTCTTGAGCCACCAAAGCATTCAATATTCAGAGATGTTCAAATCAGAGATATTCTTTTATTGTATTTTCGTTGAAAAAAGGCCGACTTTTTGTTTTCTTATTTTCTTTTTGCATATACTTTTTCTGTTTCTTATTCTTTTTGTATCCCAATTTTTGACATGGTAAACCGGAGTAATCTTTAGGCCAAAGCTTAATCTGGAAAAGGTTGGACTGAAAGTGAAATCAGCTATGCTTACTTCCGTATTAACGTTTTTAATTTTACATTGTTGAATGTAATAGTGTTTGTTTTACACATGTATAGCTAGGCCTTAATCTTATATTGTGGCCCGGCCCATGACCATCCTTTGTTTGTATGTAATGCAAATAGATTTTGGAAGGTTCATCAAATTACATGGTATCATTGTGATTGTGATGTGGGCCCTAGTATGGAGGATCGGGTCCTTATGTTTCTGAAGGCACAGGATCATGTGACAAAAGAGGCTTCACGGATATGAGAGGGAGTCGACAACTGATAGAAAGGTGTGAGTGAAGTCGATGATAGGGAAAGTAGATGATGGAGAAATGTAATTACTTTTTTGTTTTTTTAACAAGTGATAAAGAGATACGAGGGAAGCAAGTGGTTGAAGGAAATATGTTAAGGTGGTGGGTGGTGGTGACAATAGTAGTTAAGGGTTAAAGAGAAGGTTGAGAGAATGGTTGTGGTAGTGTCCATTGTTCAGTGGCGGTGCATAGTGGTGTCGGTAGAGGCAAAATAATGGTGGTGAGAGGGATGGTTATGGTTCACTCATATCTCTCCATCATCCATCGTCTCGCACATATAACACGGTGGAAGGGGAGGCATACAAAAAGAATAGTAAGTTTGGAAGAGGTCTTCCGAAACCAAAAGCTATTTTTATCTTAAGGAAAAAAGGTTAAACAAAATTTTTTATGTCTTTTGTCTTCTGAAAAAAAACACTCTTTTGTTGTAACGTCAATCTGCCCACAAACATAAGAGATCAAATAGATGCTTTTCTAAAAGACAAATACCACCTTAAAATTTTATTGAGGAGAATATCATCTCTTTGAAGGCAATGAAAAACAAAACAAGAACACAATAAAAAACGTTTGGTATAGTTTCGTGAATTTAAACAAAGATCTTCTGAAAGTCTTGATGCCATATTTTTACGCTATAACAAAGTCATTAACAAACTAAAATAGCATAACCAAGACAAATCGAACCAAGAAATCACACTGATGTTCATCCTTTCCCTTCGAAAGGAATGGAAGAATGTGACCATGATGCTTCAAGACCATGAACAGTTTGATTCTTATTCTCTCTATGACATCCACGATTATCTGAAAAATCACGAAGATGAGGTGGAAGAGAAAATAAGGAAAATGATTGTTGGTGGTCCTTTAGCCTTTGTTTTGTAATACCGTAACTTTGATTTATGGTAAAGTTGTGTTAATTTTAATATAAACAAGGTTAAATGAGTTGTAATACGAGTTAGGATGGTTAGAAACCTATCTAGGAGGAATTTAGATATTAAAAAGGGTATTAGAAACGATTTTGACTTCTACAGGACCAACACGGGTCGTGTTTAGGTTACAGTGGGTTGAAAAAAAAAGTACCCAGGTCGTGTGGGACAAGCCGGGTCGTGTTTGAGTGCAAAAAAAAGAAAGAACACGGGTCATGTACTTTAACCCGGATCGTGTTGTACATGCAGAAACGAACAGAAGCATTTTCGTGGATTCACACAGGCCGTGTGAATCCACACGGGTCGGGTTACACGTGCAGACCCACTTTTAATAGGCGGGTTTCTTTCATTTTTGGGAAAAACCCATTTCGTCCAAACCCTTTCAAAACCCTAGAAACTCAAATCTAAACCTCCAAAGTCGAAATTAAAGCCTATTGTTTTCGAATTGAAGCTAGGAATTGATACTTTGCATTTAAAAGGTAACTCCCTTTGATTGTGGCTTCAATTTGATGGTGATTTTGTTTGATTCGAGAAGGTTACAAGTGGTTGTGATGAACCACTCGTAGTTAGTAAGTGTTAGAGTGAAATTATTGGATTTGTGAGTATAGGAGAGTTCAAATCTTAGACCCGAGCTAGTAAAGTGTTGATTGTTGTGTTTCTAAGGTTATATGAGTCAAAATGTTGAAGTTGAAAGCTACAACTAGGATAATATTGCTATCTTTTTATTGTAACTCTCTTCTATGATTCCAAATCCTCGATTGTTATGAATATTGAGTATGATTGAGATTGTTTTTGAAATTGAGTATGAATTTGAGTTGTTGTATTACAGCTAAAGCTAGACAGGAACACACACGAGGTTCGGGAGTTCCACACATCGACTCAACATCAGGTGAGTAGTTAATTATTGATTTTATTGATACATTGTGCTGTGGTTAGAGTGTTTATTGCAGAAAAAGAAGTGTTCCATGAGTCGGTTGTTGTGTATAGGTTTTGTTTGACATAACCAAGTGTTGAGCTAGCGTAAGAGCTAAATGTAGTAATTTCTTTGTCGAGGGACTGAGATAGCCCACAAAGTTTGAGTTCAAAGAGATAACGAGCATTACAACTCTATTAACAAATAATTACTCACTAAGCTTTAATAGCTTATAAATTGTTATTATTGTTGGTATTTTAGGTTCAGTTATTGGCAATCGGGGAAAACGTGTCACCGAGGGATAGTTGGAATGGACTTTGTACTTGGATTGTACTTGTTGTTTGAACTATATAGTTGACCCAGTTTTTGTATAATAGTTGTAAACACTTGGTGTAAATAGTTTATGACTTAAACTGCTTTTAATATAACTTTGTAGACTTGTTACTCATTTTGGGGTTACACCACTAATAATATTTATGTTTGACTAATATAATTGGTGTATCCTAAATTTGAGAAACCGGGAGTTACATGTTTCAACTAATGATAAACCAAGACATGTTTCAAAACATATTTTTGAACCTTTGAGCGATGAAAAAAAACAGTGGAAGTAGTGATTCGGATGGTGAAGTGGATTTGGTTGCCAATTTTAGATCCAAAAAAAAGTTTTATAAAAAAGCGCCTTCGAGTAGGGGATCCAGGCCAACCAAAAGCAACCCTTAGAGTCATGAAGGAAAGCCTGAATATACCCGTTCTAAGGAAGAATCCCGAAAACCCTCCAAATCTGAGAACAAAATTACTAGGGATAGTGGCTTCGACTGCAATTATTGCTCAGGGAAGAATCATTTGGCAAAGGGCTGCATACTTCGAAAGAAAGATGAAAAACAAACAGTCGTCAAACATTTGACCTATTATGTAGTGAAGCAAAGGGAGGAAGAGGAAAACGAGAAGAAATAGAGACTTTCTGGATCAGCTCTGGTGGTTATCGCAACAAAAGAGAGATGGAGGTTTGGTCCTCTCGTTACGAAGACGAAGAAATGCACAAGCCAACGCACATGTGTATGATAGTGAAACACGATGGGGTACTAGTGTCGATCAACTCTACTACTTCGAATGGGATATGTGTCACGGCTGCCCAACCCAAAAGGTTTAATCATCGACAATGTACTTTCAATTTTAATTCAACATAATATACCTGCTTCGTTACATAACACTGTGATTAACGAAACTCAAGGCACTTGCCCTCCCTTAGGTCAAGGGCTAAAATCTACTACCAAGGAGTCTGTCCAAACTAAGGATAAAGTTGTTATGTTAGAGAATGTGTTGGGGCGAAAATCTAAGCAGATTGAGGAATTGGAGAGCTGTGTAGTGAATCGTAATGATACTAGAATATATTTGATTCGTTATGTTAGTTTGATTACAAAATAGCGTAATATCTTTTGTAATGTTTCAAAACGTTTGTATGTGCAGTTGACACTATTATAGCACAATGATTTTCACTGAAAAATGATTGATTATCTTGAACTGAAGGGTTCCGATATAGACAAAATTGTATATGATTGTGAATACATAGTTTCTTTGGACTCTGTGCCCAATGTCTCTTATTCTTATGGTAAGGAGAAATTGGACAGATATCTGAATCTAAAAGATTCGGAAAATATTGTGGACGTAACATTATCGAAGAATGATAAAAAATCTATAACATGTGATTCGAACTTCAGTTGTGATTCGCTTAAACTCGAATCTTGCAAACTCATTTGTCTTGATAATGATTTAGAAAATGATGATGACAATCATAGTAATTTCAGTGATATTGAACCCAAAGAGGAAATTGATTGTTTGACCATTGAAAATGACAAATGTATTTCTTAACAAGTCTCTGCAGATTCATAATCATATGCTGCTTGTTATGGGTATAAATCTTCATTAACATCTTGTGCATGATCAGGGGGAAACATCATGGTCAACATTTATGTACTTATACAAATTTTTAGAATTTCTTGAATATGGAACTATAATGTCATGCCATGTTATGAGCTTTAAGTACACACTTTCACTTGATAATCTAGATATGAGATGTGATAAAATATAAAATTAGTAGTAATATAGAGAATGGTGACTATAAGAAGCGGCTTTAAGTCACAAAGGTATTGTAATTTTAATTTCTTGCCATATTATAGTTAACCATATATTTATTCTTCGCAAGAGTCCATGGAATGGGTTAGTAAAGTCCATCCCCAAAGCAATTATGCTTATTTGGCTCCACATCCAGATTAAGCATTACATTCAAATCTGTTACAGACCACTAAGGTCAAAATGGAATAAGTTTCGATAAGTGCCCATGCTACAGAGAAGTCCAATCCCATCCTACATGAATGCATATGAAAGATGACTTGAAAAGAAGTTGAAAACACGTAATATTTGTCAATAAATCATGTCAAAAACAATATATGGTTGATGTAACACTTAGTCCAAATAATATACACAAAATAGATTTGATTATAATACCCTTTAATCACATATTTATCAAAAATAGGGTTTAGGAACATGTGCTCTTGGAGAATTACTCACCTCATTCCCAAGCATAAGCTCCTTTACTTCTAGACACCTTGTGATACTTAGTGGTCCCTAAGTAAATCCATAAATATTTTTAACTCACTTCTTAAACCATTAAGCACCTTATTAAGTCCTTATGTAAAAAATGTAGTTTCATTCCATAGTGTGAGAAACTTGAATCTCTATCCTAATTCCACAAAAAATATACATGTAACATCCCAAAATTTTAGGGTAAAATTAAAAAAAAATTAAACGGATACTTCAATATAAGAAAAGCCACTTAATTAATTTTGACAAAATTCCATAACTTATAAGTTTAATGAAAACATCCCAGGATTAACAAAAGTTAATGAAATCACAACATAGCGAAACATCCATTCAAAAACAGTCCTCCAATGAAGCAGCACAGTGTATACACGTCACGCCTTGCCATCCATGGTACCTGATGTACCTGAAACAGTAGTTTATATAGGGAAAGGGTAAGCACGGAGCTTAGTGAGTTCCTCAAAATACCATACGATCCATCACATAACATACAACACACAATAACCATTCATATGTCTGTGAGACTCACGGGCTATCCCTGTTCCGCCTGAAGACTCACGGGCAGTTCCCGTTCTGTCTTATCGCTCGCAGGCTTTTCCCGTTCCGTCTAATGACTCGCAGGCTATTCTCGTTCCGCCTATTGGCTCGCAGGCTATCCCGTTCCATCCACAAACAATCATTATCATAGCAATAATTCATACAATTATCATAACAGGTAAGATCACCTTAGTCTAACATATCTTCCTTCCTACGCATGCAATATCACCTATAGTATAGTGAGAAGATTCACCTGATTATAGTTGACTATATCGTTTATCTTTCTCGGCTTTGTATTTCCTTCAACTTTAACTGTTAACATAATAAGAAATCTATCATTTCTTAATCCTTAACTATATTATAGTCGCATCATTAAACCCTTCAATAATTCCAATATGATACTCCATGATTTATCAAGTAAAGAACGGCCAGGTAGAAGATTAGATGGGGTGGCAGGATCCTTTCAGCATTTTAGCCTTTCGGAAAATCCAACAACCAGATCCCAAGTAATCGGCCTAGTCACCGTCCTCGTAAGTAAATCAATCGGTATTATTTTCGGAAATTACGAATTGTTATAATAACGGCATTTTAAGGTTTTTGTTTACTATTGTTAGAAATGAGTATAATATAACATATGTTATACTTATTAAATATTCTACTTCTTAACAAAAACTATTTTACAATACCTAATTAAGCTATAGAAAGGTTTGTAGTTACTTTATGACCAGTCGTCGAGATCTATAACTCCTTCGTTAGGCTTTTAAGCTTCCTTCCGCTCACTTGCTTACACTCTAGTGCTTAGAAACCTCTATATATTGGATTGAGATTTAGTTGTGTGGTTTATGAGATGTTTTGAGGGGTATTTATACTTGAATTCTTGAATAAAAAATGGCATGACACTTTTGACAAAAGATTTTAATAATATAACTTTGTTGAAATTAATACCTTCTAGAATCAGTCTGTTCAAGACTGGTTTAGACGACTTTAAACCCATGAAATTCACGTTTTTATTTGATATTCCAGAAATTTATCTCAATACCTTTCCAGGGATGTATTTTACGTATTTATACGATTTTTCAATGATTTATTATGAATTTTTGAAAACAGACTATCTAATTTGTCAATTCCGAACTAATCAGTAAAGATTGCATTTTTTTACCATAGATAATGTCATTTTCAAGCTTACTATTATTTTTGGTAATTGTACTAGACTCAATTTTTAAACTTTGTGCACTGGTTTGAGGTCCAAACGATTTTTCTAGAATTAATTATGATTTTTCTAAACGATATAGTCAACTATAATCAGGTGAGTCTTCTCACTATACTATGGGTGATAT
Source organism: Cichorium intybus (assembly GCA_023525715.1). Taxonomy (NCBI): domain Eukaryota; kingdom Viridiplantae; phylum Streptophyta; class Magnoliopsida; order Asterales; family Asteraceae; genus Cichorium; species Cichorium intybus. The sequence continues at coordinate 155,219,050 of CM042011.1, read as the reverse complement.
TGCATGCATAGGAAGGAAGATAGGTTAGACTAAGGTGGTCTTACCTGTTATGATAATTGTGTGAATTATTGCTATGATAATGATTGTTTGTGGACGGAACGGGAACAGCCCGCGAGCCAATAGGCGGAACGGGAATAGCCTGCGAGTCATTAGACGGAACGGGAAAAGTCTGCGAGCGATAAGACAGAACGGGAACTGCCCGTGAGTCTTCAGGCGGAACAGGGATAGCCCGTGAGTCTCACAGACATATGAATGGTTATTGTGTGTTGTATGTTATGTGATGGATCGTATGGTATTTTGAGGAACTCACTAAGCTCCGTGCTTACCCTTTCCCTATATAAACTACTGTTTCAGGTACATCAGGTACCATGGATGGCAAGGCGTGATGTGTATACACTGTGCTGCTTCATTGGAGGACTGTTTTTGAATGGATGTTCCGCTATGTTGTGATTTCATTAACCTTTGTTAATCCTGGGATGTTTTCATTAAACTTATAAGTTATGGAATTTTGTCAAAATTAATTAAGTGGCTTTTCTTATATTGAAGTATCCGTTTAATTTTTTTTTTTAATTTTACCCTAAAATTTTGGGATGTTACACTAAATACAACAAGATATCAAATAATAACCTAACAAAACGCAAACATAACTTCTTGAAAGTAGGGATTCAAACAACAACGATGAATACTAACATTAAACTTCACTATTTAAACACAGAAGCAACAAAATTAAGCTTACCTGATTCCATTGAGTTGGGATTTCTAGAATCTATCGAAGTTATTATTGGGTGAAATTGAATAAATCAAATAGAAATTTCAATGATTCAATATGATTTTGGTACTTTATAACAATATTCGACAAAGACAACACCAATTTCAACCGTAACTTTACAGAAACGAATGAGGAATGGAATGATTTGAGGGAAAACAAGGTGAAGAATGAGGATAAACTAGGTTAAACATAAAGAAATCGTGAAGAAAATAGGATCAGGATTTTAGATGTGCAATTTGACCATCATACCCTCAAATACTTTACCCTTTAGAAGAAAAACATGAAAAGTTCCATTTAATTTCAGAACTGCCACAGTTTGTTGCTAAAAAGACATAAAATTTTCAAATTAATCTCAACATCTCATTTTTTGAAATCCATGGTCCAGATTTGTCCTCATAGTTTTTATCGGTTTATGAGTTCCTACTCGATCCTTTTGTTTCTCTCTCTCTCTCTCTCTCTCTCTCTCTCTCTCTTTGTGTGTGTGTATATATATATATATATATATATATATATATATATATATATATATATATATATATATATATATATATATATATATAGGTTCAAATACAATCAACAGTTATTGTGTGAATGTAGGACTAATTTTGGTCCAATCATTTCATAGGATTATATTAGTACTTTTGTATTTTATGATTTATCTAATACTAAAATTGAAAATCGATAACTATGGAAATTCAAAATGCGATAATCATGCTTCCAAGATAATCTATGCCAAATTGATAACTTGCCCTATGCAAGGTATAAACCGCCTTTCTATCTCACTTCTAATAAATGGAATACTGAAATTTCCGAAGCCTCTTTCGTTCCACTCGATAAATCGACCTTCTATTTCAATCTCAAGGATTACGAAGAGAATTGACGCACACACATCCTTTATGTGTGTGTGTGCGATTGCAATTTAGAAAGAGATCATGAAAGACACGAGAGATAGATATGAATTGGCATCGAATTGGCGATAGAGAGATAAAGGATTAGCAATAAAGATCAAGAACGACATGAATTGGCGATAGAGATATCGAGGATTAGAAATTCAGACACAAAAGAGAGTCAGCGAGGTCAGGAATCAAGCAGCCTCCGCTTTGGCATCGAATTCGTCATGGGTATCAGACCTGCTCGTGTGACTTTTTAGGATATTTTTGAAGTC